>VXAY01006101.1:18385-130925 GCA_013399855.1 Oxyruncus cristatus
TGGGTGAGCCCAGGCCGGGCCGAGGGAAGCGTCGGCCCTGGGGCTTCTCCTCCCTCCGCGCGGCCCGGGCCCGGCTCGCCGTGTCCCCTCCGCCCGCCCACTCGCGACCACAGGACCGCTGTCAGCCCGGCCGGGGCCGTGCTGGTGATGCTGCCGTGCGAGGGGAACCTCCACCCCGTGTGTTGGAAGGGCTTTGTTGTTTATAACTTCTGATCCAGAGAAGTTTGCTGCGGCGAAAAGCGGATTTATTTGGGTTTTGTTGCACTGGAATCACAACTGGAACGATGATGAACTGTCAAAATAAATGTGGAGGTGAAGCTGATTGTTTAACAAAAAAAAAAAAAAAAATCTGTGTAGCTCTTAAGCTGTTTAAATATTTAGCCAGGAATACTTAGTGGCATCTTCAGCTTGTTGTTGTTGTGTTTTTGTGGGGTTTTTTTTGGTTGTTGTTTTCGGTTTGTGTAGGGGTTTTTTTTCGTTTGTAGCCAGATTTTCTCTTTGGTTACACCTGTATCCATCCAGATTACAGCTTTCGACAGAGGCTGTGGTGTAATTAAAGGGAGGATTTGTTCAACAAACCTCCACATGGTTGGTGCTAGACTGGTGTAAGCAATAACAAGCAAATGCTGAAGTCATGTCCAGACTCAATTTATCCACCATTTCTCACCTTGTGAGCCCATCCACAAGTGCCCTGCTCAAACCAGACAGATGAAAAGTGTGAATACGTGTTTGTTGGGAAGAGTTAGATTTGTATGCTTCTGTTTCGGACAAAATTCCGTTCTTCCTCAAACAAAGCCCCAGTTCGTGTCATAAGGGTTTTATGGGAATATGGACTTGAGATTTTGGCTCTAGTCCTTTTTGGAGGGGAAACAAAGAGCGAGTTTTATGGTCAGAACTTGGTAGAGTATTTTAGAAAATGGCTTTGTTCTGTTTCACTTCTTGTTTATTTTCCACTTGAAAATAATTGCTGTGCTCTCCTCTCTTTGCTAAGCCAAGAATGGCTACTACTTGCATCCTCTTGTAATCCTATATCACTAAAAAGGAGTGCAGAAACATTACCCAGTTCTGCCAGCTAATATCACATTCAGATAAAACAATAGCTTGTACACTGAGACTTGACATACTTTTCGTGTTCATGTGATAGGTGGCACATTTTGACCTAACGATTTCATGCTGCTTTGAGAAATAATGTCACAAAATAATTGTTAGGTGCTTTTTCCTGCAGCTCCATATGTATGATGAGAAACCTGTTTCTGAGGATCAGAGAGAGACGAAGGTGTCTAAGGCACAAGCCCAGTGTGACAGGAATTACTGTGTGCATTGCGTGTAGCAGCCTGAAGTTTTTATTGTGATTCTTGTGTTGGCGAGGAGTTTGTGAGTGGCTGGTGGAGTGAGATATCTCAGCCTTGGTGAGATGTTTAGGTGTTAATGTGCTTGAGTTGAGACAAGAAGCCTTGGGTGCTGTGAAGAGTTGTCCTGATACTTATACATCTCATGCTCTGGGTCTACCTCCAGCTCGTTGGAGGACATGGAGACTTTTCCCACGTTCCAGAAGACACCTGAGCCCATGTTATTGTGCATGTTGACAAGATTGTCCCAGCCCAGGCTTTGTGCTTGAACTTCAGCCTTTTCTGAGGCTTAGCACAGCTGAAAGTGTGCAGAAACAGTGTTTTGTCTGCTTGATGTGAAAAACTGTGAGAAGGAAAGTGCAGAACACCTTCACCACTGAAAGATCTAAACCCATGGCTCAGAAGAGGGGACAGAGGTAGGTGGTGGCTCGTGCAGGACGGAACAGCCACTGTGGAGGGACAAGGCTGAGCTCTCTGCTTCTGAGGGCACTTGTAGGGGTGTGAGTTGGCTGGGTGTGAGGTGCCACCCTGGGATCTTTTTATGCATGCTGTATCAAGTTGCAAACAGGAGCAGGAACTTCCATACAGCTTCACCTGTCCTCTACAAAATGCTTTTTTGTTGGGGTGACTGAAAAAGCCCAGCCTGTGTAAAATACCAGGTTGTGTGAAGCTCGTAGATGGCAAGGGGACACAGGTGCTGCACAAGAACACGCATCCCATGGCTGCTGTAGCCTCAAGAGGAGTCATTCAGTCTGTTGTGGTTATGTTGTTCCCTTGAAGCAAAACTTTAACCAGCTCCCACTCTGGGAACTGCTTTTATGTCCAGATGTCAGTAGCCTTCTCATGCTTCTCAAGTGTAAATTGGTGTGGAAACAGAGACCATTGCTTGTAGTCATCTGTCTTTGTGTTTAGGGCACCCCGTACCTTGATGTCTCTAACGTTTGTCTGGGGAATATAGGGGAAGAGGAGGTTAAATGAAGACAGCGGTGTCTCATTGTGGGTTTTTTTCTTGGAGTGACAGTTGAGCCATTCCAGTGTCCTTGCAGATGTGGCCAGAGTGATCCTTACCTGGCCTTGCAAGACTTCTGTGTAGCTGTGTGCAATGTGGGCCTGGCCCCTACACTGGGGAGCATTTTGAAGCCTTGACCTTCAGAAACCAGCCATAAATCTGTAGGTAAGCAGCTGAGATGTGGTCCTACAATTTGATCTGATTCCCCAGATTCTCCCATGAGTGGCCTTTCTGAGACTAACAGCAGCAAGCTCTGTGGTTTACTCCAGAACAGTTACTGACCTCCTCCCCAAATCTTCCAGGCTGTGAAGGGAGGAAGGCACAGACACTCTATCCCCATGTTAGTGTGACTGGTGGCTTGTCAAACTGACTGCTTTTCCCAGCTTGGAGTAGCCTGTGCTACACTGCTGGTGTGTTTGTTACCAACAATAATAGCGTGAGGTTCTCCAAACCCAGGTGGGCATTTTAGACGCCAGCTTGACAGGGAAAGGTCATTTCTCAGAATGTGATAAATCAATCCATTGGACTGACTTCCTCCGTGATGTGCTCTGGCAGTGCTGGCAAGGAGGTTTCTGCAGAGCACTGTGGCAAGGTGAGATCTCTCTAAGATGTTTGTCTCCCTCCTACCCCCTGGTGCGTAGGACTGTGGGCAGGAGACTGACGTGACATGGCTGTTGACGTGCCATGGTGAAGATGGTTTACTGTGATGAGAAAGGAAATCTGACCTGAATGTTAAGATAGCTTAAAGCCTAGGAAGTACTTTACGTTTCCTGAGTCAGCTCTGACCATCCCTATGGAGTAAGTAGTTGGTTTCAGGTTTTCTGAACACTGAGTAAGGTAATGAGTTTTTTTCTGCGGATGTTTGTTTAGCTTCAGCTCAGGCAGTTCCTCTGACAAGCCTGAAATGGGACACAGATATTTATAAAGCGGAGATAGAAGTGGGGTGGGAAGCGGGGGGACTTGCGTTTAAATGGGAATGTTTGTTTCATAAAACTGTCACAATTTCTCACTGTGCATTTGCTGAGCTAATTTCTGTTCAGTACACAGGCATTACTCTGTTTTGAGACCGTGCTGAATTATCGTCAGGTAAAGCCCAATATAATTAATTACAAATGAAAAATGATGACAAATATTTGTCAAGGAGCTGTTTAATGAGCTTTAAATTCTGTGTCACATGATTCCATCCACCTAGTGTAAATAATTTTTAAGCAATTGTTCCACTGTGTTTGTGTGATTTAGACAGATGTTAGCTACGGCAGTTTTACACGTTGGACAGATAGTATGAGACTAGATGGAGTAAAGCTTAACAGCTGATCTGGGCTTTAAAATAGAGACACAACTGCTACACAAACAAAATGTGGAAGTAGCAGGCAGGTTTTGAAGATGCTGTAGTCTCAGCTGTGTGTCTGTGTGCACGGACAGTGTGGCTCAGTGAATGCATCCAAATGCAGGAATTTGCTTTAATAACTGTGTGTGATACTCATCTCTAGGCACGGCCCACTGAAAATAGAAATAGCTTGGCTGTGTGAGAGCAGAAGCTTTGAGCTGGACGCCTGAATGGCTGGCTTGCTGTGTGGTTTTCCTCCCCAAATCATTCTCTTCTCCCCAGTCTTCTTGCTGGCCTGATTAGCCTGTTTACTTAAATTCTTTGAGATTTCAAGCAAGTTTGTTCTGCCTTGTCTCTATCCCTTCATATTTCAAAAGGAATTTGATCTTCAAGACTTACCACTGCAGCATCATAACTGAGGTGTTTGTTTAGTGCTGCCAGCAAATCTTGGTGGCCCTTCTTGTGTTTATTGACTGCTTAGATGCTTAGGTGTTTGTCCCAGTCTCTGTTTGCACGTGCAAGTCTGCAGATTTAGACCAGCAGAGAAAAGAAGGGAGTAAGTAAATGAAGATATCTGGAGATGGGGAGAGGCATTAGGCATTGCGTGACACTGGGATATCATATGAAGCAATGCATTTATTATTTCCACTGTGTATTTTAAGGAAAAGGTAAATTGACCTGAGATCAAATTTCGAGATAACCTTGACAGAGCAGCTGAATCTCTTGATGAAAACCCTCGGTGACCAGACCTGAAAAAGCAGCAACTCAAACTGAAAGTGGGACTGAAAATAGCAGGATGCACGTTCCACAAAGGGAACCTCTCTGGTGACGTTTGAAATCTATGTTGCTATTGTTTGTGCATCTGAATACTTCAAAAATACTTTAAAATTACTTTTAAAAACCTGATGCCTTTCTGGCAGGCAAAGCACACCTAACTCCCATTGACTTCAGTAGCTGTATGAGAGCTGAAGTTGTCTCTTTGGACAGATAATGACCGAGGGCTGTGATTGTTGCATAAATATTCTTTTAATCTCCTGAAAGTAACCATGTAGTGAAGGGGGGGATTTTTGCCATTCCCATAGGTGGTAGTAGGAGGCTCAATGGCCTTGAGTTGGAGAAGGAAGAGTTTAAACTATAAGGCCAAGTTCTTCAGAAAAATGTGATTCAGTTAGTTTCCACTGGCCCTTCTCTTTAAGATTAACAATAATGAGAAATATGCCACATATCAATAGGACAAAATACACCCTTATCCATCATCCCCCTTGGCATCTTTTTTTCCTCCTACTTGGGGGAGCAAGTAAACCCTTTCTCATTAAATATCTGGGGCCTCTGCTGGGATGAGGGAGTGTGAAGTCCAGGGTAGTGGTAGAGTCCCCATCCCCGGAGGGATTGAAAAGATATGGCAGTTGGGGACACAGTTAATGGTGGCCTTGGCAGTGCTGAGTTAACAGTTGGACTCCTTGATCTTAGAGGTCTTTTCCAACCTAAAAATGACTCTATGATTTATAAAATAAGGGTAACGGATCAGGAACTTGGAAGGAAAATTATCACTGGGGAAAGGCAAAAAAAAAAAAAATTGTCAGACATCAAGGGGCTGAGTAATTGAAAGATTGAGTTACAACACTGAGATCAATAGAGAAATAGCAGGGACTGGATGGGAACACTGAGAACTAGAGTGGGATGTTGTTACCAAATGTGGAAGTTTGAGGAGAGATCCGTTGCTGTGATCCCTGCTCCTTTGTGAGAGCCCCGCTGTCGGTACTGAGAGGGAACACTCAACCAAATCTGTCCCTACTCAAGAAGTCATTAATCCTGGTAATTTCAGGTGGGAGGGAGCAGAAAGACTCTTCACTCAGTGAGGATGATCCCCTCTTTCCTCTGTCTCTGCTACTATTTTTTTCATTTTTGTTTTTGAAGACTGTTTCTGTCATTTTGACTGGAAGACCCTACCACATTACACCGGGGGTCTGCCCTGCAGCCTTGTAATTTTCTGCAGCTAAATTAGAAGTTTAATCTTTGTTCTGAGCAACAACAAGTTGAATCAGATAGGTTTTAAAAATAGCCCAAGCTCATGTTTAGAGAAGTCTCAAATGCAATTAATAAGAAGGTAATGGAGTTAGGAAGTTGCAGGCTGAAATGTGGAAATGTTTAACTCTCAATTTTCCTTCACTTGAACTGCAGTGTCGCCTTGGTTCAGTGAGGGAAAATTGCTTCCGATGTTTCTCTGTGTTCTTGTACATCATCCTTATGGTTTGTCAGCTCAGTATCTGTGTTCTCATTGAGGTTTTGTCTCGGTATGTGCCACAAATTAGCAGCTGTGTGCATTTTTTGTGTAGTCAGTTGTCATTTTGACTCAATGCCAAGCCATGGTGAAGACCACTTCAGAACATCCTAGTCCTCTAAACTCCTTTGTTATAAAATGGATTTGAAAATCCACTTTGTAAGTAATGACAAATGCCTACTGGAGGTAGGGATTTGTTTTGCTGTAAGAGCAGAATGGGCAGTGGCGATTTTTCAGATCCCCAGCTCAACTCTGCTGTACTATTTGGCTTTAAATAGTGTGTTACCTTACTGTCTTGAGATTTCTCTCCTTGTATCTTGGCAACACTGCTGCTGAAGTTCACACTCTCATGTGGTGGAGAGAGAAGATTTTAACCAAAAGGGTAAACCTTTAGTCTGGTAAATACTATAGGAAGGAGTTTTGGTTCTGTCGTCCTCTGCGTAGAAATGGTAGAAAAAGTCAGCAAAAGAAGCAGGTTGTCCCTTGGCCCTGCACATCCTTTTCTGCTTGTGAGGTTTTGCCTCAAGGTTTAATTTGATGGTGTTGCATGACTTGTGCTCCGTGTGGGTTTATTTGGTGTGCATCTTGGTCCTGCTGGTTTTAAAATCGCCTGAGACAAAGACATGGTTGGTGTGCAGAGTGTTCTGATATCTGGTGTTCCCAAGTTCCTGGCTGTCTGAACTTTCAGTTGTGTTATACTGGCTGATGCACAGATCACTGATATGATTAATAACCCAACACCAGATAGCAGTAGTTATTCCACAGCCATGCAGGAGTTCAGTCTGGTGTTCTCTCCAGAAATGGTCACCCTTTAATCTGTCTCACTGTGTTTGCCAGCTTCCTAAAGTGGAAGTTGCTTCTCCTCTAGAATCAGTGCTCTTATAAATTGGCTCTTTTTGTACTTTTATTTGGTAGCAAATGGGACTTAATGGTTTGGGAATAAAACCACTGTCAACCCATCCTTCCATCCTCCCTATACACACACAAACCTCAGCTTGTCCTTTGTTGGATGAGCTCATGAAAAGAAGCAAACATCTTCAGCCTTTGAGACAAACCCTGTGTTGAGTATCATTTGAGTGAAACCATCTGAAGAGGTACTTGTGTGTTGTGAAGTAGTTCTAACAGTTGTATCAGACTTTAAAACATATTTTATTCTCCTGTGAAATAGATAGCAGTCAGATCCAGACCAAATGAATGAAAGTTTGTGAGAAGCCTTTCTCTGTCATACACTGACTGTGAGAGGAACAGTGTTTTACAGGAGAGTGTGTAACAGTGACAAGACCTGGTGCAGATACCCCCTTACCTGTTGGTGAAATCCAGAGCCACTGTCACCTTTTTCCCTACATGCAGGTGGGGGTTACTGTGCCCCTGGTGACCCATCCTTGGGGACCCTCCTGCAGGTTGCTCTGGATTGTCCTACATCTGCTCCTACATCTGCTCCTAACTCACCCTCCTAGTGTAGTAAAGGTATTTTAATCTCTTTGCCTGTGAAGTGGAACCAGAAATGAGACAGAAATTCTTGCCACCAGCTTCTCCTGGACCACACCTGGGTGGCTCTTGGGTGTGGGAGAGGGGTGGCTCTGGATATGCAACACATGTAGTGTAACTTCTGCCTCCTGGCAAGTTTTGACAGCCCATGTTTTGTTGTTTGCACACCCCTTCCTATTGCTGAGTCTTAGGCGAGTTACAAACACGGTGATGATTGCTCGAGGCATCGATTTTTATTTGTTTTTCCTCTGGAAGTCCTAAGTGACCTGAGACCTTTCAGTCAGAGGATCTGCTTAATTTTTTTTTGGTCGAGACGTCTGCTTACGTGAGTGGTGTGAATGGAGGAGAGGTGGCCAAAGGACCTGGCTCATTGCTTATACAGATAGTGGGAACAGTAGAGAGGTGGCCAAAGGACCTGACTTGTTGCTCTAAATGGGGTTGTCCAACTGAGGGGCTGCAGGCTCTGTTCTTCACCTGGCTCCTGACAACTTCTGTCACCTTCATCTTGGCCTCTGCAAATCCAGGTGCTTAGAGCTGTGTGTCTTTCAAGGGTCCTTCAGAAAGTGGCGTCTGGTGCCCAGCTTCCAGAATGCCAAGGGCAAGGAGCTGGAAGCCGCTGCTGTTGCAGGAGCTGCTCTCCAGATTGCTCCAGGGCTGGCCAGATCTGTCCAGTGCTGGGCGTGGTGTGACACCCATCAGAGCGGGCACTGACGGAGGGCTGAGGCACAGTGAAAGTGCTTTTGACCTCCAAGAAGAAGGCAAGGGAAGAAGTGCTGCTGTTGGGGACGATTTCTGTTGTAACTCTGTTAATATTGTGGGGTTTAATGCATGTCAAGGGCACTTTGAGTGGAACCTTTTGGTGTGAATTTGTGTCTTTTCTCCTCTCTCTTCCTCCTTTAAAGAAAATTCAAAATAAATACTGAAAATCAAAACCGTCTGTTTTGAGGGGACCAAAATGCGTCTCTTTATTTTATGGGATTTGGATATTACTATAAGATTAAAACTTCTAGTAATTTTTACTGTCCGCTTATTGTGCTTGTAGGCAGGGCCTCTACTAGCACTAGTCATTTTAACTATGGAAAAAATAATAAAAATGCAATTAATGTGGCTCAACAGCTGAGTCTGCTGGACTTTAAAAAGAAAAAAAAAGGGGAAAAAAAGTCATTTTTAATGAGTTCTGGGATCAGAAAGATACATCTGGTGGACGAATTTGCCAAATTTTCAACCTCAGAATGTGTATTGAAAAACTCAGTGAATTATGTAGCTACAAAAGTGGATCTTTGCGTGTTTATAAGACCTCAGTGCAATCTTCTTATATTTTCCTAATAACAGACAGACATTCTTACAGAGGCACAGCCCAGAAGGACACATGGGCTGAAATGGCTCTGTAAGCTGATAGTATTTGTATTGGGATGCTGCTAGTAGTGAAGGAATTTTAGAGGATTCATTAAATATAGGGGGAAAAGTATTTTGGTATTGGATGAAAGAAAATAGGAGGAAGGGAAATGGGAGTGGATAGAGAGGAGAGGGAGCACTGCAATTTTAAATGTACATGATGTGTGGGCTCAGATATTGTGCCTCCACTGCTGAACCAGAAAATTTATAACAACTGTTTGTCATGTGTGTGTATTTATAGCCATTCACATAATGAAGAAGTTTCATGAGGTTGTAATAACATATCAAGATGGATGTAATTAAAACAGAAGCAAATTGACACCTCTAGATTAAAGGCAAACTCTAAACTAATACACCTGTACGCTGTCACTTATGTATTAGTTGTCTGGGGCAGTCTGCCAGATATGCAAATAAAAAGACATTGGCAAATTTCCTTGGATATGTGGTTATGAAAAATCTAACTTTTTAATCGTTTACTTAGCCCTGCTCAGGTTTGTAACAAGGGTAGGATTTAATAATTTGGTGTCACCTCTGCTTCATGATGGGAAGAGAGGCTAAAGGATACGGGGTGAGGGGGAAGGAGAAGTCCAGAGCAGGGGCTGCTGTTCGTTACAGTGGGACCCTTTCACTAGGAAAGGGCTGTCAGCTGCACCATTTCAGATCTGCCCCAACTCTTGAAACTCCCGAGGACTAAAGAGTCCTTGACGTTGGTGCTCTGTAGCATTGGAGTGCAGTTATAAATGCTTTTGAAAACTGTGCTGTAACACCCGGGTTTGGTTCTGTCGTGCTGCAGGTGACTGGGGTGGCCCTTAAGGAAACTTCTGAAATTTATGCAGTTGCACCAATCTGGTGTAAATTGTTATTAGGTCCGTTAAATGGCTATAAAATATCTTAGCAATTTTATGTAACAGTATTTTTCAACTTACCTGAATTTGCAGAAGCCTAAAATGTTTCCAGTGGAGTTGTGGACATCCATTTCAGCCTGTGGTCAATAGACTTGCTCTTGAAATTAGCGCTCATTCTGCTAACTGCTGATGTAAAATAGACTAGTGGTATGGAGCAGGAAGGGAATTATTTGCCTTGTTAGTTCCAGGGCTGTGAATCAACGTATCAGCCCTAGTTTTGGGTAACTTGCACCCCAGATAACCTGCATTCCCTTAAATGCCCTGGGGATGGAAACAGGCCTTAATGTGACTTGTGAATAACCCCATGGCAGGTGATGGGGGTTTTCTGGTAAAACTCTGAAGTTGGTACGTCCAAGTCTCACCTTTTGTGGATTTGGTGGCATTTCCTCAGGTGGTTGCTCGGGCATGTCGATACTGCAGCAGGTCTGGAGAGCTCAGTGAAGCCCAAAATTCTTGAACTCAGTTTTCAGTTCAGGCTTGAAGTTCTTTGCCCCAGTTGGGCATGAACCAGAAGAAAATCCAGCTGTGGGCTGGAGTTCTGCAGAGCGGGGGCTGCTAAACACACCGATTTCCAGGGAGCTGTCTGCATAAAAGCTCCAACAGGCATGTTTTGTTAGACTTTTTCTGAATTAAAGAGACTTTTTTTTTAGTACATATGGACATTAAGGATCAATCATATGAGGTACATGGCTTCAAAGTGATTTCAAATGGTAGGATTTTTGTCTTCAATATTTCAACAACTTTTCTTCCACCTTTAATCTTTCATGAGCGGAAGCTTCAAAAGATAATTAGTAAAACATGCTTTTATCTGCATTTATCTCAAAACATGATTAATTTTTTAACTGCAATTACAGCAATCATTTCAAGTTTACTCTATATTAATGAGTAAAGGATTTTTTTTTGAGAGAGCGTGAGCCTAAATATGGCTATAGTGACCGAGTTGAAAGGTGCATTTATGAGTTTGCTTTTGTTTTCATGGCTGGGGACTGAATTTCCGGGTCCAGGAAGTAATATTTCACATGGATTAAAGTTTTTGAAATGCTTTTGCCCAGCTTCATGGGATCATTTTGAGGAGCTGACAATGATAAGAACTGGATCATGCTACTGAATACCCAGTTCCAGGTTTCCCTTTTGCTGGTGTTTTTTGCTCTGTGCTGTGCATGTGTGACTGGCAGGATATCCTCTGCTTGCTGCCCTTGGCACTGAAATGTAAGATATATGATGCAGCTGGTTTGTTGTTAATGAATTGGCAATGAACTTGAAAATTTTCACCTTTACCGTTTCTCTCTTTGTTACAGGCAGCTTAAGGCATTTTTATTACTATATCACTTCTGGGAGAAAGATGTTCATGTCCTTTGCTGTCTTTATTTCTGGTACTAATGTGTGTAGGTCTGTCCAACTGGTATCCTCCAGCCTGGATCCCACCTGTAGGTCCAGGGTGCAGCCCTTCAGGGTTCTGAGCACATCCTGTCTGTCTGGTTGCTTTTCCTCTGTGGCTTACCCCAGAGCACAGAAAATCGTGCCACTGGCACAGAGATATCCCAGAACATGTATCTCCATCCCAGAGCCCCCAAAAGCAATGGACCACTGCAGGGGATTACTGAAAAGCAGCGCAAGTAAACCCACTTTTTGCTAGAGTACAGCTTTTGCATAATTTTGCCCTGTGAGGGGTGTTCCTCAGCCCTGGCTCCCTTTTCTCCCTCAACAGGAGGGAAAGATTCTGGGCTGGACTCTGTGCCTCCCAAGGGACTGGGCTGCTGGCCAGTGGCATGGCCTCAGCTACCACAGCGAGGTAAACAGAGCAGGCATCTGAAACTGCAGCTCTCAGAAGGGTAAGGACATGAGTTTTTGGTTTTGTTTTTTTGGTTTAGTTTTTTTTTTAGTTCCCTTCATTTAGGCCCTGGCCCTGGATGTCAGAGAGGATTTGGAGTAAGCCTGCACAGCCTTGGTTCATGTCTGATTTTAACTGCAATCCCTTCTAAATTGGGATTGCAGTTCCCCTGCCTGTGGTCCCCGGGGAGGTGGATGGGCCGGCAACTGCAGCAGTGAATTGGGCAGCTGCATAGGAGAGCACGCGAGTGTATAATCAGATTTCTGATAAACCCAGGTCTCTAAGTCCCTTGAATGGGCAGCTTTGCTGTGAATGGCCTCATAAGGTCTGCTGTGGCTGCTCTCTTTCTTTGGTACTCTGACAAAAAAATTGCTCTGGTATCCTTATTGGCATATTTTTACATCTGTTATCCATATTTTGGATTTGTTCTGGCTGCAGTCTTATTTTGTTTTGCAAAATCTACCTGGGATTGGGACGGAGATATATGTTTGCTAAGGCAGATTTGGAAATTGCGTTGTTGAAATACAGCCCATATGGGCCATTGTAAAATGGTTACTGCAGCATATAATTGCCTTCACAATGATGTGCTTTGTCATTTTCCTTCCATCTTCAAAGAGGCACTCCTGTAGTCTGCTGACAGCAATGGTGGTATTAGAAAACATATGGATTTGTAAAGGCATTAAACTGTCTTTAGTTCAAGGATTAGATTACAGTGTTAGAGTGTGGGTCACCACGTTTTCGTGTGAATAGGCTGCACTTGACTGTTGGTTTATGCTGTAGATTAGGGAAGGGTTTGTTTGTTTATTGAAGGTATCTGACCTAATATCCTTTCCAATACGCAGGGAAGGAGGTATCTCCTGTGCTGCCACACATGGTAAGAAGCTGCACCTCAGTCCCAGGGCCATGGTCCCACCTCACCCTGCATGGCCTGCAGGTCTTGGTCAGGGCTCACCATCCACACTGACAAGACCTCTAAGAAGTCTCAGTGGGAAGTGCCATTTACAACATGGAAAAATATGCAGAATGTAAACCCCACAAAATTGGCTTTGAATCTTAAAGGGTATTTTTTAAGTCCTCCATGCTGGCTCTACTCTGAATGTTTTGGGTACTTGTTTTGTGTTCACATACAAAGGAGCTGCCCAGCTCCATGTGTTTCAGAGTATAGGGCAATCTGTTCAGCTATTACCTTTTTTCCTGCCCTCACAGTTTCAGGTGTGGATTTGCTGGGGTGGACTGGGGGTCTGCAGTGCCTCTCAGCAAAGGCCAGTTCTCATAGTGGGATGCACATGGCATAGATGTGGCACACAGCCTCTCTCCAGCCCAGAGTGATGCTTGTGTTATTTATTTACACCATTCAAAGGGTAAAACTAGAGAGTGGGAGGGATAATACACATTAAGAAGATCCTTCTTCTGTAGTTTTGTTATTGTTTTTGTCTTTTTCCGCTCTGCCCAGCTGGGACATTGAGGCAGACTGGGGCTTGGCCCATGGCCACCTTCTCCCTCACCACGTGCACTTGCTGTTGCGTTTGGGTTTGCTCAGGTCCCTTCCAAAACAACTCTTGATATCTCTTGACCTTCAAACATGCTCTTTTAATTAAGATGCTGAGCTGGTCCTTGGGAGACATGGGCTGGTTTCTGTGTAAGCACAGTCATCTTCCATAACCTTGAAGCAGTCACTCCCTTCCCAGTTCAGCACGGCTGTGTGAGCACCTGCTTTGGGGTTGTGCTGAGTAGGGATGGATTGGGAGTTGGATTCATGTGTGTGCTCAGGAGAGGTGCTGCATCCAGGCGTGTAGGTTTGGGTATCTTGACTGAGAAGAGCATGTGTATGGGGACACTGCTGATGTGCGAGGTCAAAATATGTGCTTAGGGATCACCGTGAGCTGGAGCGTTGGTTTTGCTATAGCTGAGTTTTTCTGTCCACAAAAAGGGTTTATTAATACTGTCCCTCTTCAGAGTCTGCCTGGCTGCTTAATTAGCATCTGCAGGATGCTCAAGTAGTAAGTTGTTAACATAAAATATCTACATAATTTTCCTGTAGGACTTCGAAGGACAAGTGTATCAGGGACCTGGCTAGAACACCTATTTAAATAACTGAAAGCACTTGTGTTATTGTCAACCACTTTTTAAAACAAAGCTATAATTTTATTTGTATTTTATATAAAGCCTTAAAATTGTTGACAACAGTCAAGTTTGTTAAGAAAATCTGATGTGAAGGGTAGCACAGTGAAATTCTGATAAATGCTTTATCTTTCCTTATTCTGTTAGGATTTTTAAGTGTGTAAAAATTGGTGTTGCTTAGTTGTGGCTCGCTTCAGTTTTAAATCACTTGCAACATTATTTGTCCCAGCTGTGGTGGTTGTCAAGGCTATTTATGGTAATATCTTTCCTTAAATCCATTGCAGAATAGGGAAGAAACTCTCTTTCTGCCTACAAGAAATGTTAAAGGATGTATTACTAACTCTGGCAGCTGTGACTGTGATAAACAAATTAGGTCTGTCATTAATGCCAGGGTCTGCAGGTGTAATATGTCATAAAACTGGTATATCTCTGGTACTAACTGGCCTATAAAAATAAATAAATACAGGGGCTTTTTAATCCAGGTTTAACAAATTTAAGAGCAAAGCTGCTTTATGATAAGGTTTGTGTAAGGTGAACACCAAGTTCATGTATATGGTGTGTGTTTGCAGCAAACAGTGCAGAAATGAGAAATAAACTAAGTCCACTGAGAAGCTCCCACTGATATTCCCAGGTTTTGCAGTGGGGTCTTGTCAGGCCTTTATTTAAGGACTCATTTATGCAGTTGTTTAAATTAGTCCCTCTTTAGGAAAGTGCTTTACTATGTTGTTAAAAACCATAGCACAGTGCACTTAAAATCTGCTGAAGTGCAGTCAGGGGTGGGATGTTATAAGGTATATACAGAAAATATCCTTAATGTGAAGCTTCCTAACAGTGACTTGTTTTCAAACAATAGTTTATTTTGAGGGGAAGCTTGGGAGAGTGGCTTAGGATTGGTTTGGTTTGGGGCCTTCAGGAGATCAAGTCTGGTGGTGAGACAGCTCCTGGAGCTGCAAGGCCAAGGAGCCTTCCAAGCTCTGCCTCCTGGTTCAGCTCAGCATCATCCCGTAGGATGCAGGATGTGGCCACGTGCCGGAGCATCCCTCGCCATGCTGGAAAAGCCCTGGCAGGCAGCTTGGCTGGGGAACCACCAGTAGTAATGGGACTGAAAAAACTAATTGGCAGGAGCCTGGGTTTGTTGAAAGCTTTCATGTTTGATGTTTGCTGTGCCCTGCCTGGTCTGTGTCTGCAGGGAGGATGTTGGGTGAGTTTGGATTCGAGCACAGGTCCCAATCGGGGTGTAACATACAGTGTCAGTGAAAATCCTGGCAAGCTGAAGGCTCTGCTGAATGGGACTGGATTTTACCTCTGCCTGAGAGAAATGGTGAACTTTGCAGCTTTGCTTGCAGGAAGTCCTGGTAAGGACAAGTCATCACGATTTCCCTGGCAAGTGGCATTACTTCGGGTAATTACTTTGGGAAGCTTCTGAGAGGGAGCTTCCTCCTCTCCCTGAGGCAGACACCTTCCCATCCAGCCACATATTGTTGCTTTCTCCACTACCAGCTAAACAGGTGGCAGGATTCAAATCACCACTCCCTGAATGGAGTTTGCTCTCCACAATAGCTCACCAGAGGCCTGTTTTGTTACAGAACATTGATTAAATAAATATTCCTATGCATACAAAAGAGGAGAAATCTGTTACAACACTCTGCAGTTATTTCTCCATTAATGGCAAGGAGCTCTCTCTAATTTTCCTGCCCCTTTCAATCTGTTTCCCTGTCACCCTCCCTTCCCATCACTAGTAATGCCTTCAAGTGCATGAGTAACATACAGAGAGCTCACATTACGTCCAGTTCAGCTCTGGGAACGCCTTAGCTCCAGCTCCCTGTGCTTTAGGAAATCCCCCTGGCCCATGCAGGGCAGAATTGACTGCTCCATGCGTGTGCTTTTGTTTAACATGTTCTGTATCAGTATTCCTTGTACTAACCGACTTCCATTAACTTACATAGCAGCGGTTAAAAATACAATTTTGCAATACCAGCATCTTGCATAATATTGACAATTGAGGCAGAATATTTGATTTCTGAAGATCATCTTTTTTCTTCCGTGTTCTTCCGTGACCCTGAGTTTTAAAATCTTTGAGGCAGATGTTACTGCTCTGTGGTCTGTGCTGATGGAGGTGTGTGTATGTTCTGGAAGAAAAGCACCTCATACTCAGATCCTGGCAGCCAAAGGCAGCTCCACTGCAAGCAGCAGATCTGATTTGCTATAAGATGGTGCCATCTGAAAATAAATATAGGGTAAAGGATTCACACAGGAGGAAAAAAAAAAAAAACCTCAGCAGATACTTGTCTTGAGAAAGAACTTTTGATTGAACAAATGTCTGGCACAATAAACATGGAGTATAAGGAAATGCCAGGGCTTTACTGTGGCTCTGCATTGATGTGATAGAGATAAAAATCCACCCCAAAGAGAGTAACTCGAATTTAGCTTTTTTTTTTTTTTTTTTTCCCAGGCCCGGATATCTATTACTTGGGGAAAAAACAGGAGTCAGCATTTCTATACCATCATTTTTCTTATACATATTTAGAGCTGTTAAATCACAGAGCTGTTACTCTAGAGAAGTAAACTGTGCAATGTATTTTTTAATGTTTAAAGACCATAAATGAAGCCTCCTTCCTCCTTTCATTATGTGAGTTTTTATTATAATACTTACCAGAGTTGGCTAGATTTAGGATCAGAGTTGGAGAAATACCTTTTTGGATAAAGCTGATCATCTGGGCACTCTCTGAGGGAGAGCCCTCACCCTCTTTCCTAAGCTGGGGTGGGATTGCCATGGTTGAAGTGAAGCTGTGCCAGCACTCTCTGCTCTCCCACTGCTTTGTGTGGCTGTTGGTAAGAAAGGACTGGCTGTGGAAAGTGGTGGCAGAAGCCCAGTGTCTGCTTTTGCTTACCATGGGCAATTAGTTGGAAGTGACACTAACCTGAGTTTAATTCTAGTTTTACATTGCAACAACATACCAGCTGTTCCCTGTATTCTTCCGTGACACTGCAATGTAATTATTTTTTTGTTATCTTTCAAGATGTAATTTTATCTTGGTGTGCTTCCCCACTAACCCTTTGGCACAGAAAATGTGTAGCTAATTCATTTTTCTGGGAACATGAAGAAGCCAGGGAGAAAATCTCAAATCCTGGGGCCAAGTGGCCATGCTAAAGGCGGCTGAGGAGGGATGTGCAGGGCAGAAAGGCCCCATCTCAGACAGTCTGACAGCCACTGGGATGTGTGCAGTGATTAATGGTGTCATTGCTTTCGAGCTTCATCAAAAGGTTTCAGTGTAAGAGTTTCTAAGGAATGCTGATAGTCACATGAACCTATCAAAGGGTACAGAAAATATCAAATGAGCAAGCAGGAATGGGAGTTAATTACTGAACAGTGATTACTCCAATATAACCAATTATTGGATCATTAAATGTTTATTACCTTTTTTATGTTCCTTTCCCTCATAAGTGCAGTTTTTTTCCTGATAGTATTAGAAAAAGGGTGGATCTAATGCATGAAAAGCCTTTTCAAAACTTAGGAGTTACTAAAGACCATCTCACCCCAACACCTGACACAGTCCTGCTCGCCCTGCCTTCCCTTGCTCTGTGGGTTTGGGGTCAGGTGCTGTGAACCCTGTTTAAAGGCCAGATTATCTCAGTTCTGGAGGGCAGTGCAGCAGCAGGAGCAGGGCAGAGGCTCCACTGGATGTGGCCAGCAGGTTCACTGCTCTTCAGCGTGGGGCTGGGTTCCTGCCTTCCGCTCCCACTAGAAGTGTCTGTCTTCTAGTGGCTTTTGTGTCCGTGGCTTTTGTGTCCGTCTGTCACCCAGAGGCTCCTCCTGAGGCTCCCTGGTTCCCTAAGGATGGAGTGGAATAACCTTTAGTTCCCCTGGGCTCATAGCATCTCTTCCTCTCCAGTCACTAAACCTCCCTGAAGAAAGAAGAGTTTCCATTGCAAGGTTGAAATGATGCCATTGGAAAGCAAGACATAAACCCTGCACAGGTCTTCCACTGGACATCTGCGAAGTGAAAAATACCATCTTTTCAAGCTGAATGCAGTTATTTTGGATGACATTTGAGGGTTTAAAATGTTAAAGCAATTTTTTAAAATACAGCTATTTGTGACTTTTGTTGATGATCCTTAAATGTTGAGTTGTTTAAGCTCTGTATCTCAGGAGAAGTAAGGGTCAGGGGGCAAAAGAAAAAAAGAAAAAAATCTCCTTCTCTGTCTGCAGAGCATTTCCCTGCATGGCATGTGCTGGTCTGTGTGTGCAGGGGGTTGGCAGGGGGCTGCATCTACCTCATGCCCTTGGTGAGTGTTTTGGGGCAGGTGGAGACACATTGAGGTTCATCCCAGTGTCGCAAGCCCCCAGCAGTGGGTTTTGTGTCTCTGGTGTGGGCAGAGTGAAACCAGGGAAGCAGCCAGTGAGCTCTGCCTGGGGTCTGTGGCCATCACCAGATTTTCTCAATAACAAATTCATCTCTTTTTGAAGCATTTGGTGTGTCTCACCCTCAGCTACCACCAAATGCCACCTCTCAGCGGCCACGTTGGTTTTATCTCATGTACACCACGCTTGTACAATAGGGAAAGTTCTCATGAGGCAAATTTTTCTGTACCTTTTATTTGTGAGTTATTTAATAATTTTTATCAAATTTCTTAGGGAATTATTATTTTTTATTAATACCTCCCTTTGCCCAGTTGGAAGCTTCAACCATTTTTGAGCTAAACCTTCAGTCAATCTTTTTTTTTCATTCATCATTTTTTCCCTTCTTTTAGCCGCCCGCCCCCCCCGCCCCCCTTAACATAATCCTACCTGGACCTTCCCTCACAAATGTGATTTTCAGTTATCATCTCTGACACCTAAGCCCCCATGAAAGTTCATGGGGAGGGACACAGGGAGTGAACAGCAGAGACTGGAACCAGCAGGCTGTTTGCAGCTTTGTGTTATTACTGTGGGGGAAGAGGAGGAAACTCTGTTAAACCATGCTCTCTGTGCTCCTGGGAGTCTGAATTACTGTGTTCACTGCGCTGCTGTGTCCAGTCACTTATGTGGCAGTTGGGACCTTGCCGTTTTTGGAAGGACTCTTCCTCCCCCTGATGGGTTTTTCTGTAGCCCTTCAAAGGAGAACTTTATTCTGGGTTTGTTTGTCTGCTTTTCTTTAAAAATAAATAAAAGTAGAGCAGGTTTACTTCACAGAGCAAATATTATGCAGGTCACAGCTTCCTCCTATGCATGAAGATGATTTTGTCTCCGCAGTGCAAGTCTGTGGAGTCAGAACTTGTCAGAGATGCTTAAGGATGTGTCGCTTGTGGGAGCCCACGATCCCACACAGGCACCTACGTTAAACACCATCTGAAAATCCAGCAGGAAACTGCTTCCTCCAGCAGTGAATCACAGCAGTGAAAGGTCCCTTTAATCTGCTGCAGTTACAGCTTGGGGTTCCAGGCTGATTTGGGGGGCTCGGTGTCCTGGTTTGGAGATGCTGCAGCCGTGAGAGGCACAGGGAGCACTCGGAGCTCGCAGGCACATCTGTGATTATCCCTTTTTGACAGCCTCTGTGCAAAATAGTAATAATAATAATAATGAGATGTCCCTCAGGATTTCCTTTTAGTAACTGAACATACAGCAGCAGTTGTAAACTGTCTTGGTAATGTCACAGCCCCTTTGAGAAGGTGAAGGACAGAGGACCTCCAATGGCAGGCAAGGATCCAGGAACACGGCAAAAAACAAGGTGTCCTCTGTTTTAGATCCTGTACAAAAATGTATCGTGGTTGCAAGGCCGTGGGGGATGAGTCAGTCTCCAGGACTGCTACAAATGTTAGATTTCAGTGAAAGGTCAGCCAGGAACAAGGTCAGAACAAGCCTGATACTGTGAGGGAACGGCGGAGCTGCAAGGCGCAGAAAAAGGTTAATGCGAAGGGCTGCTGGCATTAGTGCAGCGTGTGGTCAGCTGGCTGTGGAGTAGGGGCTGGGCCAGGACATAATGAGGAGGTTTACTCTAATTCTATTATAATGTATAATTAACTAGCATAATTGATAGCAGTTTTCCCTGTGTGTCTGTGGGTGTATGTACACGTCCATGAAATCTCGGGTTTGGCTGTTACGTGGCTGCACCCTGTGCCTTGAGCTGATGGAAACTGGCCGGGGGCTCCCCAGGGCTCAGACTCAGCCCGTGGATGTGGAGGGGGAGCATTGTTTTCAAGAGCTTGTGTTTTCTCTGCCTCTGGAATTAGACATAATATCTAGGTGGTGCCCTAGATAAGGCAGACCTGCTGCTGGTAAAGGTCTGTAGTGCTGAGAGCTGTGAATGAAGCTCGTGTTTGAAGAGAGAGCGAGGGACAGGTCAGCCCCGTTTCTTTCTGGGTTGTTTGCACCTTTCATTCTCAGTATCCATGTGAAAACAAAGAGTTTCAACTGAATTTTGCCTTTGTGATCATCCTTTGTACAGGATGAAGTTCACGCTTTGTTACTATGCAGAGACATAAGCAAACGCTTGTTTCAGATGCACTGGGGATTTTAATTTTGATGGTGCACTAAGATGACAGACCATTGCGGATTCCTCTGCTCTTCCTTTGCAGGGCAAAGAGCACATAAGGAAAATCTTCCACTGCCCCAAATCAACCCCAAACCAGGCTGCAATGCTCGCCTGACCTGGTGATGTTTGGGGTTTCGCTGGGTTTTGGATAGGTGGGGAAACCTTTGCTGTGGCATTGATGGTGGGTGCCATGAAGTAACCTGGCCCACCTGATGTAAAATTAGGCTTTACCCACATGGCTGATGTTGTTGGGCTGCTGGAAGCCTCGTTGTAGCTACTGCTACATCCTTGATGCAGTGAAAACATCAAGGAAGAAAATTTAGGGTTTCTTTCTTTAAAGTGGTGTGTGATTTATCTTGATGTCCGTTTTGCTTGTCCACTCTCTGGATTTTGCAGGGTACAATTGTGGGCGGACATTGCTATTTTTCTTTTTCTTTTAGTATTTGGCAATACACATTTTTCAAATGTTAATGCAAATAACCCACTTCTCCATTCTTAATCCCTTGGGATGGGAAACCTAAAGGCCATATTCTTCCTTGAGAGGGGGATTTACCCTTCTAGCTACATTAAATGTTAGCTAGAAACATGTGGCTAAGGCTCCTGAATACTGAAGCTGAGACTCTTTTCTTGAGGTTCTGGTTTATTTGGAAATTTAATTTGTAATTTTTTTTTTCCTTTCAAAGGTTATGCAACACTTTAAGCCTCAGATTTTAGGTCACCCTGCCTTTTACAGCCAGATCCACCTCATCAGTGAGAAGGCTCCCTGAGGACTGCAAAAGGCTCAGGCTTAGTGTTATCCAGGAAAAATGTGTATAATAGGTGTATTATAAAGTGGTAGGTAATGTAACCCCTGTCTGTTCTCCTGACGAGTGCAGTGGGAACCGTGCTGCCGTATGGTTGCATGCACTTAAAGTCCCTTTTGACAAAATAATGCTAATTGCCCTGGGCTGAATGATGCCAGGGGCTTAGAAATACCTGCCAGTACTCATAGAGGGAGCCAAGAAAAGTCAGGGGGAGAAATCAGGGAGATTGGCTCTCATGCAGAGTTTGTTTCTGAGGCACTGCTAAATCTAGCGAAGGATTAATACCAAAATAATCCTGCTTGTCCAGGAAACTCGTGACAACATGAAGGTTTGAGATCAGTGTGATATGCTTTAGAAGGAGTGTAATAATAAATTTGCCACTCACCAGAGATAGAGACCAGTTGCTATTCATCCTACATCACATCTGAGCTTTCCTATGGTTTGTTTCCTGTTCCAGTGATATGAAAGATCCCATTCCACTTCAAGTCTAGCATCATTTCAGTGCCAGCTTTCACTAGAATCCTTAAAAATGCTCCAAATCCAGCAAAAATCCCCCTATTGCTCAAAATCAATTCTTCTAATCATTTGAAGAGTCTCATCCTGGATCTAGATGGTCGGTGCCCTTAGGATTCTGGCTGCAGAAGTTACATTGAAACGGGAATGGGAGTAAGGTGGCACTTGGGAGGCTGGAGGTGTTGTGGGTTGTTGTTTTTAAAAAAGGCTGGTGACTAGTCACTGGTGAATGGTGACTGCTTAATCTTTTGCCAATACATGTGCGTGCTGGAAAATCTCACCTGTGTGTTTCCTGCTTGTTTTCCCGTTTGTCACCAGCTATGTTGAGACACTGTGGTGTTTTGCAGTGTTGCACCCAAGCCATGTAAATGGGTGTTGGGCTGCCACGGCTTCTCACCTTGAGCTCAGGGGTGCTGGGGCTGATCCTGACACCCACCCCCAGCCTGTCATCTCTCTCTCCAGCCTCACTGCTGACCTGAGTGGGGCTGGAGTTTTCTAAGCATTTTGCAAGATGCTAAGCAGTGGGAGCATGCATAATACACGGAGACAGGACTTCTTTCTTTGGAGCCTGTTTCCCTTATTTATCCTTGAGTGCTCTGGATGGGAGTTGGTCCATGTCTCCTGTAGGACTGTACCCATGAGTCAGGACTGTTTGGATTTTGGGTGAGCCTCTGGCTTCAATGGTGCTGGTTTTACCATGCTGAGAGTGCCATGGGCATGGTATGTCCTGCTCACCATCCTCGGAGTCCACCTTGTCTCCAGCTGCCTGCACCCCATGCATCTGCAAAAATAACCTAGAGCAGGGTCCCTTGTGCCCCCCTGGCTCAAAAGAGGACCCCAGCAGGTGCCTGGGGAACAGACTGGGATCTCAAACACTGGGATGCACCTCTAGGGCTCCGTGATGGAGGTGTTGGATGTGTGGTGGTGAGGGCACCTGCAATGGTTAAGGATCCAGTCAGCTTCAGCTCCGCTCCAGCAGTGAAAAGCTTGCTTTCCCGGAAAGCACTTATGTTTTTAAGCCATTTATTTTCTGTGGCACTGAGTCATTAAACATTCCTGCTTGTGTTCTGTTGTTTTTACCCTCTGTAGCAGAGCAGGGAATTTATTCAATGTCTCAGTCCAGTAATGGAGGGGCTGAGGAGGTGCTTGACTGCCTGACTCGCAGGCAGAGTCACGGCTGTTGCTGCCTGTGACATCTCTCTGGTGAAGTGGGATGTCAAGATCTGAGATCCTCTTCCACTTGGTGTACAAGAGCACTAGAACAATAGGAAACAGAAAGCAGCCCTGCACCACAAAAGAAACCAAACCAAAACCCCTCTGGCTAAAGGTATATTTTTAATGTTATGAGTAATTTCAGACAGAAATTGGATGACACACTTTACCTGAGTGTTGATGGATCTCTTGGGGTCAGAGGAGTTATGCTGGTTTACATCAGCCTTGCATGTGATTTTTCTTTTTTTTTTTTGGTTCTGTGTGAATTTTTTTTTTTCATTCCAACTGTGTTCACAACAGATGGTGATTATTATGTTTGTTCAGATCAATGAATATTGAAAAAAAAAAAAAGCCAAGACAAAAAAATACAAAAATGCCCTTCAACTCAATAGAGTCACTCAAGGTTCAGCTGTAGCCCCTGGGTTTTCATTTGGACAATATTAAGTTCTAGTAACTTAAATGGAATTTTTATGAGCAATTGTTTTGCCATGAAACAAGATCTCCCATGGCATTGACCCAGGCAGATATGTGCCCTCAGGACATGCCAGCCAGCTCTCCGGGCTGTCCCTGCTCTGGTGGGACACACTGCTGAGGGGGCAGATGTTGCCTGACTGCAGGTGCCCTCAGGGGCGTCTGGAGCTGCTCCTCACCTTGCTTCCCTGGAAAAGACACTTGTTTACAAAGCAAATATTTTAGTAGCATGAGAGATTTAAAAGCACATAAAAATAAATTATTTGAGACAGAATCCAAAATAATCTGCTGGTGTAATTGGGAATATCAGAAATGAGCGATTGGGGGTTGAGAATGAGGGTGGAGGAGATGGATATGGGTGGTAGTGGGAATAGGAGAGCTCCATTTCCCCCTACACACAGGTGTAAATGCCATTCTCCAGCATTTCCTCCTGAATTGTTCGCTCTGGGACTTGCCTGTGTTTTCTTTACTTTCTGGTTTTCTCTCAGCAAAGTCTCCCGTGCCACGATCTGCCCCTGGGGTGTAAGGACACACAGATAATCACTGCTGACATCTCTCCAGAGCTGCCCTTGGTATTTTTTCTAATGGTGCAGAGCACTGCCAGTCTCAGGGAGTGAGGCTTCCCTTTGGAGCAGGTGTTCCCTTTGGAACAAGGGTTTCCTTCCTGCAGTAGCTTGTTGCTCCTGTAGAGGAAAAAGCATAGTCCTTGTGATGTTGGAGAGACGAATGAGCCATTTGTGGCCAGCCCTGCTCCCTGCATTCACAGACAGGATTTGTGCTGCCTTCACCACTGTGTGATCACACCCCTTCATCCTTTTTCTCCACATTCCCCCAAGACAAGCTGATGGCTGAGTGGGATGTGGAGCTGCTCTGCATCACCTGAGAGCACTGCTGAGTGCTCAGGCTGTATGCTGGGTGCTTGACAAAGGCTCCCAATAGGAAGGAGAGGCTGTAGGAATGCTTAAAATCAAAGGGATTTAAGGAATAATAAATGTAACAAATCACTTTTATGTGGGCTGGAGGAAAACACAAATTAATGTCTGGGCTCTTCCCTGCTGCAATTTTGCAGGGATTCCCCCAGCTCAAAATAGTGAGTCCCTGAATGAAGAGAAGCAGAGGGAGGGAATGGTGTTTTGGCCTGAGGAGGTGCTTTGAGAGGGGCAAAGGGAGGTGCTGCAAACACTGGGGTGAGTCAGGCTGGGCACAGGGCAGGCAGGGGCTTTATGAGGGGGCACAAAGCCAGAGGGTGGTTGGGCACTGACCAGGCTCCGCAGGGCAGTGGGCACAGCCCCAAGGCTGCCAGAGCTCCAGGAGGGTTTGGATGATCCTCTGGGGCACAGGGGGGGACTGCTGGGGATGGGCCTGTGCAGGGCTGAGGGTTGGACTCGATGACCCTTGAGGGTCCCTTCCAACTCGGCTCATTCTGGGATTCAGTGTCTCTGGCCTGGGAGTTTCCTTGGAGCAGGACCTCGATGCTCAGTTCCCAGTGGTTGCCTGAGGTCCAGCCCAAGCAAACTGTGGGTATTGATGCTCTCTGAGCACCCAAATCCACCCACACTGAGTCATGCACATCCCAGGCACACAGCAGTGAGTTTGTGGATGGATGCAGTCCCTGCGCTCATTTTCACACGCTGGTGGGATGGTCCCTTGCCTCGATTAGCTAAACCTCTGCCTTGGCTTTAGAGGCATTTTCAAAACATTAATCTCAGAGCTGTGGGAATCCCCCGGCTCTGGGAGGGGTGGAGGAGGGAAACAGGAACAGCTGTCTGTTTACCAACCCCTGCCTTTTTGTTTGGAGATTCAAGTTCAGGTACCATGGCAGGACTATAGTTAGTTCCCTGCATTCCCACTGAGTGTTGAATTTGTTCAATACTCACAATAGCACATTTTTTTAATGAGGACTAGCTTTTATCTTTGCATATTTGGAAATTACTGGAGCTGAGCCTAAAACAATCTGTTGTCCTTTGGAAGCTGTATGTTGTATTAGAGTAACTCACCTCCAGGGGTGTGGTATTTCACAATACATGCTCCCATTGTGTGTTTAAATGATAAAGCACTGTAATAAAACATGTCCAGAATGTTCTTGCTATTTTATGCCCTGTAACATTTTTTCTATTTGCATCAACTAATAAAAAAAACCAAATGTGAATGGGGCAGGTGAGAGTGTGAGAGAGGATGGGATTGTGTAGACAGGATTTTCTACTGGAAAGAGCACAGCTGAGAAGGGTGGTTTTGGAAGATAAACCTCATACAAGGACAGCCATCATGTCAGAAACCTTCCTTTGGCTTTCCAAGGAGAATAGTTACAGGAGCTCTGCATGGGCTGGAGCATTCATGGGTGAAGATCTGTAAGACTTGTGCTCCTAGAGACCCAAATTCAGATTCAGCCATTTCACAAGTGAAAACCAGTCAGTGCTGTGGACTGGGGTGCTAATGAGTAATGGTCTGTGTTACAACAGGATCGTGCTGTTCCTTTTAATTGGTGACCTTTATTCAGAAGGGGCCCAGGACACGTTTGAGAACAGGAGCAGATTTTGCCAGGTGAAGGTGTGGAGCTAAGGAGAGCTCATTTGAGAAGCAGCTGTGTTGTCTATGAGTGTAGAAGTTGCTCCTCGTCATGAGTGATTTGCCTGAAAGCTGAAGTGCATTTGGCAGTTAAAGTGACATTATTTCAGGTCTTTGGCATTTGTAAAAGGTGCTATTGCTTCTCTCTTTCATCTCCTTTCCTCCCATGCTTCCCCCCCTTCTCTAACCTGCATAACTGTCATAAATTGCCTACAATGGGCTTTTCTTTAAAGATAAACTCGTTATTCTCCAAGATAAACTCATTCACATAGTCTGCTCATCAATTTGTAGCCCCCTCTTGAGACTATCAAATACTGAATCTTATTCTGACACTTCAGCTGCATATTAATAGCATTATAATGAGCATTATAGTTCTGGGGTTTGCAGCCTGAACCAGACATTCTGCCAGTGCCTACAGGCACCGAGTTTTTGGATGTCCCTTGAATGTGTTCATTGCAGATTGGAGTAACAAGTCATTGTGATGTGTCTGTTGTGCTTCAGTGTGTTTCAACTCTAATGCCTTAACGCAGGTTGGTCGAGGCTCCCAAGAGCAGTGTGTGATGAGTCCCAGTCCTGTTGGGATCCTGCTGTGTCCCACCTATACCTGCTCTGTCCCTCTGTCCCCTCTGGCCATGGTCTCTGCACTCCTGGACTGTGGATGGGCAGAGGAAGGGCACTCCCTTGGTTGATACACAACCTCCACACAGCTCTTCCTCTGCCCTCTGAGGACAGTCCTAAGGAAACACCATTTCAGGCTCAGGAGCATTCACAGAACAAATGGAGATCAGGACTTGTTGAGCAGAAATACAGAAGAAGAAGATGCCATCTCTGTAGACATCTGTGGATTGTTGTGTCTTAAATGTGCTCTCCATCTCTAAAGGGTATGGTAAAACTGGAAGTGGTACAGAGATGGGCTGTGAAGGTGATGAGCAGAGAGTGAAAGCACCTTCAGTGAACAGAGGAGAGCTCTTCATGTAGAAAAGGGATGATGAAGCAGGAGTATTATAAATATTGATACAACTATGAATAAGGTTGAAGGAGAGCGACTGTTCAAGTTCTTTTTCATACCAGACCTAGAGGCAGCAGATGAAGTGTGGAGGCTCAAAACAGGCAGAAGAAGACATTTCTTCCCGTGAGAGGGCAGCGAGCTGTGGAAATCATCACCTCTGGGTGGGTGTGAGAAGCTGATGAGGGTTTGGAAATCTGCTGCAGGCATTTGTGGAAGAGACACACAGAGCAAGGCTGCTAAAGAGCATGACTCAGGAGATCCCTCGTCACAATTTGTGCAGGTGGCTGATTATTCTGGGTACAGTCATTATGCACTGAGCTTGTTTTGATCTTCTGTAGACCTTCAGCACAGGCTGCTGGCAGAGCACCCAGCGAGGTGGCTGCTCCCACTGGGTCAGTGTGCCACCTCATGCTCCCCTGGGGAAAAGGCAGAGAGAAAACTGGAAGCATCTGGCAGGTTGGGCTGAGCTCTCCTTGAGCCACACTGCTTTCCAGAGGGTTCAGGGTTTGGGGAGAAGGAAGCCTTTCAGAAAGTTGACTTAGTTTAGATTATTTTTTTTTTTTGGTTGATTGATTAGAAGCTCCTGTAGGATGCTGAGGAGCTCTTGCTCCTTGTTCCCTGCAAGCAAATACTGGTTTTGTTAAATTACTGGAGTAAGAGGCTTTGTGTGGGTGCTGCTGAAAATGGGGGGATTCCTCTCACCATCTTTTGAGATTCTTTCTTGTTCTTTCACCTCCTTCAAATGATATTTCTATTCTGCAGTCTGAATGCCTCTCTGAAGCCTGATTCCCTTGCACTGGTCAAAATTGTGAAAAACACTTATTAAAGTCTAAGTATTTAAATGAGGTGAGATGCAGGGAGAAGTGAGAGCTTTCCCTGGAAGAAGAATACAGTGTTGTTCCCTTGCTCTGGGGCTCTGGAGGAGCAGGGTTCATCTAGCAGTGGGCGCCATTAAGATGCAAATTTTATATCTTCATCTGCTGTTAACATCAAAAGAAGAAACAGAATTTGTAGGAGGACAGTGACTGTGTTACAGCCTGAGCTCCTTTGTCTTTGTTCTGCAATTCCAGTCCTCACAGGCGCAACTTCCAGTGACCCCATCTTAGTCTGCCTGGTGTTGAGGATGTCTGTGGTTTTCCCTATCCCTTCCAGGAAAAGAGGTGGCTTTGGCACATATCATCTACATAATGATCTTAAATTGCCTACAATGGGCTTTTTTCCTTCCATAAAAAGAAAACACCCTTTCCCCTCTTTTTTAAAAAAAAAAAAAAAATTAAAATAAATAGAAGCCCTAGACAAAACCCAGTAGATGATAAACTGCCTTCTACCTGCAGTTTCCCAATTAGCTAATTATAACACACATTTGCACACAGGGTTTTTTAAAGCAGACTGTTGCTATTCCCTTTCTGTACAAGGTTTTTAGTCACTGTACATCTTGTGTCTTTAAATAATGTATTAGGAACATTTTCGAGTCTGTAAGTGCTTTTTTAATGAGTGTGAAGATTTTAATGGGACTAGATTGCTTTTCATGACATTTCAGAGTGACTTAATTGTAACAATGTTGAGAGGCTGTATTTTAAAGTTTGCTAAGTATGTCTGGTGCGGATTGTAGTCAAATGCTTTAAAGACAGAATGGCTGATGAGATCAGATACAGCTTCTTTTTTTTAGTGTCAGCTTTGTTAAAGAGGAGAGTCTGCAAAGTTGACATAGAAGAAGAAAATGAAGATTTTTGAGGTCCAAACCAGTGGTGGTCACCCATTCAGTTTAAGCCTAATCTCACTAATTTTCAGAGATTTTTTCCCTGCTGTGCTTGTACTTCGTGCTTCTGTAGTCAATGATGGAGTTATGCAGGGCTTCTAAGATTTTTTTTGTTATTACTGGTTTTGGTTTTTTTTTAAAGCAGCAGCTGGATTTGATACAGGAGTTGCATTCAGCTTTTGGTGCATTTAGGCAACTTTGCTCAAGTGTTACAGACTGTGTTGGGATGGCCTTTAATTTGTGGCCAAATGGCAGGTCAAGGAATTGTCATTAGTCTCCATCAAAATGCAGGCTCAGTGCTGAGCCTCTCCCCCTTCCAGCTCTCTCCTATCCAAGCCAGAGCAGGTCTCTGGAAGAGAGAGCCCAAAGGAATCAAGGCATATCCTATAGCAGCTTGCACTGTTTTCATTATACAAACACCCTGTGTGCAGAAAGGATGAAAGGAAATAAAATAGCATTATAAAAACACTAAGGCAAAAAAGAATATTGGAGTGAGCAGTGTGAACAAGCATGAAGTTATTTGCATTTCTTCAGTCTTTTCTTCACCAAGTCTTAACACTATTTATCTGAGCACAAATGAAATAACTTTGAGAGCTCTCCTGTGGGACAGGGCAGTCCTGGGACCATTCAGTGACTTGCTCAAGGTCACCTGCAGCATCGCTGGCAGAGCCAGACCTTGTGTCTGCATGACTTGACTCTGTGGATTTAATTAGGCAGAGGGGCTGCTTGTTTCTGGCAAGGTTTCTAGAAGTGACAATACTTTTTATTTAAGAAAAATAGAACTATGGTTTAATTTGAGTTAGCACCAACCTACACCCAAAGTAACTTCCTGAATGCAGAATTAATTCTCATTTTAAAACAAGTGCAGTGTTTAAGCATTTTGAGGGAACTTGAAAGCTAAACTTGAAAGCTTTTCCCATGAATGCCACAGGGAAAAGAGTTGGAATGAGTCGGTCAATTTGCATGTGAAGTTATTAGATTGTGCAAGTGTTAGATTTCACTTGACTTGCTCAGGGTTTGTCACCATCTCCTGTACCTTGGCATGGGATTGGGGAACATTTAGTGTTTGGCAGCCTGCACCAGGCCAGAAGCTGGTGATTGTTGCACCTGAATAAAAAGCCATTGAAATCAATGGAGCTCCTCTGTGTTACAGAGCTGAGCATCTGCTGCCCTCCATCCATCTTTACTTTGTTTTGGTGTCTCCTGAAATGCTGGTTCTGTAACCTCCACTAGCTGTTCACAACCACAAATTGCTATATATCAGCCAATCCCTAAAACAAAAATACACCATGTGCTGTATCTGTGGTGTATTTTGATTTTACACAAGCTCGACGGGATGAGTGATAGTATTTGTTCTGCAGTACAGGCAAGCCAAGAGAGCCAAAGCTGCTGACAGCGGGGTTTCTGTAGGGGCAGGGTTGAAGGCTTTTGGAGGAACATCATGTTTCTGAGTTGTCAGTAACATGCACTGAGCCTTTTAGCCTTGATTCTAAAAATAAATTGTTTCCACTGGAAAAATAATGGGAAAAAATTTAAGGAAAAAGTCATATGAGAAGGTGTTCGGGGAATGAGGAATCCCTTCCTCACAGCCTGGTAAATCGGGATCAGCTCAAATAGTTCACATTTCCTGGTGTGCCCATACCTCTCAAATTTTGGTTTGCTGGGAGGGGGCTAATTTAGAGGGTCGGACAAATCCTGCCCAGAGGCTGCTGCAGGCTTTCATCTTTACTCCTTTCCTCTGATTAATATCACTGAAGAAGAGATGCCTGAACTAGTCCTTGAAAATAAACATAAAGGAGGGCTTGGATAGATCTGCAGCCTCGCTGAGCCTGCCCAATTCAGGTTAAAGTCACTTAACACTACAGCTGCTCCTTGCGTGCTTAAAATGATATGGCTGGATGTGTGACAGCCACAGTCACCCGGAAGGAGATTCACCTCAGGGGAATCTGATGGTCAGGACTTTCTTCAATGCAATCTCCTGAATCCCAAAAAAAAAAAAACTGTTTGCCTCAGACTTGCAAGGACAGAGATAACAAATGAGCAAAAGCCACACCTGGATGCTCCAGGTGTTGCTGCAGCTCCTCTCACTCACAGCTGCTTTCTTTGCTTGGTGGGTGCTGTGTGTGTGCAGTTGGCAGTCGGTTGATGTGTGCAGGGTTTTGGGGATGTAGGTAGGTTTTTTGGGGATGCCAGACATTTATCTGTCTCTCTCTCAGCCAGGGGTGCTCGCCAGACTGTGAGCTGACCTTTGCTTTCCTCTCCAGGGTGGGATTTAAAGAATGTGTATTGAGGATCTCTGTTTAACCTGTGGAGAAAGGAAATGTTTTTGTTAGGGCTAAAAGCCCCCGAGGAGATGGTAACTCCTGCACTTGCTCATCCCTCACAGGGCCCTCGCTCACTTCCAGAGGGTAAGTGCTCATCAGTGCGATTTATAGCATCGTCTTTGCTTATCAAATGAGATGTCTGCAGAGAGGCCCCTCCATCTCCCCTCACAGCCACGCTCCCATTACGCCTCTGGTTGTGTGTGTTTGCACGGCAAGAGCGCCGGGATAAGGATGTTTTTATTTCCTTTTGAGCCTTAGCACTGCTGATCTGCACAGCACCTGGCACCCAGGGGCACCAAGGGCTCCTCCTGAGGATGAATGACAAATAACAGCAGGGTGGAACGGTTTGTAAGATAAAATAAAGGAAAGTGGGTACATGGAGCGTCCCTTCAGCAGCACTTAGGGGAATGCTCCATACCATGCAGGATTAAACTGCAACCAGCTGTAAACCAGGCTTTAATAATTAGTGGCTCCTATAATTGAAGATTAGCCTCAAATGCGCCTGCCTGTATGTACGGGATGAGCTTGGATGTGAGTTGTCTACTGAGATGTAATATGAAAATGATAGAAACATCCACTGACAAAACACACCTAGGCAGTCTTGATTAGATTAAATCAAATGGTTACAGCATCTGGAGCCTTTAGCGTGTACGGGGCATCCTAATGGCCCTGAAAGCTTCCCCAAATCCTATTAGATAGGTTAATCTCGTTGGAGAATACATTCCAGGTGTACACAAACTGCATTGTTATAATACTTTCTGTGGTAGCCTAAATCCTGTAAAGGTGAACTGTCACAGACTACCTCTGTGGAGTCCATCAAAATGCAGTGTCCCAGAAAAGTTCAGGAGAACAATACAATTTTAAAAAACCCAAACCAACAACAAAACAACAAAAAACCTCCCACAAAACCTAAAAAAATCTGACCCAAACCCTTGAAAGTAACTTGGAAGTTGGCAAGGTAAAGTGGAGCTGCAAATCAAGGCTAACTGATAACTGCATTGCAAATGGATAAAAACCAAAGGTATTTTCCTCATTATCATGCTGTATTTTATTTGTGCCACCTTGGAATTACTTTATTCATTCCTGTGGATCCTCCAGGTACATTTTCCAGGTGACTCCTTACACCTCTGGAGTGGTGGTCAAATAAATGAGATCCTCCCACTTGTGACTGGGGATGCTCTGGGGAACTGGGGCTTGGAGAAAGGATAAATTCCCTTCCATGCTGGAGGTTCAGGTGAGCTGCCGGTCTGAAGCTGCTCTCCCTGGTTTGCTCAGGAATCAGTGTGTCCCAACACATGGTGACCGAGCACTGGCTTTTTCAGGAAGCAGGTGCCCCCAGTTCAGAGATGGAGCTGAGCCCTCACTGAGCATGCAGTCCCTGTCTGTTGGGGATCACTTCTGAGCATCCAGTCCCTGTCTGTCGGGGATCACTTCTGAGCATGCAGCACTGTAATCCGGTGCTCAGGGCTCGGCTGTGCCAGGAGGAAGGGGTGAGTTGTTTCTCTATTTCTCTACTCCCTTGTCCCAGCCAGGACGGCTGTGGGAATGTGCCTAGCAACTGCAGTTGACCTGCTGGACTCCGATTTGCTTCATCTCCTCCTCCCCATTCTGGTTTTTGGCTTTATCAGCAGTCTTTTTAGCACAGCAGCCCTCTCTGGTGTGACAGGAGAGGTGTCCCCTGTCTCAGCCTCCTCTCCTTCCCTGCCTGTCCCTGCTGTCCCTGTGGGTCTGTTTTCCTCCAAAGTGATGCAGTGATCCTCACTCTCCTGCACCTCTGGATGTGGCTCTGCTGCAGCATCAGTTTAAGATTTGTACCCCAGTTATCAGAGATAACCCCATTGCCACCTCTCACACCCTTTCCAGCCCATGGAAGTCACGAGCCAGTTCCCATACCCTGCTGTAGGAAAGGGGCTGGATTCTGGCACTGTAAGAGATTAAAGCCTCAAGTTGGTCACTATTGTGCATTACATGCACGTCTCCTGTGACTTCTGAAGAAATTCACAGTATTTCAGGGAGACCCTATTGTGGCCCTGTAATACTTTAAGGGGGCTTGTAAGAAAGATGGGGAAACTATAGTAGAGCCTCTACTGATAGGACAGGGGCAAATGATTTCTAACTAAGAGGGTAGATTCGAACTGGATATAAGGGAAAATTCTTTACAATGAGGGTGGTTAAACACTGGCACGGGTTGCCCAGAGAGGTGGATGCCCCATCCCTGGACACATTCAAGGTCAGGTTGGACAGGGCTCTGAGCAACCTGATCTAGTAGAAGATCTTCTCCCAGGCAACCAGCCGTAAGACAAGAGGGCATGGCCTTAAGCTGTGCCAGGGGAGGTTTAGGTTAGATATCAGAANGGCTTGTAAGAAAGATGGGGAAACTATAGTAGAGCCTCTACTGATAGGACAGGGGCAAATGATTTCTAACTAAGAGGGTAGATTCGAACTGGATATAAGGGAAAATTCTTTACAATGAGGGTGGTTAAACACTGGCACGGGTTGTCCAGAGAGGTGGATGCCCCATCCCTGGACACATTCAAGGTCAGGTTGGACAGGGCTCTGAGCAACCTGATCTAGTAGAAGATGTTCCTGCCCGTGGCTCAGGGGCAGGGGACTGTGTGACCTTTCAAGGTCCCTGCAACCCAAACCATTCTCTGGTTCTGTATTCTGCCTCCTGCTACTCAGTTCCTACAATAGGGAGCCCAAGTCAGAAAAAATGAGACTCTTTCTCAGCTGCTTTGATGTGCCTTCTGGCAGAGTGTGTACAAACACATGGCTGGGAGATGTGGTGCTGCCTTCCCTTTCCTAGACCCGACTCCGCATGCAACCAGCAGTGAACTAAATGTACATATGTGTATTGTGAGTGCATCTACAACCTGGCTGGCTGCAGTTAAATAACAATTAGATTTGCTTGTTGACTGTTTGGCACTTAGCAGTCTCATAATTAGTAACTGCAAACCAGTAGAGAAAATGAAGCAAATCCCTAATTTTTATAATACTGCCCTGCTTTATGACTGCAAAAATAACCTCCTGCTTGTACAACAAAGCAAACACTTCAGTATTTTGACAGATGTTATATACAAAACAGAGCTAAGCTTGTGCATTTATTTGTTGTTTCTTGTGTTGTCTTGTGGTTTGGTTTTTTTTTTTTGGGCGAGAGGTGTTCATTAAATGCCTCCCTGTTTGGTGTTATCTGCTTTGGATTAAACTGCTGCTACATTTGCTTTTCCTTTTTCCATGTGGTGCTGGAGGTGGAGGAGCAGATCCCCCCTGCATGGAGCAGAGTTGTCTCCACAGCCCCGAGGCTCAGTGGCAGTTCCACATGCGGATGGGCAGGTGTCTGTTGTTCTTTCACCTCTCCTACTGATTTTGGGGGAAGTTATGTAGCCACAGCAGTTGCTTGCCAGCTGCCAGGGTTGGAGCAGTGAGTGTGATTGATACCAAGCCAAAGGAAAATATGCCAGTTACTTTGCAAGGAGACATGGGATTGCTCTAAGGGAGTGTGTTTTGGGTCAGTGTCTCCAGGGGCTAGAGAAAAAAAATCCTTGTTCCTGTGAAAATGAAAGAATTTGCAGTGTGAGTTACCTGGGGACTGTGCATGGAAAATGCAACAGCATTGTCACCTCTGCAGAGAACATCTCTGTTCTGTGATCCTCCTGTGTTCTCTGGTGTGCTCACGCCAGCACAAAGGCAGGAGGGTTTGCCCAAGGCTCAGTCCCAGCAGGAGGTGTCCAGAACACCCCATGATCAGCTTCCTCTTGGCTCCCGAGGAACCAGGCATGGGGAACACAGGGAGATGCTCCCATGTTTAGTGAGTACTACCCATAGTTCATTTGCTTGCTTGCTGAAGCACTTCACTTTCTTGATCACTGTTCACTTTAGATGGGTTTAAAACCTCCTTTGGGAGCAGTAGCTTGGGTGGACTCATGGATTTTAAGCGTGAAGTCTCTCTTGCTTCTTTGTCTTTGTAGTAGCTGGGACTGCAACTGCTCCCCAGAGATGGGGTTCATCATTTGCACTTGGGTGTGCAAAGAATGAGAGCATAAATCTGGGCTGGTCAGCCAGGGCTCTCCTGTAAATGGGCTAAGAACCAGGTACCTCTGGAGGGGTTTGCCTGAGTTTCCATCTGTTTTTCTCCATTGAGTCTGGAGCCTCTGCTAACTCCAGTTCCTTATTTAATGAAGCCAAAGGCAAACTGAAGTGCAGATCTCTAATTAATATTGGAGCGGGTTCTCTCTCACACATTTGTCATTTCTTCCCTCACTAATCCCTTTTGAAATAATTTATTTTCTCTGCTTAAAACATTCCTATATTGTTATTGCTCTCACAGTGGTGTGCACTGCACTCACTAAATCAAATTTATAATGCTGGAATTAAAGTAGTAGGTTTCTTCCATTTTCTCTCCATGTACATTTAAAAAAGAGAAGTTCTTTAAATTAACCTAATGTAACTGGATTTGTTTTCACTTTATTAGCTTTAGAGGGGGTTCTCTTGAGGACCTCAGTGCCATTATATTATCTGAGGAGCAGAGCTGCTTCAGTCTGATGGGAATTTTTAACAAGAACAATGTTTTCCCATTTCAGTGCGAGTAAATACTTTACTGAAATCCAGGGGGCTGATGCTCTGCTGCATTACCAGTAAACATGAAGTGAAAAACAGCTGGCAGAGTGGAGAGGAGACAGAGCATACAAAGTGCTGGTGTGCCTGCTGATCTGCAGAAGGGTTGGCACTCGGGTGTATTTTTGTGAGTGATTTTATCTGTCCAGAAGATTTTAGCTCTGGAGCTCTGGATTGCCAGCTCTGGAGCAATCTTGGTTTCAGGATTTAGTGTAAGCTGGGTGTCTGACGCAACACTTAGCAGAGGTGTGGGAGCTCCAATGACTTCCTAGGGTTGTGCCATGCCTGGGAATGGACACTCCCCACAGATACTCCTTGTCCCTGAGGCTTTGGGCTGCAGCCCTACTGCCCACAGAAAGCTCAGCAGAGCTGGGGCCAGGCAGGGACTCTCTCCGAGGTGGCAGGAGCAGCTTGATGGATGCCACAGCAGGATTGTCACAATCTCCATGCAATAGGTGAGGCAGACACGTGGAGAGTGTCCTTTCCTTTGGAGATGGGCCCTGCTCCTTGCTTGTGCTGCGTAAGGAAAACAGCCAAACACGAAAAAAGGCCTTGTCACGAAACTAATTTTCAACTATTTGATTATCCAGAACCATTTTGGTGTAGATAAATATTTCTGACCCAGGTTGGCACATTATTGCTTTGACCTCTCACCCCTGGCAGACCCCTGTCTGCATCCTCCCAGGCTGGATGGCTTGAAAACTATTATCAGTGACGAGTAAAAGACTGCAGAGAAATAAACAACGGGGACCTCTGAGCTTGCCCTTGTAAACTACGGTCAGGCATCACCCAAAAAGCGTCCAGAATACAGACAGATCAATGCTCTGCACAGTCCTCTGCAGACACACTCTCTTGCACAGGGTTTTCACAGGCTATAATGCATGTTTTGGTAATGTCTTAGCACTGCATTTTTTTAATGTACTTCCTTTGTTCGTTAAGGTGCCTTTCAAGCCAAGTCAGTGCTGGCTTTCCATAAAATTCGCTGGTGCTCCCATCATATACACTGAAAGTGGTGTGTGCAGAAGCCATTCTGTCAATATATATTTTTATGTATTATTCAGCTCCTGTTGTTTGTGTTTGCCAAGGAAGTTTGCATGCAATCTGCCAGGTTAGTTTCTTAAAAGCTTGGATGCTGAGTTTCTGTTTTCATCTAACTCTTCCTCTGTTTAGGAATGAGCTGTCAGGAGTAGTGTATTTTTTGTTCAGAGCTGTGCAAGTCCTGGATGTCCAAATAGGAATGTGACAGGCAGAAAAAGCACACATGTGCATTTTTTCAGTTTAAAAAGACTTAGTAAGTTCTTGAGGTAGATTTTGTTTAGCAGTGTGGGTGTCAAAGCAAAGTACTCCATGGCTCTGCACTGTGGTACCTGAAATCTGAATAAGGTCCTGTTTTTATCAGCCATCTCTTGGGAATTGAGACGAGCCAAAAGGCCTTTCATATGGAATCTTCTGTTTCACCAAATTAGCACCATGAAGGCAACAGCACTGGGGTTAGAGGATTATGGTTTGAATGAACACCCAGAACTAATCTGCTTCCATGATTCACTGGGTACAGTTGGGAAGAAAGCTAATCCAGAGGGAAGCGTTTTACTTTTCCCCCTGTGTGTACTGGAGATCACATTGTCCTGAATGACCCTACTTTCCTCTTACACTGCTGCGTTACACACTGCTGCAAAAAACATGTGTCTGTGGTGCAGTGTTACCTTCAGGGTGTTCCTAATCTCATTGCCATAAAGGTCCTGGCAAAATGTCTTGCTCCCTTTGCCCTTTTCTTGCTGCTGGTTAATGAAATTCCAAGAAAAGAGTAAAATTAAATTTGGGTTTACAGAATTCATCTCTAAAAAGCATTTTTACTTTTATGGTGATGCACTGCTTTTCTGGTTGCTGGGGTTAAAATCCTGTTGATACCTTTGCTGATACCTGTTTTTCACCGTTTTTGAAGTGTCAGGGATGGATGTGATGGTTTTCTGATGAAGGGGGATGTGTAATAGCAGGAGGGGCTGGGGGACTTGGGTTCAGTTTCTCTTCTGGCAGGGGACTTGATCCCGTAGAGTCATGGAAGGAACAGCTGAATCTGGTCTAAGTCCTTGCTCCTGAGGTTCCTCGTGGCAAAGCACCTCTCTAGACAAGGTACACTAAAGAGAGCATGTGGTGTTGGGAGGGGAATTCAGACCCAGAAATCTGATCCCTTGCTTTCTCTGCACTGCTCTGTAAAACAAAGAGCCCTTCCCTGTATTCATGGGTGCTGATGAGATGCCTCAAAGGTACAGTCTGATAGTAGAGGAAATATCCAGATTCGGAAATATGCTCTGAGGACTTTGTGTTGACCTGCTGGAAGTCTGCTTGATAGATCCTGGAGCCCAGGTTGAGAGTTTTGCTCTTCCTTTTAGACAGTCTCTGCTCTAGCTCAGGTGTTCATAGAGATGCTCGGGCCTGTGGCTTGGCCAGAGTCCAGAGACACAAGACAGGACCTAGTGCAAGGGTTAGTTCAGGGACAGCATTTCCTTCCCTTTGTTTCAGAATTCTCTAAAATCCTGGTTTGAGGCATCCATCTTGAGCCAGGCTAGGCAAGCCTACATTTTCTTCTCTGCGTTTCCCTTTCCCTCCATTTGAGTTTTTTACCAGCTTTGCTTATATTCCTGGTGTGCTTTCCAGGAGCTGCCATTAGTCATGTTCCCAGGAGTCCCTGTATCACTCCTGGCTGTGAAACATGCCATTGCCAGAGGTTTTCAGTTTATTTAAAACTCTGCTGCAGCAGGTTTTCCCTCCTGCATCCCTTCCCGAACTAAAAGCACTAGGGTATTCATTATTTTCAATAAATAAGCAGTCATTTTGTTAATCCATCTTAAGAAGTATGATCACCCACAGGTGGAGTGCTTTTTTATTACTGTTATTTGATTCCTTCTCATAGATCATTTTTGCAGAGCTGCAGCTCTAGGTCACGTGTCCCGGCTGCCGCAGGGGATGCAGGAGCTCCCCAGAGGTTTGGGGTGCTTGTCCAGGGACAGGGCTCCGAGTGATCTACTACAGGGTGGGCAAGTTTCCCATGGCAGAATCAGGCTTCTCGTCTTACGCATCCGGTCGTTCTGTCAGCAGCCAGATCCTTGAGCCAGGTTTCCTAAAAACACATTGTAGCAGCAGTTGAACAAGAAGGGAGCAAACAATAACCTGGAGGTTCAGCTTAAATTCTTGCCTAGACCAGTTTGTGGCAGGTACTGCTGTCCTGGTGTTGGACTCAAGTGAGGAGGGCTTGGTTCTGTGCCATTGATCTTAATGTCATGAATACAAACTCAACTTTTACACTGCAGTAAATTAGTAGTATTTCTGCTTCTGCCTTTAGAACTATGTCAGATATAAGTGAGATAAAGATCAAGGCTCTAGCTGTTGGGTAATTCTAAATGGGAAAGCAGAGGATGAATTTTTAGAAATGCTTGTTCCTAGCAGAAGTTTGCACTTGGGTAAATTATGCTCTTAATTTCAAAGAAGAGCAAAATAAAATCACTGACATGAAAATCCTGTCTGTACCTTAAAAAAGCATATATATGGATGTCTATACACACACCATTGTTTAAAAAATAATAAACCTGTAAAAAGCAGTTATTTATGCTGCAGGTAACACTCATCTGGCAGTGCCTGGATTTTGTTTGCCTCACATTGTAAAAAGCCCCCAACTGTGATCTCTTCCGCTCCATGCGAGCTCCCAGTGAGGCCTCCCCAGTCTGCTGGGGAAAGGTTTGGCCATGGGCAGCAGGACGAGAGACACCAGAGTCCAGAGGAGGACGTGAGCCGTGTTTAAAGCTCCTGGTCGGGAAGCTTTGAACAGGGAGGTTGAAGATGGTGTTTGAATGGAACAAGAATAAGGCAGGGATGGGGAGAGGGGAGCACAAGGTTGGGAAGGCAAATTGGGTCCCAACTGGCATCATGGACCAGTGGAGGGGGCCGTGTTCTGGGGTAAGACAGAGCTCTGGAGATGGTCTTGGGAACTGGGAGCTGACTCACACTGGCAGTGTTGTTGTTTGCATCCTGAGGAGGTAAGAAGGGAAGGCTTTTATGTATTTGTTTTAAATTGGTTTGCCTTTTTTGAGTTCGGGAGCCCTGAGCCAGTTCTGTGGAGATGGAATTACTTGAGTGCATGTGTGCTGAGCATATGTGAGAGGGGAATTGAATTGCTTGGGGAGGAGTTTGTGTGCTCTAGGTACAGCAAAGAGATGGGAAAAGACAGACGTTTTGGGACTGTTTCCACTGATTTTATGTGAAAGAGTAAAATGCATCGAATTATGCTGGGAGGGGGGACGTGGTATGTGAGGCACTGGGGTGATGCCTCTTCACATGGTAAAGAGCAGCCTATAAAAGCAAGGGCAGAAATGGTACGATTTTGGCTGGGGGAAGGTAGTTACTGGTTCTCTAAGTTTATTTTAAAGAGGTCACTAAAGGAGGCAAGACCGATAGTGGAGACAAAACTAAGATGAAACAACCTTGCCAACAAAACTTCGAAGTCACTGTAACAATCCCATTGTTTTCTTAAACAACAAACCCAAAAGGTAAGATTGCAGGACGAGTTTCCCTTCTCTTCCCTAACCCTTGCACCATTCCTGCCTTTGCTCAGAGCACATCTGTTTGCAGAGGGGAAGCTTCTCCTTCCCTGGCCATGCACAGAGCTGGGTAAGCACTCTGCAGGTCCCTGGTCCAAGGCAGGGAGGGCAGGAGGTGTGTGACAGGCATGTTGCACCTACACTGTTGTCACTGGCAGGCACTGCCTGTCCTCACCTGCAGCTGTTTTGTTCTCCCATTGAATCCATGACAGTGAGTGCTTGCCATCATCTGTTCAGGGACTTCTAAGAGAGAGAGGCAGCCACAGGCATTAAATGTTACACACCAGCCACAATAAACTGGACAACAGCAGCAGTGGTGTGACCACGGGCAAGTGGCTGCTCCTAAAAACCCCTCCTGCCCAGGTGGTGCATTTGCTGCCTTGCCAGTGCTCTTAAGGGGGTGTGTTTCCCGCATGGGCTCTTGCCAGCAATCACAAATAGAGACCATTGCCTTTATAGCTGAAGGGAGATGCTGCTGCCAAAAACCCCCAACCAACCCAACAAGGTGAAGGACACGTGTTGGCTTGAGCAGGGAGGATTTGCTGGGGAGCATCATGGTTTTCGCATTTATTTTGCCGTTCTCCTGCATTTGTCACAGCTCTTCCTACAGCTCTGATCTTTTGGTCGGTGTTTAAAGATCTTTCTATTCTCTATTTAACAACAGGAGGTTTTAGGTTTAAATGGCACAATGGTGTATGTAATTTATATATACAAAAAAGATAAATTGTTGCTTCTCGAGACACAAAATGCAAGCATTGCTTTGTTGGCTGAATTAACTTTTGTGCTATGTCAGGCGTGGAAGGTATTGTTAGAGATATGATTTTAGTATATAGCTGTACTAAATATTTTATCTTGTTGGCAAGCGGTGTTGTTGCAGAAGGTTTAAACTTCAAAGTGAGCTTTGCTAAAATGGCTTTAAAATAAAAGAAAAAAAAAGGTGGAGAGGGAGATGTAAGAGTGACTCGATTCGTGCCGGAATGATTTCACAGAAGGATTGTTATCCACTGAGACACCAGCCTTCTATTTGACCTCCTGCTGACTTCCCTAAACAGTGTTTGCAGGATGTTTAAACACTTAAAAAAAAAAAAAAAAAAAAAAAAAAAAGAGGAGGGGGAAAAAAAAGGAAAGCTACTCTGCTGGAGTGTCTCCGTGCAGAAGAGCCTCCTTTTTTCAAAGTGACACATAGAGGAGGTATTTAGCACTTACAAAGAGCTTGTTGGCGAGCTCTCAGTTCTAGGGACGTAGAAGTGATCCAGGCTCTCTATTTTAATTTAATTTTTGGTGCCGGGTGTCCCTCTGTGCTCAGTTTGCACAGACTCGGCCCGTCGGTGTGGCGTTGCCATCAGCAGGGCGGCCCTGCCCCGCGGTGCCGGGCAGGACGAGCGCAGGAGGTGCTGCGCGGTGCCTGCATCCCCTGCGGCTTTGGTGGGCCCTGCGCGGGCATCGCCCGGGCAGCAGACACAGGGAGAGCATGGGCTGCCGCAGCCTGTGCGTGACTCAGGAGGTATTTTGGGATCTTTCTGGTAGAAAAATGCAATATCATCGTTAAAGAGATTGCTGCGGGATAGTGTGACTAAGATCTGAGCCGGCAAACAGCACGGGGAGCTCCCTGGCAAAGGGCCGTTCAGCTGCTCGTCACGCTGCAGGGGGGGTGGCTGATCCAGGCTGATAAATTCATGGGCTCTGAGCCCTGTTCAAGGGGCAGCTCCGTGCTGCCCTCCCCCAGGTACCGCAGGTACACGGGCTGTCAGAGGGCTTCAGTTCACACATGAGTTTCCAAATTTTGCTCAGTAACAGTGAACAAGTTCATTGTAAGGCAGTTATTCATCTGCCTGAAGCCGTTCCCATTTGTTTCACCCCCTCCTTGTCTTTTTCTTGCACTCCCTACACTCCGTCTTCCTCCTGGGCTGCCTGGCTGAGGTGGTGCTTTTAATGAGCGGCAGGAGATTTGATGTGATCTGAGGCTGTATCTTGTACCGTGGAGGCATCCAGCCTTCAGATCATCCATGACTAAACTGCAGGACAGGGAAGGCTGGGGGTGGGATGAGTGTGGAGCACAGGATGTGTGCCCCTATTTTCGTCCTGCAGTGGTCTGAGCACCTTTCCTGCAGGAAGTAGCGGGAGACATCAGTGCAGGAGCAATGCAACTCAGAACTAAACCTGTGGATCAAGGTGAGCCCAAGGGTGACTCCTAGACCAATTACTGGGTTAAGCAGGTAATGCCAGTGGCCGGTCAGGTTAGCAAAGGCATATAGTGCTTTTGGAAAGCTTCATAAAAGAGTCTGGCAAAATAAACACCTGAAGAAAAGCACAAAGATCAGTGTTTACAGAGCCATAGTGCTGCCTGCTCTCTTATACGGATCTGAATCAGGGGTCATCTACCGCCACCACCTGCGTCTCCTGGAACGCTTCCATCAACGCTGCCTCCGTACGATCCTTAACATCCACTGGTCAGATGATGTGACCAATGCTTCTGTTCTGGAACAAGCAGCAGTCACAAGTATCGAGGCCATGTTACTGAGAACACAGCTGCGTTGGGCAGGGCACGTCTCCAGGATGAAGGACCACCGCCTCCCTAAGATCCTGCTCTATGGGGAACTTGCCACCGGCTGCCGCAAGAGAGGAGCCCCGAAGAAAAGATACAAGGACTCCCTGAAACAACATCTCAGCCTTGGCCATATTGACCACCATAACTGGTCTACTCTGGCCTCGAGTCGGCAGTCCTGGAGACACACCATCTACAACGCTGCTGATGCTTTTGAGAAAGCACGCAGGATCACCCTTGAGGAGAAAAGACAATGCAGAAAGAATTGTGCCTTGCAGGATATACCATCTAAGGAGTCTTTCTGCTGTGCCTTCTGCAACCAGACTTGCCTATCTCGTATTGGCCTTTTTACCCACCAACGCACTTGCAACAAACGTGGGTAGAGCCCTTTCCAAATCTTCGTTCGTGAAGCCTGGCCGTGACTGACAGTGGCCGGTGCACAGATTTATCATCACTTCGGCACTTCTGAAGCACTGGGAAAGAGGAAGTTTTTCCTTTCCTCACCTTGAGGGTACAACGAGGGTCGTGGTGATCAGGAGTTCTCCTCCTCTGCTCTCTCATCTTTCATGCACTTTTCAGGACACACACACACGATTCCCTTCCTCCTGCTCGCTCTGGTGTGACTGAATTTGGGACACTGGTCCCCTGGGAACAGAGCTAGTTTTTAAGCTCTAATAGGCTCCCTTTGTCACCATTTGGGACATCTCAGCAGCAGAAATGGGAAGTGACCTTAAGCAAGGAAGAAGGAAACTGCATAGTTTAACCCAGGGCAGCGGTGCCTCTGCTGTGTCACTCTGGTTGTGGAAGGAGATGTTGTCTAGAGCTCTAGACATCATCTAGAGCTGATGCAGACCCCAGTGGGATTAATGGAAGGACCCTCATGGGCTGCACAGTGGCATTTGGGAACCTCTGAAAGGAGAGGTGGTGGTGCTGTGTTGTGAACTAGAATCTCCACAGAGGCCACTTCCCATGGTGACAGATCACATCCTGCACGGTCGCACAGTGTGACACGAGTTGTGTTTTCTGGATTTTACCCAGAGAAGAGCCCATTTTTCTTTTTTTTTGCGCATCCTTGGGAGAAAGCAAACTTTTCACAGTGTGGTTTGAGTTGCAGGCAAAGGACTTCAGCTCTGCAGGGCCTTTGCCCTGGGGTTTTACATGGCAAAGCTGAGCGGTTGCAGCTGGTAGTGGTGGTCTGGAGCATTACTGGGAGTCACATGACTCTGTAACTCAAACAGAAATGCTAAAAAGGCAAAAATTTTTAGCAGAGGTTAAATATTCAACAAAGAGCTTGAGCTCCGCTTACTTTGGCAAAAAAGTACATCCCCAAATGAATCGAACAAGTTGTAATGCAGAACAAATTGGAGTAGTAGAGGATTTGTCTCAGACACTTAAGATCATATTTTATCCCCTGCCTTTATGTTACTATCTATTCAAGCAAAAAGCATGTTTTGAAATACTGATGGAAAAAAAAGCTGAGCACGTGTTGTTTCTTCCTTCAGTGCTGTGGTTCAGCCTTGTAATTCTGTCCTGTGCTCTTTTCTAACCTCGGAGCAACCAAAAAGATAGCTGGCTAATGGACTGTACTCAATTGCTGTATGTTTTACACCCAAAGATTTGCAAAAATTATTTTAAATTAAACAGGGTACAAAGTTTTTCTAATTTCTAGCATGGAGAATTCATTTTCAATTCCTCTATCAAAGCAAAATGACAAATACAAAATGCAAGTGAAACCAGATGGACTAACTATATTAGGAGCTCTGCATGCATATTTTGTGTCACTTATTAGCATTCATTAAGTCAAACACGGGAGAAATAAGCTTTGCCTACATGTATTAAACCAATAAGGCTGGCGAGGATCCAAGCCTGCTCTCATGGATTAATTGTTTTATAACTGCTTTAATTAAAATTGTTCAGTATATGATTAACCTAAAAGTTTTAATTTCCACAAAATTGTTGAACAAATGAGACATTAATATTTTACATTAACTGTGGAGAGTGTGCTGTGGTTCTCTGAGCAGCTCACTGTAAACCTGAGGCGAGTGGCCTTGTGGAAGGAGTGGGGGCTTGGCCACAGGTGCCCCCTTGGGGTGAGAGGCTCATGACTGAGCAGCGTGTTCTGGAAGGTTCTGTGCCTCCCTCCATTGTGATGTCAGGGGAGCATAGAATGTTCTCTGCTTCCACTGACAGCTTCCACTGGGGCCTCCACCAAGGATTGTCCCACAGGGAGGGTGGCAGTGCAGCAGTGAGGCAGGAATGAGGGGCTTGTCCTGGGGGTGCCTCTCCTGCCTTGGCTGTTCTGGAGAAGCACATGGGCTTTACCAGCCTGGATCTGCCCACTCTTGGAGAGCTGCCCCTGCACCAGGGATGGACAGCAAAGAGGTGATGGCTGCAGTGGGGGACAGAGCAAAGAGGTGATGGACACAGTGATGGACAGAGCCAGGAAGTGGTGGCTGCAGAGCAGCTGCAGCAAGGAGGTACCAGAGGTGTGGGCACATTGCTGTGCTGGTTACCCTGTTATCAGGATCACCTGCAGCCTCTCTCCCCTCTTCTCTATTCAGGGGTACTGTCTGGTTGCTGTAGACTGCTAATTACAAGCTTTTGCCCCTGTTTAATCACCCAGTTTGTCTTACAGGCTGACTAGGGTTTTAAGAGGTATTCTAGAAAAATGGGCATGAAATGCCACAAGAGAAATAGAGGTTTTGGGCCAGCTACTGTGGGCACCTCCTAAAGCTGTGCCAAGCCCAGGTGACCTCCTCATGGTGTGCACTCTGTGGTGGCTCTTCTGCAAATATAGAAACTGGTAAATCTCCCAAGTGCCAAACTCCTGTCGGGACACAGCACTTGGAGCTGTTGGGTTTAGGCAGAAGAAAAGCTGTGCTGGAGCCTGATGGGGTTCAGGTCACCTCCACCAACCATGGGATTTTTGGAAATGCAAGAAGTCACGGTTCTCCTTGTCTTATCAGGAAATCTGTACTTTTCGTATTTATGTTGTGTGATGCCTTTCTGGGGTGTTACCTGAGCAGAGAAGGGGGGCAAGTGGTGCAAGGGGCTGTGTGTTGTGGTGTTGGGATGTGCTGGGGAGATCTGCAGCTCACTCTGCCCAGGCCTCACCTCCTCCTGCTGTTTCATCTGTCAGTGTGAGGTGGTGTCAGGGTGTGGATGTGCTGCCATCCTGATGGTTTACCTGTTCTGCTGGTACTGGAAGGGTTTTAACACGTGATATTGTAGGCAGACTGCAGAGGTGGGCTGCACCTTGGTGTCCTCCTTCTAAAAACCAGCCACATCATGATCTGAGCTTATGGCCCCGTTAGAGCTCATCACAAAAGTGTCACTGACTAAGGGGGACTGAGAGTTCATCTCTAAATTTACTTTCTTAGGGATCCCTTTTGAGGTGGCTGCTGTGCTCACAGTGTCAGGCCCCCAATCTGTGGGACTTCTTGAGGGGGAACAGGCTCCTCACCTGATGAGGGAGAAACTCCTTGGGTTCTTGGTGGTAGCTCATGTCTTTTGCTGGTGCTCCTTTATGAACTGGCATTGGGAAAAATAATCTTTATGTTGATGGCCTCCATGGTCCCACAGTATGCCAAAAATAGGCTTAAGTGAAGTCCTGGCTATGCAGGGTTCAGAACTTAAGCTGATGTTGCTGGAAATATTTTGCACAGCCATGAAACCTCCTGGTGTTGGGTCCTCTTAGAAGTACTTTTGTTGAAATGTAGTTGCCTCCAGTTCAACAATATTACCTGGGCTCTGAATGTGCCATAAAGTATTTTTCTTTCTGATTCTCATCGAGCCTCTCTAGGTGGTTGCCATTGCTTTGGAACATGGGAATTTCTCCTGGTGGGAGGATGGCTGCAGAGGGCTGACTCCGTCCCTCTTCTGCACCCACTTCTGGCATCTCTGTTAAAACTTCATATGGCTCAGAGTTACTAAGATCTGGGGTAAATTGAGCAGCTGGCCACAGTTTGCCAGGTCAGAGAGGGCAAGGAAATCCTCCTAGTGTTGGTAATGAATTTATAAATGCTGCTTATGTCTAGATTAGGTGGAGCTTGGGCAGAATCATTGCTGTTCATTTGTATTTCAGTTTGAGGATGTTTGGATAAGGTTGCAACATCGAGGAAACAAAGAATGGAGGAGTTTTAAAGAAAGTGTGTGAGGGTTATCTAACTCAAACAGAGAGAGATTTTGATTCCTGTAGGCTTCCTGGAAAAACATACGGAGGGTGTGTACACACACACATGCACACACCGAAACATATGTGCTATGTGCTACTCTATGTAAATACAGCAGTTTCCTTTTCTGTCACATCTGATGAAAGATTTTGTGTTGCTGAATCAAGTAATACAAAATTATGAGGATAATGACCAGAGTTTTCCATGGCAGCGCCTGGAGGTGTCTGTTGTTCCCTGCTGCTGTACATACCAGACATTGCTGGAAATCAGGCACAGCTCTCACTCGCTAAAGCCTGAGATTAGTGCCTTTGGGCCCTGGATCAATCTGGAAAAGTCGATCTGAGAAACTAGCTCTGAGGTATTTGCATGTAAAAATGTCCCAGTAATCGACCTTTCAGGGTGCACATGGGGGATTCGAGGACATTTGCCAGCCCTGCAGAGCTCAGCTCTGCTTTCCTGCCTTGTCTCTGGGGGAGATAAGGACACAACTCCTGGTGAGGTGTCCTAGTTCCTAAATCCTCGTTTAAGGCTGCTGTGAAGCTCTGCTCTCTGTTTTAGGCTCTGGAAAACGCCTAGCAGCAGCCTCAGGCTGGGTGTGCTGTACTAGTGGTGCCAACCTTGGGAACCAGGCAGGGCTTCTCTGCATTTGAAGGGTGAAAATCACTGGCCTGTAGCCCCACCTTGTCACAGAAAGAGCCAAAGCACAAACATGTAGGTATAAGAAGTGCTGATTTCTGGCAGGGTGAGCTCTGAATGCACCAGTCCATCCGTAAGGGCTGAAGCCAGGTGTGAAGCCAGTATGAGGATCCTGGGCAAATCACTGGGAAGTGTAGCATTAGCCATGGGGCAGCTTGGCCTTAATGCATTGTCGGGATCTGTTCCCTTGAGGAACAATTCGTGTGTTGGGCTCCTGTAGTGTGTTAGCTGTGAGTGCTGCTCCACTGTCCGGAGAGGAGAAGGAGAAGAATGCTAATTCCTTCTGCCAGAGCCAGTTTCTCTGGGGACGTTCATTGGAATTCCTTCGGTTGCTAATTTGGATGCTGGTTCGTGTTGAAGGGATTTACTCTGCTCTCAAGGCTAAAAGGCACTGAGGAATTTCTGATTCAAAATGCTGCCCCGAGGCCACTCACTTATCTGGGGGTGCTTGGGGCAGCTTTGCAGCTGCAGCTGGTGGATGTGGTGGGTTTGTGCCTTCCCTCTGAATCGTGGGGGTTTGTGTTTTCATGCCCCTCTGATATTAAACCTGGAGACTGAAAAAGAGTGAGGCAGGGCTGATGAAAGCTGCAGTTGGGATTCCTGGAGATGTGAAGTGGTTGGAGTGTCTGTCCCTGCCTTGGAGACCAGTGGAATGCTGCCACACTCCCTCCCTCCCTCTCTCCCTCCCTCCACCACTGCCAACCTTCCTCTGCAGAATCTGTCCGACAGCTCCCAGCGCACTCGAGGATTTGTGGAATCCTCAAGATGATGAAAAGCAAATAAGAGGAGTATCAGAGCATTGTCTTCTATACAGCAAGAGATGTTGAAGTGCCTCTGTGGAGATCCTCAACCTGCCTTTCATGTACAAGGGCTGTGCCTGTGCTCTTTTCCTGTTATGCCCTTTCCCTTGTGTTGCTGTACAGAGAGGTAACTGCAGTCTGTGGTGAGGGAGATGCAAACCTAGTGCATCTCAGCAAGTTTTTGTGGTTTGGTGTTGGGTTTCTTTTAAAGCGTCTTTTCAGGTTTGAGACCAACACTTCTCATTAATGCACAACTTCACCTCTGCTGCTCCCCTCTGAAATAACAGTATGCCTGTGTGGAGAGAGCTGAAGTGGACTCTCCAGGCTGTACTTCATGGTATCCTGTGGGGGTTTAGCACAGCACAGGCTTCCTGGCTGTAGGTGGGTTTGGTTGTGCAGGGAGTTAAACCAGCTGCTCTGGAGAGCTTTATTTCATAGGAAATGTCTGATGGTGTCCGATGAGACCTGCCAGGGACATGTCCCATGGCTTGGCCATTTGTGTGAGGGTACTGGAAGGCAGAGCCCTGGGAGAGTTTGGTGTTAAATGCTGGAGATACTTGTGGCATTGGTGGTTGATCTCCCCTGGCAGCAGTGCCCAGCAGAGCACAGCCACCAGGAGGAGGAGGTGGCCTGGAGAGCTGCACAGGTCATGCCACACTCAGGTGTCCTTTGGGAAATACATTCCAGCAGATCCTCCTGCTGGTTCACCAAATCTTCCTGTAGGAACCGGGGGCGGGGGGAGGGGGGAAGGGAGCACTGTTTTTCTTTGTAGGATTCATTTTTGGACCTACTGAATGACTGCACTGATGAACCATCTAAGAAAGGAAAGTTTCAAGAGATAAAGATCTTCCAGCTTTCTTCCCTTTAACTCTACATACTTGCACAGTATCTATCCCCCTCCCGGATTTGCTGGGAAGTCCAGGTGGAATGATGGGTATGCCAGTTTATTGAGAATTCTCCTTCCTGATGGCTGTGGTTTGTATTTTGTTTTTAATGTAGTACTCCCAGCTATTTCATTGGTAGCCATCACTTGAAGATTGTTGACATTATCCTCTGACAAAATATAATGTGTGGTTAATCCTATTTCCTGCAATCAATATGGTAATAGTAATTAAGTATCTGAATTATGAAATACTTATGTTGTTTATTTTCGAAATCACACAAACTTCCTGCAATTAGATACATAAAGCTAAATTATTTAATATCGGGAATTGAATCCAAATCATCTGCACACTAAAAGCCTTGTTTCTATCAAGGCAGCAATACTTGGGTTTACAGTAGTTGTGTTTTATGTGAGTTTTCATGAATTGTTTCATTTCCCAGTGATTTTTCAGGTAATCTTTCAACATCAAGGATTTATAGTTATTACAGGCCAGCTCTTCTAGTTGTGGAGTTAGAATCCATGCCAGTCCATACAAATGGGCTGTACATCCATTCAGAGCCCTCCTTCCAGGCATGCTGCATTTTCCACCCTGGTTGGTGTTTTTGGTTCTTGAGTTCTTGCTGCTCTTTATTCAGCCCAAGCTCTGTTATTCAGTTCATTTTGTTCCTGACAGGTTTTCATTTCCTTTATAAATATATAGCATTTTCGTTGGCCTCTTGGCTGTGAAAAGGATTTAATACATTGCCTTCTCCACACTTGCTTTTTTTTTGTTACTATCAAAGGCTATTCTTTCTTTTCCCCGTCCCTTGAATAATCACTGAAGACAGTAAGGGAGTCTTTCTCCAGAGCTACATGCTTGCAATACATGGTAATAAATATTAAGCTCCTTATGAATTGTAGCAACTTGTGTTTTGATTTAAGTTTTAGCAATTGGAGGTGGCTTTTGACTTGTAGGCAGAAGCTGTGTGGTGAATTTCCAAAGATCTGCCTACGGAATGCACATCTGCTTGTACATACAGGCATTTACACACCTCGCTTTGCAATGCAAATGTGTGATCTGCAAGTACAGCAGGGGCTCTTCTGTGTGCAGGAAGTGTGAGGCAGGATCTGAGCTCAGGCTCTGAATTCCAGTCCCGTTCTTGCACTGCTTTCTGTGACCAGAGGCAAAAGGTTCTTAACAAACTCCATCCCTCAGCACAACGCTCTGCCAACAGGGGTGACAATGCCATTAACACCCCGCAGTGCTGCGTGGAGCTAAAGAGAGAGACTGGAACCACTTCTGACTCCAAGTAGAACCTTTCCTTGTGGAAATGGGGTACCTGGCCTCCCAGGTGAGGTATCCTGTGGATCAGCATGGGAAAGGGAGATGCAAACGTTCATTGTGAACCAGTTCAGTTCCAAAAGGATGCCGGCTTGGGTTCAGCCCCAAACATGAACCTTGTGATGACAAACTGAAACGCAAAAGGAGAAGTTTCCATCACTTTTGCAAGCTGGAATGGAAACACTGAAGAGCAAACAAAGCACCTGGTGCAGCCTTGGCAGCCCCATGGGGGTGTGCAGGGACTGCTGGACCCCCCGGCAGGGCAGTGGCTGCCTCAGCTTCCCAGGAGATCCAACCATCCCACCAAGGGACCTGCTGGAAAGAAAAGAAGCAGAGAGAGAAGCAGCAGGCAAATGTAACCCAGCCTTTCACTGGCTTATTTTGAGGTAAACATAATAGAAAAGGAAGAGATTTCTCTTTGCATGTGCTGTGATTTATGTTTTAAGGTGAACTGCATCTCTGTTGTCCTAGAAGACAAATGTGCTCTGTATTCAGCTGCTGTTATCTATTACTTTTCTCTCTCTAGCTCATGCAGAAGAAACTTCAATGTGCCTGAGCTAGTAGCTGTCTTTCCTGAGGGATTTGTGGCATGGAACCATGTGTCCCAGAAGTCTCACAGTCATTATTGTATTTCCATTTTCCTGCAACATTCAGCATTTTTTTCATGTCACCTTCCTCGGAGTGTTCCTCTTAGTATTTTCTCTGTTGGTTTAAACAGTCCACAGCATCTGTTCTTAATTTTATAAAAGTATGAAATTCCATTCCTGGATCTGTTTGAAGCACAGGAATCAAATACACACACACACACATCCCCTATGGAACAAAGCATCTTTTTGCCATTAAAATATATTACGCCTAAATATATACTTGGGGGAAAAAAATCAGCATCACATTTATATTGTGAACTGGAGAGGAGATAGAGGTACGTCAGCCAGCCCAATCTCTGGAAAGCTTTGCCTGGATTTAATCAGGAGCTGCAGCCCATCCGTTGGGAAGTGGTGTTGGGCAGTGGTCTGTGAGCAGCAGGTGAGGGCAAGGGGTCAGGATGGTCCGAAAGGGTTGTCCAGTCCTGGCACAGCAGTCACTGTCACTGGAAGGACTTAGCAGATGTGTAGATGTGGGAACACGGTTTAGTGGTGAGCTCAGCAGTGCTGGGGCAGTGGTTGGACTCTGTTCTCAGAGGGCTTTTCCACCCTAAATGATTCTGTGTGTCTGTGATGCCAGAGAGATGTACTAACAGAGATGCAGTTGGTGTTACAGCATTTCTGTGTTGTTAGGATGGTGTGAGAGCTGCAGGAGCTCTCGGTGCCTGCTGGAGTGCCAGGATTCTCTGCAGGGCTTACAGAAATTAATCAGAATGGCTTCATAAAGAGCCACCACTCTGTCTCTGAGCACTTGAGGATGTGGACGAAGAGGAGGAGAAAAGGTGATGACTAAGGAGCTTGACAATGTGGAAGAGAGCTTGGCTAACCTGGTGGGGAAGGTGTGTTGAAAATGCATTTTGCAGTCTGTCTACCACTCTACCACTCCAGCAGAGACTGGATCTTTTGAAGGACCTGTACCTGGACAGCAGGAGAGCAAATGTCTGAACATGGTCTGAGCACAGCTGTGACTCGTGGCTGAATGACTTGGGTCATACATGGTCATATGTGGTCACTGCTGAAGTGAGAACCAGGTGCTGCAGCCTGGGACCTTCTCTGGGTCGGTTATGTCCCAGGAGGCCTGGCAAATACCAAGCTGGCCCTTTCAAACCATCTTTAGATACTTGGCTGTTTCTCTCACTTGGTTCATGCTGGAGAGAGGAACCACTGGCGTGGGTTTTTAGTTCCTTTGAGATGCCAGGTTGGTACTTCGCTCGTGCAGTGACTTTGGTTGGCTGCAGACCAGCCCCTCTCTGAATGTGGGAAGGATACGTATGGAAGGAGAATGAGTTGCAGCCCTATCACAGTGTGGCCTGCATGAATTGCATCTCCCTCCCTGCTTCTGTTCAGCCAGGACTTGTGACACCAGGAAAGCATGTGCACTAGTCTGAGAAGAGGGTTTGCTGTCTGAGCTGCTTTCACACTTGTGCTGTTTTAGAAGGAGCAATTCAGTCCACATTGGGCTTACTGGAAGATTTGGCTGAGAAAATAGGGGTCTGATTAAAACATTGAGCTTTGCTTGTGTTCCTGCCATTATATTTCAGACCCAGCATCCAGCTGAGGTTGGGACTCTGGAGCAGGAGGAATGTAATTCTGTTACACAGATGAGTCTCAGTCCCTTCTCATTGGAGTTTAACTGAGATTCCCGTTCAGCATCCCATCTCAGGACTGCCTGAGCATCAGCAGATGTTTTCATATATATATACCTTTTATATATATGATGAGGTTTTTCATCTGGTGATCTCAATTAATTAAGCCTTGTGGTACTGCTTTGAGTTATATGAAAGCTGGCTGGATACCCTTGCTGCTCTTACTCCCACATGATGTTAAACTGCTGGAGCAGTAGGTAACTGACTGAAACCAGATTAAAGCTCTATTATTCGCATAGATTTTAATCATGAGCAGGGATTCTCTGCACACTGCAAAGCTCCACATATCTCACTGGGCTTTGAAGGAAGAGCAAGGCTAAAAATAAAGGGTATGAGTTATTACCACGTCCTCCTTCAGGGAGTGGGTTAGCTGTATTTTTGAAGAACTGGAATGAGCATTGGAGATGTTCACAGAGAACTCATCTTGGTTTTCAGCACTGTCTCTGGGCATGGAGTTTGGATGGGAGTATCTCTTATGTAAATGCAGATCTTGGGTCAGAAACAGATCTTGCTAAATAGACTAGAAAAAGTGGTAAATTTAAAAAATGAAATAATTGGATATTTATAGCCCCATCTGCAGTGTGTTGATGCTCTGGGTTTGCCTATCTAGCACTCTTGTGCATCTGATTATCATGAAGCACATGAGTAGTATAACTGATTTCTTTAGGATTATTGCTTGGGCAGAAGGCATTCTTGGAGCTTGCATCATCTTCAGGGATGGAGCCCTTCCAAACAGATTTGCTATAATAGGATGCACTGGAGAGAACATAAACACAAGCAAATAATGTCAGGAAATACTCTCACTTAGAAAAAATATTCAGACGCGTCATTTATGTCATAGTTTCCCTGTGTGAAATCTGCCTGGCAATAAAACCTTTAAATGTGCCCCAAACCTGAGGCTAAAAGCCACTTCATTCTGAATGGTTCTCTACCTCCTGTAAATGTATTGAGTTACAGTTGTTGCAGTGGGTACTTCACAGAAATTCTAATGCAAGTACTGGAGAGTGAAAGCCAGCCACCAGAAAAAGTTGGAACCCACACCTATTTCCTATCAGTGGCTTCTGTTAATATGGATTTCCCCCCTCATTTAGTGCTTATGAGCTAATATAGGACTTCCGTGTTAAAATGCTGGAAATTGGATTTGATTTCTTGTTTGACTTGTCCTGCAATGGGTAGAAAGGCTGGAATGATTCTCTCCTCCCACATGGCAAATCTGAAGCCCCAGTTTGCCTGTTGCTGGGCTGTAGGAAGGTGTTTTTGGCTGTCCTTCACAGCTGCACACATATTTGCTTCTCAGAGGCAAACTGTGTTTGAATTTATGTTTCTTGGAGCTCCTCCTGTGCCATCAGTAACTTGCAAGGCTGGTTCTGCTGCTGTTTGGATTTGGGCCCTTGCAGAAGTGCAGTGGGAGCAATCTGGGGTGTGCCATGGTTCTGTTTTCCCTTCAGTCACTGTCACTGCTCCTGCTTTGCTAAGTTCATGCCATAAAGTAAAACACTGTCTTGGGAGGTTGCTGAGTGTTGTGATGTGTGTGTTGTTGATAGGCTCAGAATTTCCTATTTTGTCCTTTCCTGGCTCTCTGAGCAGCTTATGTGAGCCTTCATTCCTGCTAGACCTTCCTGTCCCAGTGTCTTCAACATGTAATGTCCTCTGTACTGTACAAGAGGATCTGAAACATGGAAGGGACCAGTGGCCTGCTCAAAAGCTTGCAACGAGTTTTTGATCCAAGGCTTCCCAAGTTCTGGCTGTGAAGCTGCTCACTGAGGTGGTGACCATCCCTCCTGCCCACTCCTATTGTGTCCAGCAAGTTGGTGCAAATTTCTCAGGTGTGTTAAAATTAGGTAAAGAACAGCAGTCCAAGGTTTGGCCATGCAGTTTTGAGAACCCACTTCGGCCTGAACCATTCAGATCCTCTAAACTTCCAGGAGACTGGCTGCAGGCTCTTCTTAAACTGCCTCATGTCTGTCCTTAGACAGACCTCATGACTTTTTCTCACAGGACAGATCACTGTTTCATATGAGGATGCTGGGGTATGGTATATATTAGGATGTATGGGGTATTCTGCTCTCTAGAAGAATTTTCCTGGATTTGGCTAGTTTTGCATTCCCTGTGCAACATGTGGAGAGGCTGCACTGGCAGAGCTTTGGTAAAAGCCAGTCCTGCAAAAGTCCTGGTTATCTTGGATGTCCTTTGTTGTTGTGTTGTAGGGTTTGAGTTTGTTTAATTAATTGCTGGAAGGAGGAAATATTCTCTTTCTCTGAGCAGCAGTGACAGATCTCACAATCTCAGTGGTCAAAAATGAAGCAGACTGCCAACAATACCCCAGCCTCTTTGAAATGTGATTATATGGTTCAGGCCTAGCCCTGTGAAGTGTAATAAAAGCCAGCAGGAGACTATAGCAAGGCTGAAATATCATGCTGCTGCCTGCTTTTACCAGTTCTTACTGCCTTTTGAAGAGCTGTTGGCTTGGCAAGAGGTTGGCCAGCAGCCTGATACGGCAGAGCCAAAGCAAGGAGAGGTCTGGGGTGCTGGAAACAGTTACACCTTTCAAACATCTGTCCTTGGAGTACAGGAAATATCTAACCTGGATTAATCATGATGAGAACAGAGAATTGGTGAAAATCATGTGCATTTACAGTTTGCCTTCAGACTCCAGGTGTGAATATATGTTGTTTTCTCCTGTGAGTGAGCAGCACAGAGGGCTGCAGGGTCAAACTCTGAACACTGGGGGAGGTGATATCCATATGTACTGGATAGTGAGAGTTGCTTGTGGTTTCAAAGATCCTTAATCCAAACTAAGGCAAAAGACGGGTTGGTCGGTGTGCTGGCACTAACAGTCATAGTTCTGCGGTCTGGGAGCACAAGAGCTGAGGGGATCAACCTCCTCTGGATCTAGGTGGGCCCAGGAGGTGCTGGATTAGTTGCAGCCAAGTCACTACTACAGAGAGCCAGGGAAGGTATTTAGCAAGTCCCTGTTCATTGTTCTGATGTCTCTCTTAGGACCTCTTTCCTTCAGGGTTATTGTCATGGGTCACTTCTGGCTCTGGTGCGTTGTGTTGTCCAAGTTTTCTCTCCTCCCACACCGCTGTGTTGGCCCTTCCTTTCCTCATCCCACGATCCCAACCTGCCTGTTCAAAACCATCATCATGTGTAGCTCCCAATATGTTTCACGGGTCTGTTGCAACTCCAATTTACACAGATGAGGTTTGGCACAACAGAAACATACATCATCTCTTTCCTTAGGGTAGCTGGGGAGAACAGAGGGTATTTCCCCAGCTCCTTCCCTGCAGTCACTGGAGTTACAGCATTGGAGGGTCTCCCCTGTGAGTGGCTGAGGGTGACACTGTGATGGATTGACTCTGCCTTCTGTTAACACCAGCACTGCCTTTCATGCCCTGTTGCTATTTGTGTTTTTTGATGAATGATTAATTAGAAAAATAATCATTTGTAAATTGTGAGTGAACCAGACGTTTGGCCTTTCCTGTAGGGAAATGGAGTCTCCGAGCTCTGCTGCAGCGTGCAGCCTGCTCACAAATGCAGGAGTATTCCCAGGCTAGTGATGAATTTACATGACGTTCCCTTTCAGCATTTTAATGACTGTTGCAGCTGAGTAACTAATGAAAGATATTAACAAACAGAAGAAGTAAATATTTAATTTTTCTATAGCATTTTTCCAGCTTGTGACAGCCGGTATTTTAAATGTATGTAAAGGAGAATTTCTGCCCCAGTGTCTCCATCTCTGCCCGGAGTACAAAGCTGGCTGTGTGCTGGACATGACAAATGCCCCTGTGGAGGCATTTTACCATGAAGTGGGCTGTTCCTCGGCCCTGTCGTGGCAGGCTGCAGTCAGCACTCAATGGCTGTGAGTTAGCACAGCCCAAAAGGCATCATTTTCCTGCACCAGGGATTGTTGCAGCTTGTGGTCCCCCGAAGATGAGATGGCCACAACAAGGTCATTCAGTAAACTACAGTGATTAGTGACTCCATCAAGAAAAGCTGCTGAACACAGCAGGGAGCAGTCATTTGAAATGTCTCAACTCTGATAATTTACCTTCTTCCACCCTTTAGCGTTTCACCTCCTTCCTTTGCTTGAAAAAGCCTGCTGGGGAAGATTTTCTGCAGGGTCTTATTACCTCCCAGCAGATTCTCTTGCTTGTTTTTCTGTTATTTTCCTTCGTGGTTGACCAGGATGTGATGATCTGATTTACTGGGGTTTGGGGTCAAGCTGAGGGATTCCCTCCAGCCTGAAAGGTGGGCCACTGCCCTGCCCACGTTATATTCAGATATGCAGGGAGAATTGGGGGCAGAAGTTGCCTAGAAGAAAGGTTTGCAAGGAGGATTTGTCAGCAGCTTTAGAGGTGTTTATTATTAAGCAAGCATGGAGCTGGCTGTATGATTGTGGCATGTGGTGAACCAAAGGCATCACAGAAGATGGCAGGTCAGACAGTCCCAGTGTGTCTCAGGTGCAGTGCCAGGCACAGCGTGTTCATCCCCACCTCAGTGCCAGGCTCGTGCCTGCTCTGCCATCCAGGGTCATGGAACAGACCCAGCAAGAAGTCCCGGCCCCGGCAGTTCGACTGTGTGTGGTTATGAAGAGCTGGGGAAATTTTTGTGGGTACAATCTATGAACGAATGAGCCGGCTGAGATCTCTGTCTCTCAAGCATTACATGCTTTGGCGGGGGAAGAATAAATCTTTACTCAAAGCCTGCAGGAACTTCATCAAGCGTTTATTTAGGGAAGTTTGGCCAGTGTGGTACACCCACTATGTTGCTGTGGTTGTCCCTGTAGGGCCCTGCATGAAGTCAGTCTTGCTGGGTTGTCTCTGGCTTGATCCTTGTTTTTGACGGAGCCTCTCCAGGCTCCACATGACTGGGATCCAGCTGCCTCGGCTCTTCCCCACTCTCATTTAGTCTCCCCAGCCTGCCATCCTTTACAGCCAACAAAAACTTCTGCTAAGTGAACAAAAGCATTCATCTGGATGGAGATATATGTATATAGCAAGAGTGTGTGTGTATTTTTTTTAAAGAGCTCATCAGAGTAGATCATAAAGCCAGAGTGAAATAGTGAAATTTCTGATTTGAGACTGTTTTGTAAACACTGGTTTGTTGCAGGCCTCCTTTCTGCCTGCATCTACACTTAACTGCCTCTCCTGCTTCTGTCTGTGCACTTCGAAATACATGAGAAAATGCAAGAATGGGATCTTCCTTCCAGGGGCAGGAGACAGGATGGGGACTGTCAGGATCTAACCCCCGACTTCTGAGGGAGGTGAGGGGAAATGGAGGCTTACGTGCTCCCAATGTAGTGCTTCATGCCTGCCTTTCCCAATCTGTATGGACACCCCTGTTCACCAGTGGGTCTGTGTTCTCCCATCTTCAGCTCCCTGTGTCTCCCCTCTGCTGGTCTCTGTCCTTGCTGAGCTCAGAGATGATGATTCCTGTTTGCCATGGAGGGTGTGTGGGTTCCCTCAGCAAGTGCCAAATTGAAGTTAAATGCCCTGATCCTGGTTGGCAGCAGGGAAGGATTTGGTAGAGCTGCTCGGTCAGAATGTCCTCGGTTAGGGTGTGGGGTGGGCTCGGCTCTGTGTGCCTTGCCAGCTCCCTTTGTTCAGTGCAAGTCCGGGGGTAGAAAGGCCCCAGTTATCAGCACTGAATGGTACAGGGGCTGCAGTGGGGGCAGCCTCACAGAAAAACATGAGCTGTGTTTTCTCTGCTGCCTTCAGAGTTATTCCTGCAGGGCTGGATGTCATTGGGTGCTCAGCTGGGTTTTTTGGCAGGACTGTCCTCTGTGATGTAGGACCAGCTCCTTTTCGGGCTGGGCTCTGTGCTCAACCAAAGCAGGTCACATGTCAAGTTTAACTGGCCTCTGCCTTGCTGATTTTTCTCCCATTGCACGCTCCTGGCAAAGTTGTTTGCCTTCCTAAACAACCTTAGGAAGGTTGTTTCTTCCTTTCTAAAATGCTGAAGAGGATTAGATCACAGAGTGGAATATTTAACTGTCGAGTGATTTACGGCAAAGATGCAGCTGAGTTATGGGAGCTGTTAAAATGCTTGTTAAAGTAGTATATGTTTTTAAAAACTCATATTATTTGGCTGATAGAATGTAAGGGTCTGATGGAGCTGTTACTTTGCTCTGTGTAAATACACACGTGGGCAGGTGTTATTTATGTATGCTCTCACTGTTGTGGGTGGCAGTGACCCAAAGCCATTGCCACCAAAAGGCTGTACATCAGCCTGCTCAAGCCACACAGTGGCTTCATTCCTGGTGGACTGTTGGATCAGAAGTCCTCACCCTTTTGGAAGTTTAGCCTCCTTTGCCAGTGCTGGGGTGATTTGAGGAGTAGCATTGAGGCATGGTTGTGTCTGGGGGTGATGGCTTTCTCCTAAGGGTTTGAGTGCCTTGACTCACTGGATTTGTAGAAGTTCTTGGCAGAAAAGGAGCAGGTCTGTTGGCCCAGAAAACATGGATACATCTTTCCTCAGCACTGGTATTTCTCACATCCTAATCTTTCTCATGATGGACATGAGCAAGCAAACCTGAATAAATACTCTTAGTGTTTATACTTACCTTAAAAGAAACAGGGTAAATTTGTGGTCTGTGACCTTTGATCATTGATATTTATTTTTAAAACTCAGTTTTGCACCTGCTTGTAAACATTTGCCCAGAAGAAACAGCGGGGAGTCAGTAAGTTTGCCACAGATTTATGAGTGTCAAACCTCCTCTCTTCCTTTGCACCCCAGCAGTCACTGTGACCTCCTCGTTACCTACCACTATAACCACTGGAGACAGTCAAAGTCTGTTCCTGACAAATAATTATGGGAGACTTTGGCCAAGTGTGTGTGATGGCTCTGGGGTACAGCATTCCTGGGTCACCTGGAGCCATCTGGTCAGGATGTCCTCGGATACTACAGCCGAATTCACATGCTGCTGGATTTGATGAGCAGCAGATGTACACCCTGGTATCTCTTCCACACCAGCTTCTCATCTAACATATGAAGAATTAATTCTTCTTGCTTTCTGGCCCGTTGTGTGTCTACAAAGGGTTGCAGTGTTGCGCTGTGTAAATCTGTGGTGGTGTACAGTAAATATTATGCTTTAACGGTCACAGGTCTGACATTTCTGTTGAGTTATGTACCATAATGTTTGAACACCATGGGTTGAATTTGATCTTAACTATGTGGGTGCACTTTAGTGCACGCCTGAAGAAAATTGGCCACTAAACTTGCAGGCTCGTGTGCACAGTCAGTGATTGAACAATCTGGTGATGCCCCAAAAGGTATGAAATTAATTTTCAGGTACAATAAACAATATTTCAGCCCTGACTGGCTTGGCGGAAGCTTCGTCTTCCAGCACTAGGTATTGAAATGGGTTGCAGGATTGCATTTAAGAAGGGATTTGTTCTGCCTGCCTCTTCAGTGCAAAGGAAGCTCACGAAGTTGTGCCAGGCAGTGGTGATGCAGCCGAGGGCCGCTTTGCCTGAGCGGTGCCTCCCTGCACCTGGAGGTTTGGAATCATCATCGCCTGACTTACCAATCCTCATCATGTAGATCAAACAGAGGGATTTTCTTCGTGCTTACCTTCATACAAGCTGGATGTGGTCCAGTCTAATTGCATTTATCACTGGTTGTTTTAGAGAGAGGATTTTTGCACTGTTGCTACCTCTGCAAGTGAGGGGCTGTGCAGGATCCCTTTTCCTGGAGAGGGATGCTGGCTGGTCACGAGCGCAAGGAGGCTCAGGAGGGGCGTGCAACTGCCTGTTCAGAGTTTTAATTTCAGTGCAAGTGTTGCCAGTGACTAAGAATTCTCTGTGCAAGGAAATACCTGAAGAGGCTACAGTGGAAAGTGTCTGTTGTGGAATGTGTGGTCTGTGGTGACCAGCAAGGGGAGTCCAGCAGCAAGACCAATAAAGACTTGTTGGCAGGAGGTGCAGGACCCTTGGGACAGGGTCATTGAGAATGTACCAGCAGCATCTAATCTTGTGTTTTCTCTTCTATTATTGACATATTTGCACACTTGTCCCCATATTGTGTCAGGTGTGTCTTGCCTTGGAAGAGTGTTTGTGGAATCTGGAAGTGTGGTAGGAGCAAACCTGCTTGATTCACATCATGAAGCAGCCTTTGTGGTATTAACTGTTCCTACCATTAGCTCTGGAGGTCTCATTCAAGCCAGGCTCTACGTAAGAAAGTAGGTGTCAGAGCCATCCTCACCTTTCTGGCTTGGATTTGGAGGCTGGGAAATGATAAGTAATGTATTACACAAATTTAGCTCTCATTTTTACTCTCCTGTTTATAATTGTCAAGCTTTGAGCCTTCTGAAGTAATAAGGTTAAGCCCTCTCTGACCTTAGGTGAACAGGAAAAAATATAGCTGTGAGGGACTCGGGCCATTGCACCTCAGCAGTGAAGAATCTGAGCCGTTTGAAAACTCTGCTAAATTATCCTGCTTAATGCCAGACACTCCAAGGTGACTTACGGTGCTGCAAAAACATAAACATCCGTAACTGGGACTCTGCTGCAGCCCAGAAGTGGGTTTGCCACATGCCTGTGCTCAGGTTGGTCAATAGGAGTGATGGCAGAGGAGCTCCCATGGGCATCATCCTGCTGGGGATGCGGGTCTGGCTCCACCGTGGTGCCACTGTGAACCCCATTGCTGTGCAGGTCCCAGGCTGGGCTGTGCTCTCACCTCTGGTTTCAGAGCATGTGTTTAATCTTGGAGCCTGCCCAGGCTGCAGGATGCCTTGCTGTGTGGCAGGGGCCTGTCATCTGTCCAGGCAGCCTCTCTGGGCTCCCTGTCTCCAAGGAGGATGGGAATGGGGGGCTCTCTGTATCTGTGCCCCTCGTACTTGTTTGCTGCTCCTTTGCTCAATAGTCAAAGAAGGGAAAAGTTTATTTTCATGCGGTGGTTGCCTTTTAGATGCCACCTGTCTTACCCAACTGAGCAGGAGACAGATGAAGCATAACTGTCTGATGTGAAGTTTGATTAAGGGCGTGGTAGCCAAAATGTTCTTTGCCTGGAAGGAGAGCAAGCCTGTTGCTAATTTAGCACCTGATCCAAAGAAACATGAAAATGGCGCTGAGAAGTCAACTTTTCAGCTCTGTCCAGATCTGGTCTTAAAAAACATAGTGGGTTGTGGCTTGGATAGCCATCTCTCTGCTCCAGGTAGGGGCTCAGGAGAAGAAATGTTCTTTTGTCCTTGTGTCCAGAATCTTGGAGAAGAGCAAGCTGTCCCCACTGCCAGGCTTTGTATCAGCCTGTGCACCTCAGTCTAGCAACCACTGATGCCAAAGCTGATTTGCAGTGGGTGAGACCCCGGTTCAGGGTATTGCCAACGGGATACCTTCTCCATGCACCCTTGTGTTATCTGAATTAACTGCAATTACAGACATTCCTGCTTGCAGATGTGTTTGGGGAAGGAAGGTTCAGAGCTGGACTGAAATAGACTTGTTGAAGCTCTGTCGTAGCCGCTCCCCCCTGCTGAGGAAAGGCTTCTTCAGCAAGCACATGGAATAAATTGGCATCGTTACTCAGAAGCCAGATGGAGCAGAAATCCAGATTAAATAGAACAAAGTCAAATTCAAAGAAATTTAGAGCGAAAGCAGGGCGGGAGTAAAGGCGCTGCCCTCGAACTGAACAGTCATTGTTCCCCACGTTCCCCCGAGCACTGATCACCCTGGTGGGACCTTTGGCAGTGGGTTCCTCACAGTGGTGTAAATGAACTCCTCCTACAGAACTGAAGATTCAGCTCCCAAAGCCAATCAGCAACACAGGGATCTAATTTCCCCTCTGCTGTCTAAATAAAATGCTGCTGCAGATGGAAGGCTCCCTGGAAGCCGCTTCTGGACCGCTTCCACCCTTTTATGAAAGCTCCCCTCAGACGTGGTACAGTGTGCAGTAACATAACCCACTGAGTGCCGTGATCCCTGGAAAAGATGCAAGGGGGAGAGAAGCTGGGAACAAGCCTTGAGATTCAGGGTTGGGGATAACGATAGAAGACCAAAGTATTAATATTTCACAGCACAATCTGCTTCGCAGAATACAAGGGGGCTTGGGGAAGGAGCAGATGGAGGGAGCTGAGTATGTGTTTCATGAGGAGGTGTCATTGTGTCTGTTGCTTTGTTAGTTGGAGCTCTAAATACTGAAACAAAAGCACAGAAAAGAAAGAGGCTGAAATTTAAATTTGATGATCTGTATTTGCTTCTCAGTTTGGGATTAAGCTGGAGCTGTTGTTGTTCGGTCCATGCAGGAGCTTTGGTTGTGTGTGTGTTCTGTGTGCACCTCTGTGCACGTGTGTGTGTGTCTGTGCTCCTGCAGAATCTGCCAGGGTTAGCACAGACTCAGAGCTGTCCTCAGAGCTCACCCCAGGACAGCTCCTGGCACTGAACCTGGCCTGGCATTAGCACACACCGAGGTAGATACAGCTCTACATATGGTCTGGCAGCCAGACTCTGGCTCTAAACTCTGCCCAAGTTCTAGTTGTGCCCTAGGATTTGTGCAGGTAGCCAGCCACGTCTCCTGGGGAGTAGTTCCCTCCCTTTAAGTGCAGACTTGCATCATCCAGTCTGCAGGACCAAAGGACAGCCCTGCTCCTCCAGATTCATCGTGGCTTGCAGATTTTCACCCTTTTTGACCTGAGCAAAGGTTCAGCTGGACCTTCAAGTCATATTCCCTGTGTCCAGTGAAGACAATTAATCTGTGTCCTAAGTTAGCTCTTGTTGAATGCTCTGGTTTGGTCCATGAGTACCAGTGGCTTTCTAGGAGGAAAGACTGTGTTCTCTTGGGATGAGCATAGCATGGACAAGAGCTCCTGGGAGTTGTCTCTTAACATGGAGAGGCTGGGAGATGGATGCAGAGAAGGGCCTGGTTCAAAGTTTACCCCAAACCAGTAGAATAATTCCTGGAAGATCTTGTGGATACTGGGTAGGGTCTGAGTCAGGGTGAGCATCATAGTTTGAGTTGTAGCTGCACATTTCAGTCTCTGAATGTGAGTTCTCCCTTCTTTAGCAACCAAGTCGTTTGAACTGGAGTCACCTGGTTTTTAGAAGTGGTCATAAAAAGTGCTAATTGACCTTCTGCAGTTACAGAGAAACTCCACATCTGCTGTGGACAACTGTGCAAGGTGAGGACTTCAGGTTTTGAACACAAGGGAGGAGATGAATGTTCTGTGGCCTCGGAGCCAGACCTGGTCACTATGTGTGATAATTCCCAACTGGATCCTCCATGAAGGTTTTTCTGGTGTCCTGCTACCAGGCACTGAGGGCTGTGTTCTTCACTGGTGAAATTATACATAAACACACACACTCTGAAGCTTAGCCCTGGGACTGTTCTCTGTAAACATCTCATTGTCCCACAATTTACATTAATGAGAGTGATTTACATTTATATAGCTCCTTTCATCCCCACGGATCTCAGAGTGCCTTACAGGCTGAAATACCCAGGGCTTCAACTCAGCGATGTGAGCTGGTTGTGGGGTGAGCCAGCCAGCCACGACAAATGCACAGGAACTTTGCTTTGTCTTGAGCAAGAGGAACTTTGCTTTGTCTTCGGGAAGCTGGTCAAATGTTTCATCCTGTGCAGACCTGGCTGGACCTTGTACTGAGATGTCATCTGAAAGACCAGACATGTGGAGAGCTTGGTGGTCTTGTGCTATGTCTGCTCCTGAGGCAGGAGGGACTGAGATGACCTTCTGGTGGTTTCCAAGTGTCTCACAGAAGGTTGGGTGACCAAGAAAGGGTTTTTCTAATCAGACAAGTGCTACCACTGGCCAAAAGAAAAGTTTCTGTTGGTGGTCCCTGGGTCTAAGGTGCAGCACTTGCCCAGCACATCTCCAGGCCCTTACCAGAGGGAGACAAGGATCCACGGGGATGACATGAGGATGGTACTTGTTCTTTTGGGCAATACCACCTGAGGGAAAGCTGGGGTCTGTGGAGTTCATCTCCCATGATCTCCCCCACTATGAGCATCTCTTTTGGGGTCCCTGTTCAGCCCCTCACACTGCTTCTTACTGTGCTGAGCCCCATGGTGAACATGGGCTTCCTCCTCCAGGCTGTTGCCAAATGAGAGTTTTAAATGTTCGCTTGCTTTATTTTTAGGTGTATATTTTAAATGCTACCAATATTTCCAGGGAGCATGTGTAAATGAGGACTCTATGAAAGTTATTTCAGTGCATTAATTCATGAGGCAGCTTCAAAAATTCATGAAGTAAATAGAACTTTCTGCCAGGAGGGACTGGGGTGCCTTTGCTGCCCCTCCAGAGCGGAGCAGATGTTTCGATGTAAGGCAGGAACTCTTAAATAGTCTCCTGATCTCAGTGTGCTGATTAAGATACTAAGACAGGCTGCAGAGGTGCCTCGTATGTCTTTAAGATGTCCTCGTTTCACCAGCCTTAGCTTTGATCTTACTTCAGCAGGGATCAAGTGAGCTGCAAAAATACACCTGGGTGTCAGGAGCAGCCGCTGTCCCCTCTGCCAGGCTGTCCCAGAGCCCCGGGGGCTCTCCTGGCTCTCCCCTGGATGGGACTGACATGGCTGCTCCCTCTCCCAGGCAGGATCCCTCACAGTGCTGTGATGTTAAATGTGGAGTGACTCTGCTGGAATCAGCACAGCCTCGTGCTGGGGTGACCGAGGGGTGAAGTCAGCTCTGCTGGGGGATTATTTCTATCGGGCTAAAAGCAGAAGTGATTTAAGTGGAGCAGCTTGTGCTGGGGAGGCCAACCTGCACTAGTGCCTGCTCTGGCATACCCAGAGATGGGCCAGTGCAGCTGGGGTTGGTTTAAGGAGTCACTCTGCAGTCATTGAAGTGATGTCAGTATAAAATGAATGCAAAAAAGAGATTTGGGTCTTGTGACTCCAAGATGGGTTTAACTAAACCAGAACGAGCTGGTTTTACTCTGCAATGAGCAGTATCCACATGTGGAATTATTTATAAACAGCTCTTGAGAGTAAATTCATATGTAGACAATCTTCCTTCCTTCTTAGCCTGTAATAGGATCTTCCTCTAAATGTTAAGCTGCATGTTTGGATGTCTGAAGGAGAGAATAGCAGAGTGTTTCAGAATAGGTGAAGGAACGGACTGAACCTCCTCTTGGTCTGTGAGGAAGGAGGGATGTGCATTTGTGCTGGCTCCTACCCCCAGCCTTCTGCTTCACTTCTGATGCCAGACTTGCAGTGTGTGTGCTGCTGCTCCTGGATGTGGGATGTGTTTCAGGCTGGACAAACATTCATTGTGGTTTGCACAAAGGTTGCTTTTCTATGCACAACACAAGTCTTGAAAAGAGAAGGGGGAAAAAAATGCTCTCCAGACTCTCTTGGGGTTATTTTTTTTCAGATAGCTCCTGACCTTGAATGATATTCAGTGGTTTTCCATTGATGCCAGTGGGGCTCAGGCTGTGTAGGATTTAGGGGTACTCCCTCCTCTTCCTCCCCCTAAATGTTTTTGTTATTATCCATTAATGAATAATCAGAAATTTCTAACAGGATGGACGGCTTTTGTTCTTTCAGACAGTGGGATCTGTGCAGCTTTGCAGTTTGTAGACAGCTATAAATGGTAATGAAAAGCACGTTAAACCCCTGTCTCTGTAGCATGGCTCTAATTGCTGTTGATTTGCTGCTTGATTTGGTGGAAGATGTTAGGCCAGAGCTCTCAGATGTGTCCACTAATGAGGACCCAGGCTCCACTCAAGTGCAGACCTGGCACACGCTGGGTTGTTTGTGTTGTTGCACTGTCAATAAACTTCCCATTAGAGATGGTCCCTTCCCTCCACACTTACAGCCTCTTGTAGTCCAAGGTGTCCAAAGTGGTACAGTTTTCCCCCTTGCAGACATGAGGAGGCAGCAACTTCCATAAGACCTTACAGCAAGTCTGTAGGAGAAATTACTTTCTAACCTCCTAAGTCTGTCTTTATTCCTAGACTATCCTTTGTGCCTCTGTAAAGCCTTGCTGAGCATCCTTTTGCTCTGCACGTATGACCCAAGGGATGCACAGCCCTGATGTCTCACGCCTGTGACTCAAGGGGGGGTTATGCTCTTAGGACCATGGGCAGGGCTGCCCAAGTGACACTTGTGGGGTCCTGAGGTGCAATACAAGGCCCTTGGTTGCCCAGCTCAGAAACTGTGCTCCCTAAAATGATTTTGTGCAACAGAGAGGAGTCAGAAGCACCTGCATTGCTTGGGAGGGTCGGCTGGGGACTCACCTACAGAATGGATGTGTTTTTATGACAGGGTGTGTTTGAGAAATGTGGGGATTTGCTTTCCAATGGTGTGTTTTCTGGGTTTGTTAAACCCTCTGTAGAGGAGCAGAAGAGCCATTGAATTATTTGGTCCATTGAGCTGATGTGCTGTGAAGACTCACTTGTACTTTTGACACGCTGCAAATTCACCAGAGGTGCACAGCCCGGTGCAGTATTCAAGAGGGAACACTGAGCATCTTCAGTTCCACGTCACTGTGGGGAAGCAGAAGAAGGGGGGAAACTGTAATACTTGTTATATATCAACAAGGGTATTTTATTATTTTTTGGATGAACCTTGTCGTGGTCTCTGGACTTGAGGTGCCTCCTGTTTTTGCATAACATCACCCATATATTGAGCCATTTTTCCTGGCACTGCTTGATGAGAATCCACCAAACTCCCATGCAAGAGGGCACTTTCTGTAGTGATTTAATGTTTACATGATTGCAGACTGCAGTGGATTACTTGGTTACTTTGTGTGTGTTTCTACAGAAAATATGCTGAAGGATTTTACATCAGTTTTTTTCTCTTTTGGGGGGCCTTTTGATTTTGTTTCCTTAAAAGAGGATGAAGTGCTACCTATAAGAGATTGAGAAGTGTAGCCAATGTTTTATTATCCTCCCAGTGCTGGCCTCTTCTGTCTTTACAAATACTCTGAAGCCACAACTCTGCATAAGAAAAATGGATTTGTCACTGAATTTTCATGCTTCATCCTCTCAGAAATGAAACTGTTGTCCTGGGCTTTAGTACTTTGCCTTCAAGCTTGGATTTAATACTGATCATTATACTTTTAGAGCAGGTTACATAGAAAAATAGAGGCACGGAGCAGATCCAAAAGCAAGCGGTCTTGCTTTCACTCCCATTTTATTCTGGTGAGGATGCTGAATATTTATTAAGAAAATCCCACAGTCTCACTTTTAAAGAGGGAGGGAAAAAAAAAAGACCTGTATTTTAGAAAGGAACAGCTGTGAAGTGCAGCTGTTGAGTTTAGTTGTATCTCTTAGAGCCCACTGCTGGGGGAAGAGGGAGCCGGGGATGTGCTGCATTAGGGTGGTTTGATGCTCATGGGTGGAAGGAGCATCCAGCTCTCTGGGGAGGTTGAAGCTCGGCTGGTGGTACCTGTTCCTGCTGACCAACATGCCGTGGATCGCTGGTGCAGATGAGTTCAGGTGCATTTTGCGTGACTTGCAGCGATTCTGCTCTGCCATGTGAGAAACGTGCTGATGTTTGTTCTCGCCCCACTGTATTTGAGTGCTTTGGAGAAGGGCATTAGTGATGGGGTTTGTTGTGTACCTTTTAGCGCCTTCTGCATTCTTCTGCTGCTGTGGTGGGAGTCTCCAGATGGCTCCTTTGACAGTTTCCCAAGCTATTTTTATTTCTGTGTTGGCACAATTATGTTTGGGGTTTTTTTTTTAAAGGCGGTTGTGCTCATTTTGGGATGTATTTTGTGTTTCAGATGTTGGTCATAACACAAGAGTTAATTTATTGTTTTGATCCAAGCATATTTAACCCTGAAACTGAAGTATTGCTGCTTTGGGCTGATGCTTCTGAAAGAGAATTTCCTGAAAATTCCTTTCAAACACCTTTGTTTGGGAATTGGCCTTTTCGTGTCAAAAGGATAGTTGCCCTGAAAAAAAACCTTCTTATTTGACATCTGAGTGGTGATCTCCCTTTTGCTGAGATTCTAATTTACGAATCTTCACAATACTGACTGCTCGGTAGCAAGGTGACATAGTGTTACAGTCTGATGTGCTGAGGGTGTTTGGTTCTGAATGCAAGGTCAAATAATTCCCTTGCTTCTACCCCCTTTGCATGCTCAGCACTGCCTCACAGCACGGAATTTCCGGAGGGGAAGTGCAGAGGGGCTGAGGACTGTCCTGCTCTACAGTGGCTCTGGTGCAGTAATTTAGCCCAGCACAGCAGAGCCAGCTCAAGGCTATTTTCTTTTCATCTTAGCCGAAGTGAGCAAAAAATCAAGTGGAACAGCAAGTAAATACAATATATTTATTGCATTTTGCTATGTTCGCTCTCCTAAATTCCAGCTCCTATGTCCTTTCTTTTTGCTTTGCCTTTCTCCTGGTGACCACATGGTTTAGAAATCGGTGTTTCTGGTACATTTTCATGCCATCTTTCAAGATAAGCACCTTTCTCAGAGGTGAGGGCAACCCGAGCCCCTGATTGCATGAAGTGTCATTAGCCAAAGGACACCAGAGACAAAGGTGATTAAATATACCCCCTCGGAGCTTTGTAGTGAAACCTAATGGTGTGATCCCGAAGCAAATGGTGAACAGCCTTCAGAGTCAGCTCAGACCCAGCCTCAAGCCTGCGTGCCTTTAGCTGTGGATTTCTGGGGTTATTTTCAACATCCAGATGAGCATCAGCTGAGGCCCTGGTGTCCTTCCCAGGTGAAGGCAAACTGCTGTACAGTCGTTTGCTGTGGGAATGGTGGTATCAGTGGTTGCAAACCATTTTGCTTGTCTTCCAGTTCATACAGCAACTGGAGCCTGGCCAGGATGGGGCAGCCAGGGATGGGCACTAACCCACCACAGGCTGTACGGGACCACTGTGGGCAGTGGGTGTGTGTTATGGGCCCGAGGTGGTGTGTGAGTGCCTCTGTCATCCCCTCCCAGAACTGCAGCTCCTGGGTGATCCCAGCTGTGTTTGTGCTCCCTCCCCTCCCCACCCCCCCGACCTGGGACCAAGCACAGAGCTGGGATCAGAGTGGGAAGCTCCATGGGCACAGCCTGATGGCCTTGTCCCAGCCTCTGGCCATGTGCCTTGGGAAGCCCGTGGCATGGGGTGGATGTTCTGGATCTCCTCCTTGAAGGAGGTGCTTGACAGACATCCTCATCCCAGCACTCGGGATCCCAGCGTTTTGGATCCCAGCAGGGAGCCCTTGCTGGTGTGATTAAGGAACTGAGCTCTGGAACAGTGGGAAGCAATGTTACAGAATTACAAAGGCATTTTGCTCTCACCTGCAGCTGTGTAGCCAAAAAGAAGGAAAGAATCTAGGAAAGGTAGGTGAAGGCCTTCAAAAAACCCAGCCTAAAAGATTCAGTGACTTGACTTGGTGGAGTGGGTGACTCTTAAAATAGAAAACACTTATCTTTGTTTCCTTTTAAAATGTGCCCTGTATCCTTGGGAGGCTTCTTATCGCCCTTTGGATCACCCTTTGCCTTGCCTATTCAAAGCCCTTCTACTTGCAGCAAAAGACTATAATTTTCAGCTTGTTTGGGGCGGTTTTCACTCTGTGATGTAGGACCAAGCTTGACTGCGTTAGAGCCTCTCCTGGTGTTCAGACGAAGTGATCTCTCCGCAGAACACCTTGGACCCAGCCACCATCTCATAAGCGGGATGGTGGGGCAGGGCCGTGTCCTCTCAGGGCTGGGCTGTGCTGGGCCATGGCCTGGCTGCAGAAGGGTCCCTCCCTCCCGGCAGTGGGTACCACTCGCTGCTCCGCATCCCCTCTGAGCACCAGCACAAGCACCGCGGGGGAGGTGCTGTAATGAACACCCTTAGGAGAGAGCCCTTCCCATCGGCTCCCTCTCTGCCAGCACATTCTCCTCTGCTGTCTCTTTTTCTAGTAGAAAGCTTTTCCTACAAGTGGTACTTGTGTAACTTGGCAGGGATGTTTTGATGGGCCGGCCGCATTGTTCATTGAATTACTGTCTGGCTGGAAAGCCAAGGGCTGCAATCTTCTGTGCATTATTATTCTTGGGATTCAGCCTCTTAGAAATGCAAAGTGGGACAGCTTGCTGCTAGAAACATTTCCCAACTGTTGGGGCCTGGCAAGAAATGGAGGGATCTCTTGGGCTTCAGTAACCTTCACATTTTCACATGGTTTGACATGCATTTTGAGCAAGGCCTTTTATTTATTTCAATAGTTTTGTCAAACATTCCTCCTCCCTTGTATTAACTATGGCTTCATTGCCCTAAAATAACCCAGCAGGGCTAGGAATATTTGCCACAGGAATCTTGTAAATGGCTTGCACATAATTATGTTTTTATTCCAAGGCAGTGGAGATATAACTCTTCAAAATGGATAAAAATCTTGAAATGAACATCTGGACATACAAATTAAATTGCTCTTAGTGTAAGGACAGTACAGTGCTTTATTCTCCCTGGCAGGCTTCAGCACACTTGCAGACTCGACACTAATCCACAGGATCAGAGTCCTCTAGTAAACTTAATGTCTGTAAATGTTTTCCCATATTTTTATTGCAAATCTATCCTTTCAGGACATTAGAGACCAGCCTGAGCCCTGGTAAGGCATATGTAGCCTCTTTGCATTGACTGAGAGCTTTATATGCTTAGGTTAAGATAGCATTGGGTCTCAAGAGCAAATCATTCTTCTGACAACAAACCCTCCCCAGCCCTGCACAAGCTGTCGCCCTCACCATCATTGAAATTATAGATTAGGTTATTGATTGTTTTTCCTTTTTTTTTTCTCCCACTTACTCTCAAACTCTCATGAAAATTCAAGACATTTCATATCTTTCTATTGACAGAAGCAACAACTAAATCAGATTACACAACTCCCTTAATTCCCAAAAGTAATTTCCAAATTGTTCTTAGGTCCTTTGCCTGTCTGGTGCTTGCAGTTGTAGAGAGCACGCCGAGATATTTGCAGCTTGTCATGGTTTAAATCTTAATTACTTCATGGGAGTGCATCCTTTTGAAATGCAATACTTGGACTTTCTCTAAGCTATTCTTTTTTTTTTTTTTCCTGAAAGGAATTAAAATATCCGGTATCATAATTAAGCACTTCTACTCGTTTATGTTAGGACTTTTTGAAGAGCATTTAAAGAAAGAAAAGTCAACGCACTGACTACTAATATTGCAGGGGAGCATAATGTCCCTTGTCTTTGTATTTATGTTGTATTTATTTAGATGTGCTGATATTTCCAAACTGAAATGCTAAAGTGTCTAAAGAACCTCCCAGAAAGGACTGATGGGGGTGGTGGCAGCAGGGCCATTGCTGCAGCCGTGCCGTTGGCAGAGATGTTGGTCCTCCCTTCATGTCTTTGTGAGATTTGATGCGATTCTGGTTCTTCTAGACAGGCTGGGTGAGCTTGAATTGAAAGCTGATGTTTTGGGCACTTTTTATTTAAAAAGGAAAAAGACCAGGTCACCAGTAAATACCAAACTTACCACTCTACCAAGCCAGTAACGTCAGCGCTTCAGTCCAGTTTTCAGGCAGGATTTATGAGTGCTGAGATGATGCTTGTATAAAAGTTGTTTGGCTGTGATTTTCAAAGCTGCAGCACAGAGGGGCTGCTGGGGTGGAGGATTGTGTGTGTGGAGGAGCTTCTGCAAGGTGAGGCTGGAGGGAGGAGAGGGCTGTGTACAGCAGGCTCTGCCGAGGGCTTTGAGGTGGCATCTCTCCAGCAAAGCCACCGAGTGGTGAATGCCCCACACCTAAATGTGACAGGGGGGTGTGACAGACAGTGGGGATGGTGTCTGTCAGAGTCATGCTTATGCCCTGTCTACGTTAAACATTCTCATAAAAGCAAAGGATAAACCCCATAAATCCTTCTGATAGGTTTGAAAGTTATGTTTTATATAAATGCACACATAAAATAGTAAAAAAAAGGATTTGTTTTCTCATGCTCTGCTTTTCACTGGGGCTGCAGTTCAGCCTCCAGCAGGATAAATGACCAGGATGAAGACAGCTTTCCCTAAAAGGTGTGATAGGGTGCTTAGATGAGCATAGGGACTGATGAGCATAGTGCCTTGCCCATTGTTGTTGTGCAGTGCATTCTTAGATTAGATTTTTGCAGAAAAGCACGTGATGGCTGGTTCCCTCTTTAACCCTGAAGGTACTGGTCTGTACGGCTGTGTCCTCTGTCCTATTTCAGTCACTTGGGCACAGTGAAGTGCACGTGTACACTCTCAGAAGCAGAGGTGTCTTGCTTTGAAACACTATCTGCTGGATCTGCTGATATTTTCAGTGCTTGAGTGGAAACATGGCTGTTTTAAATAAAAATTGGGTTTAATGTGCTTTTAAATTGCAGGCAAGTGCACTAGTTATGCAATTAACTGCAAATATTGAGTTCGAGAAAGGGCAATGCAAGTACTTCCAAAATAATCAGAAGTGTTTTTAAATGGATGGCTAATGGAGAACAGACACTGCAGTGTGAGCTGCCTGTGTTCCCTAACAAAGCGTTCTTTACCCAGGCTCTGCATAAGCTTCTTTTCAGCGTGTACATTAGAGCAGGAGTCTGGCAGGCTGTCTCGTCATGTGTCTTGTCCTGTAGAGCCACTTATTGGATTTCATCTGCTTACCCTTGTGTGATCATCAGGGCAGTGCTTAAAAGCAGCTCTTGTATGAAAACAAACGCAGCAGATTATGCAGCCTTAGTCTCCTCACAGAAGAGAGGAGGGGAGAGATGGGGAAGGGAGGAAGCCTCCATTCCTGACCTTTAACTCAGCAGTAAACATAAATCTCCTCTCATGCTCTGCATTAGACCTTTGGAAGAAGGGGCAGGCAACTCAGGCAGACTACAAGGATGTCGTGAGGTTATGCAGGGAGAAAACTGGAAGGGCCAAAGCCCAGCTAGAACTTAATCTGGCTGCTGCCATACAAGACAGTGAGATACGTTTCTATAAAAATGTTGGCAGCAGAAGGAGGGCCATCGTTTATCGGATGCAGGGGGAAACATAGTGACAAAGGACGAGGAAAAAGCTGAAGCACTTAGTGCCTTCTTTGCCTCAGTCTTTAATAGCAAGACCCATTGTCCTCAGAGCACCCAGCCCCCTGAGCTGGAAGGCAGAGACATGGAGCAGAATAAAGCCCCATAATCCAAAGGGAATCGATCAGTGACCTGCTACACCACAAGTCCATGGGACTGGATGGGATCCACCCAAGGGTGCTTAGGGAACTGGTGGAAGTGCTCACTGAGCCACTTTCCATCTTTTATCATCAGTCCTGGCTCACCAGATGACTGGAAATTGGCCAGTGTGACCCATCTTCATGAGGGGTCAGAAGGAGGATCCTGCCCTCAGTGCTGGGGAGGGTCATGGAGCTGATCATTTTGATCATTTGGTCATTTGCCATCACATGGCACGTACAGGACAACCAGGGGATCAGGCCCAGCCAGCAGGGGTTTAGGAAAGACAAGTCCTGTTTGACTACCTGAGTCTTCTATGACAAGGTATCCGGCTTGTTGGTTGAGGAAAAGGCTATGGGTGTAGTCTAGCTGGACTTTAGTAAAGCCTTCTCCTGAAGAAACTGTCTGTCCATGACTTGGACGGGTGCACTTTTTGCTGGGTAAAAACCAGGCTGGTGGCTGGGCTCAGAGAGTGGTGGGGAGTGAAGTTACACCCTGCTGGGGCCCGTCACAAGGTGGTGTTCCCCTGGGCTCAGGATTGGAGCCGATCCAGTTTAGTGTCCTCAGCAGCGGACGAGGGGATCGAGGGCACCTTCAGTCAGTTTGCAGGTGACACCAAGGTGGGGGTGAGTGTTGATCTGCTGGAGGGCAGGAAAGCTCTGCAGGGGGACCTGGGCAGGCTAGTTTGATGGTCTGAAAATACGCTGTGTGAAGGTCATCCTCTTAAAACAAGAATGTTTCCACTGAAGGTGTGTCCAAAATTAAAAATAAAGACCTGAAAATACCCCCATCAGCTGGCTTTCCATAACGCAGATGCCCCCCCAGAACTGGCTCTTTCTCGCCTTGCAGGCAATGTTAAGTCATTCATTCCCTTTCTCTCTTCAGGGTCAGTTATGTTCAAGCTTGGGGAAGCTGTTACATTTCCCTGCTCTTCAGGCACGACGGGCAAGTCCTGCATTGTGATTCCATGCAGAACCCTCCTTCCCTAGGGATGGGCTGCTCTGAAGGTTGCTGTGTTTGGCTCCACATTAGAGTGGAGACATTCTGAACAAGCCCAGACTCTCTGTGGAGTTCAGGCTATCTTGTTCAGACTCAGAGATCTTATACAGTTCAGGGAACCATAACATCATTTTAGCTGAAATGGCATAATCTGTTCTGGTTTGTTTTGAAATTCCTCCCTTCTTTAGTTTTATGCTCAGTTGGTGTCAAAACCTTTGAGTAAAGGACCTCAACACTTGTGGAAAGAACAGCAGGCTCCTTGCTGAATCTCTTGGCCCCGTTGGCAGCTCTGCACTTTGTCTTGAGAGCTCAGATGACTTTTTTAAAGCTGTGCAGGGAGCAAGTGCTAGAACCAGGAGTGAATCTTGCTATCACTTGTGGTCCCATTATGCTCTCTACTCTGAGGTCTGCAGTTTGTTCCCATCTGAATTGCAGCCATACATGGATTATATGGCTGATGAAGAGAGGTGATGAAGGGGTGGGCTTGCTTTGGGGTCTCCAGTCTGTCCTGTTCCACTAAAATTTGTGTGAGTTTGCAAAGGTGATGGAGTTGGTTTCTCTGGGTTGAGTAAGTCTTGAAGCAAAGAGATTGTGGCAGTGTGTCTGATATGGCTCAGCTGGGATGGTTTCAGTCCTCACCTCTCTCTGACTTGTCCCTGTAGAATTTCAAGGAACTCCTCAGCTCCGATGGTACATCCCCTGCCTCAGTGTCTGAGGGAAGTTCCCAGACCCTGCTCTGCAGATTTGGAGGAGCAGTGAGTGCAGCAGCAGCAGTGACCTGGCTGGTGGGGATGGTGTGCTGTGGTCTGTCCTGGTGTGACTGCCACCAAGCAGCAGGACAGATCTGCTCCTTTGTGTTGGGGTTATTGGAGAGAAAACCCACATCCTTATGTAGGGGAGCAGCTGCGATGCTGGTTGGATGGAAACCAGTTAAAAAAACCTGCCCCATAAACTGATCATCATGAAGTGAAAGAGTTGGAAGAGGCAGGGAAGAGTTTGAGCTGTAGCTGCAGGAAGCCAATGATGTAATTTTGGCATGTTTATGTGGGCATGTTGACGAGAAATACATCTGTGTTCAGCAGGCACCTAATGGTCATGAGCACAGGCGACGGCTGGGCAGAAGAGGCTGCAGACTGATGGAGTGAGGTCCAGAAAAAATGGAGCAAGGAGGTCCAGGAATCACCCTGCATCTCAAGGGTGCACCAGTGCTATTTACTCTGCATGTGCCCCCCTTGAGCAGAATTCCTGAGGAGAGAACACAGTGTAAATTAAAAACAGAAGTGATGATTGCAGAGAAAAAAAAAAAAAGGTGATGGATTGAGAAGTTGCTGTAAAGAAGGAGGAGCTAGGCAGATGAGATATGGATATGAAATGTAAATGAAGCTCGGAGGTGATTAAGTGGACTTTTCTACAGTCGTTTCTTAGCTGGATGTGGGAGGCTGTGCTGATGGGGGAGGAGGAAAAGCACCACAGCACAGGAATCAGCAGCGTCTCCCTGTTGATCTCGTAGGCAGGGAATGGGGGGCTAACTCTCAGCTGGGGCCCTGGACTGAGTCAAATCCTCCAAATGCAAACCTTGGCCATGGGAGTGTTGTGTCATGCAAAGGGAATCTGCCTTTCCACCAGCCTCCTGCAAAGAAATTAATGATTCCTTGAGACATCTCATGGCAAAATGATTTTGTAAGACGTAGCGTGAAGGTGGGGAAAGAGGAAATGAGTGAGATGTTTTTAATTCCAGATAATTTGTTTGGTGTGTAGCTGTGAATTAGACACATGGGGAGTCAAAGTTAATGGATGAAGAGTGTACTAAAAAAGACAGAGTAATGTTATCAAGAGAAGAACAGAATTGTTCTCATCAGGCAACACTTTTGCAGAAGAGAGGACTTTCAGCTGGTTTTATTACAATATAGAGGTTACCCTCTTTTTCTTTATTTTCCTCCCTTTAACTGTCCCTGTTTGTGAGGTGTTTTCACAATAAACACATTTTTCCTGAAGACAGTTTTGCAAAGAAGAAGAATTCAAATGGTAATGTAATGAAGAATTCCTGCAGGGGAATGCACATCAGCTTTGCATTTCTTGCATGTTTGGTAGCAAAAGAGCAGATCTGCTCGCAGGATGAGCACTTGGATGATCTTACCGTTATAGACTGCAAAAAATTGTCCTTTGGCAAATAGGCACTTAGATGTTTGCTCAGATATTCAAACAAAAGATTTTTTTTTCCCAGCTTGGCGCAGGGAGGTAAGAGTATAGAATCCTGAATCCACAAGAACTTTCTCTCTGAATGACAAGGGTTAGGTCTTGGCTCTTCCAGTCTGTTGATAGTTCTACTTCTCTGCAACATAGTCCAGATCCCAAAGAAAACTCCTATTAATATGTTGTGCGTGTGAAGGAAATGCCGAAGAATATATTACAGCTGTGGCCCTGCTTCAGATCCTGCTGTATCCATAAGTGATTTCCATGGGGTGTCCAATGGGAGTGGAGAACTCCAAAAAAAACCCTGGCATGCAGCAGCATAAACTAGTGGAGACCCGGAGCAGTGTTAGTCTTCCTTTTGTTTTTTATTATTTCAAGGAAATTCTTGTTCCAAAGAGCGAAGGCTTTAATCATTTGGCTTGTGAGGGAGTTGTCTCTTTAATCTCTTGCACTTTGGTTTTGGCTTCCTTCAAAAAGTCTTTGCAGCACTGGTGGCATCGGTGCCTGTACGCTCAGATCAGCCCTCTCAGAGGGGAATGAAAGCAGCGTTTCCTCATTAAAAAAAAAAAAAAAGAAAGAAAAAGGAAGAAAAAAAGCAGAAGAGATTATTGCAGCACCAGGTTTTTGAGGCACTAAGCCTGGCTTGCATCCACGAGATGAAAAGGAAATTGAATATTGTGTTTTCTAAAGGACTTTTCTATTCCTGCTGGATATGGGTCTATCATCCAAACATTGAAGTAGAGGCACCCAGTTTGCTGCTGCACAGCTCCAGCTCACACAGAGCCTTCATCCCTCTGCTTCTGGAGCCAGGGCTGGGGCTTGATTTCCACAGTGCTCCCAGATCCTCACGGATCCAGTGTTTAGTGTGAGTGAAGGTCCAGTCCCCGATGGAGCAGTTCAAGGTGTGGGAAAACACCGACTGTCTGATGGAGCACTGAAGGGGGTGCCAGGGAAGGTGCTCTGTGCCATCCCCAACCTCCCCGGAGGTCCCAGGGGTTTGGAAGCTCAGTTGTTCACATCAGAAAGTCCCTTTGGCTTTGGCTGTTGTAGGAGTATGTGCAGCTCTGCCTGTCCCACCAGCAGAATCTGTGTCCACGCTGGAGGTGTGAAAAACACACTAAAATCCGAGTTAGTTTTAAAACTAAAAAAAAACCCTTCTGTTTTCACCAAGGCATTTTATGCACCACTTCATTCCTTTTGCTCCCAATTCTTTTGTTTTCCACCTTGAAAGTACTCACGAAGCATGCCTGGTAAATTAACAAGATGGTGGCAAGGTTTGTGGGGTGGAAAACAAGTGTGTTAATTCTTTTTAAAGCAGTTTAAAAAAATTGTTTCAAATGTTTTCCCAATGGTAGTTGGGATTTTACCTTCTAAAATTGCATGAAAAGCCAAATACTGTTCTGTGATGATACTAAACTGTATAATGTGTAAGGTCACAAGGTTCAAGGAAACATGCTTTCCTGGAGGAGATAGAAGTGTTTATCTAGTCAAGTGAGTCATTTTCCTAGAGAAACAAGTTTTCTAACAACTGTAGAAAATTAATTTTCAGTAGGGAATAGGGAACCTTTAATCTCAGCTTCCCTGTTCAGCGTTAAGAAAATCTTCACTAGAAAATGACTGGTATCTGTCTCCCTCACGATGGCAACGTTTCAGATGAACACTGGGTTTCTGAGTGTTTTTCTGAGCTCTGCCAGCATGGAAAATCCATCCCTGATTGGGATTTAGCGGGGAGCAGTTGGGGCAGCTTCTTACTTGAAAGCAGCAAGCTTTCATGTGTTTACAGCTTTGGTTTTTTGGCAATAAATGTGTGTATTACCTGTGATCAAGGAGCCTTGAAGGGCATTACGGAGGCGAGTCATGAATACAACTTCATTTCTTCCCAGGTCTCTGGAAAACTGATGTAGGTAACCTGATTTATTTGTATTTTAAACTAGAAGAGAATTTCACCATTTCTGGGGGTTTTAGGCAAATAAGTTTGTTGTTAAAATTTTTTGTTTGAAAGGAACAACAAAAAATTCCAAATAATGGTTGCTTTTCGTAATGGATTAAAGCTGGTTGATAAGAACCAACTCTCCCAAGACTGGGGTGGGTGATGAGTTGTGCTGTGCTTCAAGTTGCCTGATCTGATTTCACAGAACACAGACTGGTTTGGGCTGGAAGGGACCTTAAATATCCTCTACTTCCACCCCCTGCTATGGACAGGGACACCTTCCCCTAGACCAGGTTGCTCCAAGCCCCGTCCAACCTGGCCTTGGACACTTTATTGGTTGTTGTTTTACTTTGTAAAATTGCTGATGTGCAGCAATATCCAGCTCTGAGTTGCATAATGAAGATTCACCAGGGAACCTCAGAACAGGAGAAGGTATTTGTGTGACACCCCCAAAGCCAGCAGTGGGTATTGGAACCTGTCATTATCCCAGAGTTCCAGATGAAGGGTAGTGTAGACTCTGTGGAGATGGAGTAGAAAAGCCAAAAAAAAAAAAAATTGGATAGGGGGAATCTTCTAGTTTGGTGTGTTGTAAGCTGAGTTGGTAAAATGCAAACTGGGAAGTCCTGCACTGGGACTGACCCACCTAGGGACTGCTCTTGCCTCGGGCTGCAGAATTAAGCCCCTTTCTTTTGCTGAGCTGCATTACACAGTTCCCATTCAGCTTGCTGATTCAATGCAGCCATCCCAAATGAAAATGGGATTTGATGTCCTCTTAAGCGAAATTCATGTATAAAGAAAGGAATTATTAAGCCAGAAATTAAATTCCTCTTACTCTGGGTTTTGCAGGCGTGCCTGGAGCTGTTCTGCTGGTTGAGATGTGCTGCTGCACTGTGCTTTTGGTTCAGCCTTTCCCGGAGTCGTCCCCGGGTCTGCCATTTGATTCCTCACCCACTGGAACCGCCGGCCCTGTTTGACAGATCCTTGCAGCCAACACAAACAAAGGATGATTCATTCACAAAATATTCCTGAGTGAGGAGCTGGACTGTAGCTCTGCTCTGGTTTTACACTGGTTCAATTGACCTGGTGGGGAAGAATTTGCTCCTTGGGGCATGGTGGGATAAGCAGTCACAGCTCACTTTGCGGTGACATTTTTCTCCCATCTTACCCTGCTTTTGGTTTCAGGTGGGGAACTTTCAATGCAGAGTAAATAAACTGGCTTGGAGAGGCTCATAGAATCGAGGATTTCTGCCAAGTTGGCCTGGTATGTCCCAAACCATGGGGCATCCCAATATGATGTGTCCCGAGCGCTCAGACCTGTCTTGCTTCAGAGGGGGACCCAACACCTTTCCCAGTAGCTGTCGAGTTTTCAGCTGTGCAGAGGACTTTATAAAATGAGAGATGGTTTTGCCAAACTCATTCTATTCTGATAAACTAATAAAAGAATATCCTGTATTGGAAAGTCCAGTACAGATTATCCTCCCTTCCACTTGGTTTCACTTGGAATTATGGCAACTGGGGTGTCCTATTGCCTTAGGGAGGAGACATTTGCCACTGATTTCCAAAGCTGAGGGACCTGGAAATTTGGAGGTTACATGCTCTCTCTATATTTCTAAAGTTTCATTTCAGGGTTTCTAGAATGAACTTAGATCTGCACAGACATTTGTTCTGCTTTTAAAAGAGGGGTGGGGAGAAGCAAGGGAGATTCGTTGTCCAGATACTCACATAGCTGAACAATCTCATTTGTACAGTGGGATTTTTGGCAGCTTCCTGTATCTCTTGGTGTATCCAAGGCTCTGATATGTATCCACAGTGTCATTCATGTCGGTAGACTGCAGTACAATATTGACATTTGTTTACTACCTTTTACCAGGGAAAGTTAATTCTGTAAAGAATAAAGGAGTGTTATGGATGCTGCCCTTCCCCAGGGTTGCAGCAGGGAGGATTTACACTGCAGTGGCTGTGAGGGTGCTCTGGGAATGCCAACGCTGGTAATATTCAGAGTCATAAAATTCTGGCTATTGGACAAGCTCCTAATTACTTCGATCTCTCTTAGTCTTACTAGAAGTTCGATAGACCATACTGAAACAAGACAGTTGCATTTGCATTAATCCCCATACGTAGGTCAGTGGGGATTTTTCTTTTTTTTTTTTTGCCACAGAAAAAGATGGGAAAATTAATTTTCCACTTGGAGCTTTTAATGAAGGGCATTTCTGTACATACTGTCTGTTGTACCATATCTCCCTCCTATGTGATGCTCCAAGTGGGTGTCAGTGGTTTCAGCTCAGCAGCACAGGTCTGTGGTGCTCTTAGGATGGAAAATACTTAAAAATCCCATGTGGACTTTGCCCTGGATTGGTGTCTTAAGAGATACTCTTGAGTGAAAATAAAACCAATAGAAATTAAATTTTCATGATTCTTTGATTCTTCAAGTTGCATTCTTTCCAAAATAAGTGGTAGCAAGGTGTTCCTTGCAGGTGTTGGAATGGAAGTTACTGCATTCATTCATCAGCAAGTTGATCTCTGTTGCTGTTCCTGGAAAGTCAGTATCTCAAAAATACACTCTCAGTGTCAGCAAAATGCTGCGCTGCTGAAAACTGCCAAATTATATTCTCTCTTTCTCCTTTCTGATGAGCTGATCAATAAAGGAGGCATTTCCATAACATGGTATTTTCTCTCTCTCCAGTTGAAATATAATATTTACAGTTGTAAATATTCTTCACAGCTGGTAGCTGGTTTCTCTCTCCTGCTTTTATGATAAGTTTACAGCATGTTGCTGTCCCCAGGCTCAATCCTACGTGTTATTTGGCTGCCTCAGGAAAAAAAAAAAGGCAACTTCTTTGAAGTCTTGTGCAGTGTTTATGCATGAGATGTGTGGTTTTTGGGGGGTAAATTCTGATCGTGACCTTCTTGGTGCTCAGCTGCACGTGCCGCGTGTGAGTATCCAGGGTTTGTGAGTCCCAGTCAAACATCCCACTGCTCAGCTTAATCAACCTGTACATGGATTTCTTTAACCTCATGCATTCCAGCCATTTAGAGGGAGCCCAAACCAAGTGAGAAATGGGAAATAACCTGCAGTGTGTGAGGGAATAAAACTGCTGGAATTTGAAGAAAGATGGAAGAAGTTGGGTGTTTGGCTTTGGTGAGCTCTAGGGAGGGCTGAGAATCTTTGTATTTCTTCTGCAATTCTCAGTCAAATATTCTTCTCATGTGTTAGTCCTAGTTAAATCATTTATAGTGCAAGAATTATTGGAGAGACACATACATACATGTATATAAAATGTAGATTCTCCCAGCCCTGTCGACAGCCTTATTAGCATTTTCATATCATCTTTCCAATTAGTAAATGCTTTTTTGTTGTTGTTAATGTTCAGCTTGCAAGTAAAAGAGAAAGCTACCTTGGATTAGATTTACACCATGTCATTCTCTGATGAAAGCACTGATTAGCACGAGTCATTTGGTGTCGTCCCCCCCCCGTGCCGTTCCCCCTGAGCTGTCAGCTTTCATCAGGAGCAGGAAATGCATGTTTGTAAAGTGTAAGTGTTATTAGCAGAACTCAAACTATGGGAAGGTTGGGATTTTTCACTCGCAGATGTGTTAGAGGAGTAGGGAAGTGTGTGGGCAAGTGTGCTGTTTGGTGTCGCTCGTATCTCTCCCCTGCATTTGCAGTTACGGTGTTGTTGAATGACTTCGCACACGTTCTCCCACCTCTGTGAAAAACAAGTATTTGTGATAATGGGTTTTCTGTTGTTGTTGTCGACTGGTACATCAGGTCCCCTGTTAGCAAACCAGTTAAATGGTGAGTCACTGCAGGGAGTAGGAGTGATTGCAGCACGCAAAAAAAAAAAAAATACAGCGTAGGAAACCTTGTATTAATATAAGCAGAGAAACTATCAGTAGAAATGCTGACCACTGGTGTTCCCCAGAGCAGAACAATCTGGCTTCAAGGAGGAGAAAATAGATTGATGTTGTTATTAGCAGTGAAATCTCAAGTGTTTTCTGTAGACATTTCTGTCTGGCCTTTGGAAAGGACACAGTGGCACTGTTGCTCCAGATGAGGGGACAAAGAGAGGCTGCTCCATGTGCTGACAGCAGAGCTGGGAACTGTCCCCACACACTGTGCATCACCCAGGAGTGGGTCTGCGGCCCCTTGGAAAAGCAGGAGACTTCCCAGAGTGTGATCCTGGGTAACCCAAGGCTCTGGGATGTGAGCAGGAACTTGCTGCTTGAGCTCCTGGAGCACCCACGTGCCAGGCGTTTCCTTGGGAGGAGAGGCAGCGTGCACCCTTCCTGCCAGAGCCTCAGGAAACATCTTCTGCTGCTTTTCACATCAGCCAGCAAGTTTCTGTTAAAAAAGGGAAAAAAAAGTAGTTTTGAATGTATTTATTTGGAGTATTTGCAAAAGTTCAAGGCTTGGACTAAATTGGTTTTGCTGGTTCTGTTTGCTAATAGAAAAAAAGTGAGGTTATGTAATGAACATGGTCTTTTTAATGGCAACATAAATGTTTGCTAATTACCATATGGAGATGAAGGTCATATTAATTACAAAACAGTTCTTGCAACGCTACCAAGCAACCATCTTTTTAATTTTTTTTATGGGGTTAATTAGAGATAATATGCATTCAGGACTGACAGCTTTTCTTCATAATGTTTTCCAGAAAAACATATATGGCTCTATTTGAACCTAATTGACTGCTGTGTGCCCTGCACATCTGTGCTGGGTGGTGGGATCGACGTCTGTGCTGCACTTTGGCCAAAAAGGGCAATCACAGCAAACAGCAACGAAACAGCAGTGTCGGAGCAGATTTGGCCTTCTGAAGCATGAATTTAAAACATAGATGAGAGCTTGTGCCAAGAGGCTTCTTGGGAACATCGGGTCTGTTCTCATTAAAGGCTGTGGGTTAACTCCTGTGCTGGCAGAGTAAATACTGGAGTGGGACAGGCAGGATAAACCTGCTGCTGCTCAGGCTGGTCATGTCTGGGGCTATCTCTCCTGCTGCATCACTGGAGACCTGGAGTGGGATGCAGAGCTTTCCTCTGGGGCTGGGCTCTTCCATCACTGGCAATGGTGAGCTCTTCCCTTCCCCTGTTTCTGAGCAGTCTCTGCGCTGGAGATGCAGTTCAAGTTAAAATGGGCAAGATGTGCATTGGCAAAGCCTTGCTCCTCATTTGTGTGCTCCTTTGGCCCTCAGTCCATGGACCTGGTGTTCACGTGGCCAGTGTACAGCTTGGGCAGCACAGCAGGGCAGGTGGTTTACAGGGCCATGCAAGGATATGAACTTAGGCACTGCTGATGGGCACGAGTAGGCTGGTTCCTCCAGTGTGGAGTGGGAATGGCTGATGGCAGTGTGGAGCCGTTTGGGCACTTGGGCTTGTTAAACCTCATGAGATTCCCAAGGGCCACTTTTTGAACTTGTCCAGGTCCATCTGGATGGGCCTGTATTCCAGGTGTGTCACTGCACCCTCAGCTTGGTGTCACCTGCAAACTTGCTGAGGGTGCCCTTGATCCCTTCTTCTGTGGCATTAATGAAGGTATGAAACAACAGTGTTCACAATACAGACCCTTGAGGAACACCACTGCTCACTGGTTACTGATGGCTGTCAGGACTCTGAGCTGTTGACCACGATGCTCTGGATGGGACCATCCAACCAGTGTGGCAGCAGGAACAGGGCAGTGATTCTGCCCCTGGACTTAGCACTGCTGAGGCCACCCCTGGAGTGCTGTGTCCAGTTCTGGGCTCCTCAGCTCAGGAAGGACATGGAGGGGCTGGAGCAGGTGCAGAGAAGAGCAACCAGGCTGGGCAAGGGACTGGAGCACAAGTGCTGTGAGGAGAGGCTGAGGGAGCTGGGGTTGTTTAGCCTGGAGAAGAGAAGGCTCAGGGGAGACCTCATCGCTCTCTACAACTCCCTGACAGGAGGGGGGAGCCAGGTGGGGGTTGGTCTCTTCTCCCAGGCAACCAGCAGTAAGACAAGAGGGGTCGGTCTTAAGCTCTGCGAGGGGAGGTAGAGGTTGGATATTAGGAAGAAGTTCTTTCCAGAGAGGGTAATCAGCCCTTGGAATGGGCTGCCCAGGGAAGTGGTGGATTCTCCGTCCTTGGAGGTGTTTAAGATGAGGCTGGACGTGGCACTGAGTGCCATAGTCTGGGAACCGCGGTGGTGGATGAACAAGGGTTGGACTTGATGGTCTCAGAGGTCCTTTCCAACCCATCTGATGCTGTGGTTCTATGAATTCCTAATCCACCTAATGGTCCCATTGAATCCATCTCTCTCCAACGTGGAGAGAAAGATGTTCTGGGGGACTGTGTCAAAGGCTTTACAGAAGTCCAGATAAATGTCATCTGTAGCCCTTCCCTTGTCCCTTGTTACTCCGTCAGAGAAGGCCATTGTGTTGGTCAGGCTTGGTGAAGCCGTGCTGGCTGTCCCAAATCACCTCCCTGTTCTCTATGTGCCTTAGCACAACTTTTAGGAGGGTCTGCTCCGTGATCTTCCCGGGCACAGTGGTGAAGCTTTCAGGTTGGTAGTTCCCAGGATTGTCCTTACTTCCCTTCTTAAAGATGGGTGTAATGTTTCCCTTTTTCCATTCACCCAGGACTTCCCTTGACTGCCAGGACTTTTTGAATGTCTTGGAGGGTGGCTCAGCAGCTCCATTAGCCAATTCCTTCAGGACTCTGGAATGCATTTTGTTGGGTCCCATAGACTTGTTGACATTCAAATTCCTCAGGTGGATCTGATCTTCACTTACAGTGAGGGGGGCTTTGCTCTCCCAGTCCTTATCCCATCACTTGAGAGCTGTGGGATCTGTGACCCTTCAAGCTGGTACTTGCTGTACTTGCCACTGAGGGAACTCTGAGCTGGCTTCAGTATGCCATCAGCCTCCAGCCCTCTGCTGACCTCAGGCAAGTGAAAAGCTGGAGCAGTGGTACAAGAACTAAAGGCTGGGGATGAGTTTTGGCATTTGGCACCCTCTGGCATGCCATGTGCTTGTTATATTTGCTTGCAAGGGTGTGCATTGGTGCCACGCTGCAGGTGAACTGAACCAAACTCCTGAAGATTACAGCTCTTGTGCCCTGGCATTCTTTGATTGCTACGAAATGATCATTAGTGATTAGGATTTATTAATCAGGGTGGGACTAAAAGGAGAGCAGATCCGAAAGCAGCATCTTCTGTTCAGGGTCCCTTCACCAGGGCTGTGCACACGAGCGTGGTTTGCCCCCCTGCGTGGCTGTGCCAGTCGGACAAGTCATGTCATGGCTGAGCAGCTCCTTTGCCCTCTTCCTGCCCACGCTTTGGACGATCACACTGAAGATAAAAGTCAAGAGGGAAAATAAGCCCTTGCTGGTGTTTCACCCTACGCCAGGATCTCAGTTTTAGTCCAGATCTCTTTGCTGTTCAGTTTTAGATGTTTAACGTGTCACTCAAGTTGAACGTTGTGATGACAGCAATCAGATTCACTCGAGTACTTTTGTGCTGGCACAGTGCTCTCGTTCGGATACGTGTCAGCAGAGGGGATTTAAAAATACGGATGTGCTGTGCTAACCCAAGCTCAGAAGGATTGTGTGCACCCAGAGATGGCCAGTATCATAAAACAATTACCGTTCAAGTAGGAAGGAATACTAATGTCTCTGTTCTGATGACGTGTATCTGAAGCACTGAAGGGTTTCAGACTCAGATGTTTGAAGGCATTTAGGAGTGTAAGCCCAGCTTAGGGGACCAAGTCCTTTACATGCAGAAGTCTCTTTGGAGACTCGGAGAGCATGGTGAAGGTCACAGGGTAAGGACTAGAAACAAGCCAGTGCTAGAAGCTGAACCCAAAGTGCCTCAGTCATAAGTTGTGGTGTTTTTCACCTTTAGCTTCCCTAACATATAGGTGTTGGCTTTACTTTCGGAACTCGTTGTTCTTCTTAAGGTATATATAGTGAATTTAAGCTTGTTGGCCATTGGCTGAATTTTCTTTGTTACCCTTGTGAGGTCTCCTAGATGTTAAGGGTCCAGCCCTTTGAAAATCAGCATGAGCACAAACACCACCCTGTTCAGTTTCTTAGTGGTTCAGAGAAATGTGTGGAGCTTAATGTGTAAATGTGGCAGAGGGTTTTCTTTCAAGTAAAGAGAAAAAAGAAATCATGGAAATACAGCTGTGAACATTTTTAAAGAGAGCTTTTCTTTAACTAATTTATAAGATCTATCTAAAAGGATTGTCTTTAAGACACTCTTTGGTCTTATTTTAAAGTAATAATTTTCTTGATGAGAAAATTATTCTCCTATTTATTTTATGTTAATATAATGTCATATTGCTGATGAACCTGAAGGTGACCTTTAAAGGGAGGGTACCCTGAGAGATCTGTACTGATGCTGGAGCTGGAGGAACTGGGTCATCACACAGATCTGCTGGTAACATACTGTTCTTTGGGGACATTGTGAAGACTTTGGGGAAAAATACACACATGGGTATCACACCAGTTCTGATCTGTGACCTGACCGAGTGTGTCAGGATGATGCTCAAAACTGGAGAAGGCCACGGGCTATTTCTGATTTGTTTGGGACTTGTCTAAAAAGTGAAGCTGTTGCGATACAAACGAGGGAGTGACATTGAGACACCAGTTTTCTCCCTTTTCCTCCGGTTTGTACTGATTTGACTTCTTGTATCTTAGATCCACGTGCTTTCTGATCAGGCTGCGTTGTTTGAGGTCCTGTTCAGAACAAAGTGGCCGTGTGAGGAGGTGGTTGACAGCCATCCTGGTCCCTGGGTGGTTTAGCTCTTGATTGTCAAACCCTCTGGGGGCTGTTTTTAAGTTTGGTGCTTGGTACCTGTCATCTGCAAAGTGACAGGTGCTTGTGTGGTCTTTGTGCACCAAGAACTGGTGTTTGCTCACCCCACCCAGGGCTGGAGTTCAGGCTTTGGGAACGTTTGTGTCCACCAGAGATGATGTGGCTACATGGAAGGCCAGGGTGGTTGTCCTAAAATAAGGACAGTGATGGTCAGACCTGCTGTTGTCTGCTGGCGCAGAGCTGGTGCAGAGGTCCTGTGTGCCGAGCCTCCAGGGGCATCTCAGGAGCTCCCCAGAGAGCAGATGAGGCAAACAAATTCAACTGTGGAGGGTGAGACAGTTTATGCCACTTTCAGGGTGTTTGTTTTTCATCTTTTTACTGGTTTGAAAAGATGCCTTTGATATCACTCCAGTGATATTAAATGAATGGTTTACTGGACTGGAGACTAAAAAACACTTCAGCTTAGAAAAATTAATTCATCTGAACTATAATCAGGTAGAAAATGAGAAGATTGTTAAACCTATGTTTTCTTTGTGGCAAAGACAACTTAATGGAAGTCTGGAGTGTGCAACTGAGCTAACAAAGTTTTAAAGAGCCAACAGAAATAGGTTGCAGGACAGCGTGTGTCTGACAGCTGAGTACAGGGGATGCGGCGACACAGGCACGGAGTGAAGTCGGCAGAGATACCGGCAAAGGGAGTCTGGCAGCGAAAAATAGGCTGGTGAGAACAAAGCGCTGCCTGTCGTGGGAATGATTGCTCGTCCCTTTTGATCAGGGTGAGGAGGGAGGCTCAGTGAGCAGCCTTGAGACAGAGAGAGGCAAGGGAGGGGGCTGAGAGGGTGCAGCCCGGGCGCGGCAGAGGCAACCCTGGCACTGCAGGGCCCCTGCCAGGGCTGCGTTCAGCACCAACACTTCTGGGGAACAAGGGGAGGGGGCTTTTCTCCTCGAGCTCAGGGCAGAAACCCTGGGGGTTCCGAACTTCTTCAAGGCAGCCGCTCAGTCCCGTCCCCCTGGCTGGGGTGTAGCTGTGCCTGTGAGATCCCGAGTGATAATTTTAAGGGCTGAAATATGACGTGTGTAATCTGCTCAGCCTCTGCCCTGCCTTTAGTTTTCTTCCACCCTGTGGGTGGCCAGGAGGAGATGGAAGCTCTCCAGTGACGCGCTGCAGTGGGTTTTGACCTCGGGAAGGACAGAACAGGAATTGTAATGGGCAACATTTACTGTCTGGTGGGGTTTGAGGGGGAGGCTTTCATGTGACATTGGATTAAGAGACTCTAGCGATGGCAGTGCCTGGGCTCTGCCACGGAATGTGGTCCTGCTTGTTCATCGTCCTCATGCAGTTGCTCTATCACGTCTTACAAGCAGCCCCCGAATTATTCATCGTGAGCACGGGGCTCTGACCAGGACATGCTGCTCAGCAAAGCCAGAATCACAAATGAGGGCTTTAATATGGAAAAGGCAGCAATGCCCAGTGCCTGTCCATCTTCCCATTTGAAGGGCAGCTGGAAATAGGAACAGAATTTTACTGGTGGTTTCATGTTGAGCCTTTCCAGCCCGCAGCGTGCTGTAGAGCTTTATTAACATTGTGTTTTTAATTTATTTTTTGGTTTTTTATTATTTTTTAGACTGCTTGTGTGGGCCAGCCCTGGCCACACAGTGGTGGATTGGGTGGCACACTGGTCTGTTTGTGTAGCAGCCCTGCTATCCATATGTACAGTCTGCATCGTTGCTTTGGAACAACTGCACCAAAGCCTTTTAATCAGCTTGGTTTCACTCAAGTGTACAAATTCTCCTCTCATTACATGTACAGCTCTCAAGTTTACAGGCAGGAACTTCCTGGACAGACTAATATTCCTTGGCCATCCTAGCGTGCAAATTTAAAATTTAATATCTTGCTGCAGGTCTCTTCACTTTTATGCAAATTCAAATGTAATATTATGGTTTGTAGTTGTAAATTAGAAATTAAATAAGTTTTGCAGGGGAAGGATATGTGGAAAATGGCAGTCTTGGTTTTGTATTTTTTTAAATGAGGTAATCCTAGTGGTTTGAGTACTACAGAGATGCACACCTTCTAAAAAGGAGAAGATGTGAACAGCAAACATGGTTTAAAAGGACACTTAGCTCCGTAGCTGTTAATGAAGAAGTGGTTGCTACAAGACTGCCTCCCTCAGTCTCCTGACTTCTCTGAATGCATTTGTAGGCAAACAGTAGGTTAATTGTTCTAGTGTAGGAAAAAAAAAATCCAGATGTGGCTCACTTTTGTTCTTCTATAAGCCCCGAGGCTGAGGGGGTGTGTGAGGACCTGCTGCCTGGAGGAAGGCCGTGGGGGCTCAGCTGTAACTCCTGGCTGGAACTGGTGGTTCCTGGGGGACACCAGCTCCTGACACACCTCTCTACCCTTAATTTCTATTAAGCAAATCTGTAGCCTCTGGGATAGCTGTATCTGGCTGTTTTCCCACGTGTCCTGGACCTTTACCTGGCAACTTGACTTGCCCATTCCAGCTGTGCTGGGAGCAGCTCCCCCTGTGCCACAGTGACAAATGTATGAAAATCAGGAACAGCACAAGGAAGGCAATGCAGAATCTGAATGAAATCACCTCATTTCTGGAGTGCTGCTCACACTTGTTCGAGAAGCAGCCAGAGCATTAGATGAAATCAAATTCTCTGAGTCCTCATTTTCACACCACACAGGCCACTGAAGGATTGGTCTCCAAGACTGACCTTTAGTGGTTCAAAATTTGCTATTTGAGATAGATGAGAGGAGAAGGGGAGAACTCAATAATAGAGAATCCCTTTGGGTATAACCAAAGAGTTTCTGAACACTCTCAGTATTTAGACTTGCTTTTTAGAAATCAATATCACTTTTAAATCACTTATAAATATAACTTTTAAAGGGAGTGATGGGCTCTAGTGCTGTAATATCTATACCCAGCGTACTTAAAAAAGCTAAAATCAAAAGCACTTCACAATAATGTTAATTGCATATGGATAAGATTTTGCAAAGCAATTTGGGTTCTGTCTCCCTCAGTGACTTGCAGTGGTGCCGAAGCTGTTGTGCTTCAAAGAAGCCTTTGAAAATGGAGTTTCAAGGGTTGAGCCCTATGTGTGCTTTTGAATTTGCTCCTTAACTCTGAAATACTTGTATTTTTCTAGATTGCCTGTTGACAGGGTGTCTTTTCCCTTCCCATCGTGTCTCCACAGGAAATAATGTGACGGAACCCTTGGAGCTTGGGCGTGGGACTGTGCCTGGTCCCAGAGGATCAGGCATGGCCTTGGCTCAGCCCCACGGCTGTGGCAGCCCCAGCACACACAGCAGGGCTCTGAGAAATGCCTTCCTAGCCCTCAGTGCAAAGAGCTGAAGAAAAACACTGGTATTATGGGCTGTGCAGTTCATTTCTTTGCAAATCTGCAATGGCTGACATCTGTTTGCTTTTCTTTGTGGTTTTGGAAAAGAAGAGAGGATTTGGATCCAAAATAGCTATAAGATGGTTTGACATGGAGTAGCATGAATAGGCTTGTTTTGTCTCCTCCTGTTATGAATCACTTTTCATATTAATTTCAGACTTCGAGTCGATGTGTATCTGGCCCTGGAGAGCTGCACACCATTGTGAGTTGTCCTGTTGTTCATAAAAGAAATACCTCGTGTTTATTTGCTTCATATCAGAAACCAGGGTCCCACGTGGAGGTTTGTAGAGGTGGGTCGGTGAAGAGCCTGAGCTGCCAAGGCGCAGTCGAGCCGGTTCGAAGGCTCTTGCATAGCTGGGGAATTTCAGGCAGGATCCCAGCCCTCCAGTCAGAAGTTTAGACAGGCTAATTATCCCTATTGTGCCGTTTCTTCATCCACCACCTCAGGTTTTGCTTTCTGTCACGTCTCTGCAGTCAGCCCGTGGAGTCGCCCGTGCTCTGTGTGGCCAGGGAGGTGTTCTTTGCTGTGGTGGGACAGTCCCATGTCCCAGCATTCAGAGCCTGCCAAGGTCTCCTCTCGGCTGCAGTTGCTTGCAGGACCACCAATTAGAGCTTTTTTTTCCTCATTTTTTTGGATTAAATATCAGTCAACTTGCAGTAAAGGTCCTTCCTTTCTCTTTTGCCAGATGTCATGGATTATTGCCTCTGAATGGCTTTCCCATGAAAAGCATAAATAAATACAAGTCCTCAAGCTCCTGGCATGAAGTCAAGACCCCCTCCTCTGTTTCGTTGAGCTTTTTTTCCCCTCTTTTTCTCAGACGGATTAATGTCTTGTCTTTACTGGCCTATTTTGGTCAAACATCAAAACCACCCATCCTTCTGTGTGAGTGTGTGTGTGTGCCTGGAGGAGATCGTGGCCATTTTAGGGATGAAGAGAACAGCCGGGGGATGGGAAGCTGAGCACTTGCCCATGGGGAGCAGCAGCTCTGGGGTTGTCTTTGGACATTTCTTCTGCCTTTTGTGTTGATCTCGGGGTCAGATGATAGTGGGAGAGGGTTGTGTTTATGTACAGGCTGTGTTATATTGTATTGCTCGACGGGTGATTCGTGGGATGAGTTCCTGTTGTGTGGACGAGGTAACAGAGTGTCAGGGGCTGAATGGAGCAAATGGAGAGGGAATCTTTTCAGTGGATCTTTTCAGTGCAAATGATAACACAGTACTACTCCTTGTTCTATATTCCTGCTTGGGTTTGACCCCAGTGAGCTTACGCTATGCCTGGTGGGGTTCTCCCCGCTGGCTGTGGGATAACAGGATGTAATCCACGGTATCAGCTCATTGCCTTACAGTGTTTCTAGCCCTGTAATGTAAAACCCAGGAGTTAGACCCCCCCATAAAGGTGTGATACCAGTTTAACAAGCATCAAAATGGGAAGAAAAGAAGGAGAGGGCTTTGAATCTGTCACTGGGTTGTATTTTCAAGTTTTTCTCTGATAGTTAAAAATTGTTTTTATCAGAAGCTGAGAGTCCCAAGCCACATGATTCCTGGAAGGGTAGATTAAAATGAGTAATGGGAGAAAAGAAAAAAAAAGTTGTGGAAACCTTTGCAATGAAATCACAGGCATTACCAGCACTGCACTAAATGAGTGTTCTGATTAAAGCTGGGAGGAGCCATTTGTATTTCCTTGCATTTCCCTGGGAATGTGGCTTCTCATCCCAGCACAGGCCAGATGCAGTTTGCTGTTGTTGTGGCACCTTCACGTAGGGAATATCAGGCTGCCTTTCCAGGGCAAACTGCAAACCTGGGAGCTTGGCTGGCAATACCAGTCACCTGACAAGGGACCAATAAATGAGGGGACTGGCACATGTATAAAAAGGGATATAGATGGGTTTGCTGTATGCCAGCACTCCTCCAAAAGCTGTGGCCACTGTTTTGTTCTTAGCTGCCATCCTTGTGGTGCTGCTGTGCTGGCTCTGCTCCCCTCCCAATTCTTTTGTGATTTGTGAATGATTAAGATGGAGTCAGACAGAAAGCAGAGTTGGCACAGCCAGGCTGTTACCCTATTAGAAGGTCCAGATGTACTGAATCAGGGTTCCTTGTGGCTTCTGATGAGGAAGAAACAAAACAGGTCTCTAGTTAGGTTTAAAGGATTCGGTAAGCACACATGTGTCATGGGTCTAACTGCCTTTGATGGGTACCAGATGGCAAACAGAAAGGGGAGGATGGAGCTGGGGGAGGCAGAAGGATGGAGAGGTCCTTTGTGAGCCTCTGTAGGGAAATGTCACATGCAAAAGGTGCCTATATACATGTGTATGTAGATGCTTGGATAGAGTTATATATGTCTATCTGTATAAAATCATCTTCCTACCCACTGGGTCACTGAGATACAAGCCTGTTGCTTACCCTGCACCTCTCTTTGAAATGATGAATCATTGCAGTGTATCTCACAGCTCGATGTGGGTTTGCAGCCCCTTCATTTCCAGAGGAGGGTGAGACTCTGCAGCTTCAGCCCCGAGAGCCAGGTTTGGTTGGGGTGCTGGCCTGGGTGGCAGATCTTCACCATCTTCACTTGAGTCGTATCCAGTGCTGAATCTCAGCCTCAGAGGGAATCAGCTGCTGACACACAGACGTGGAGTGCAGGGATGCTGCCAGGTGCTGGCTTTGGGAGAAACAAACATTGGGTCAGTTCTTACTATTTTATATTGTAATTGGTTTCTAAGTCACTGAATCCTTGGGCTGATGAGATTTTCTCTTTAAAAAATTACGTTTGTATATAATGAGTCAGGAAAGAGAAGACAGCCCAGTGATTTATTTGTGTGCAGTGGTTTAAACACTGAGTTTTCTCAGTCAGTCCTAAAAAAGCCAAGCACACTGGAAACAGTTGAAAGGATTATGTATGGCAAAAGGGCTGGAAGAGATCTTCATTGACATGGCACCATTTTCCAATTTGCAACCTGTAGGATGCTGCAGCTATAACCAGGAGCTTCTGTCACTGAGATAATTTGGAAAAGAGTGAGATATTAGGATTAAAAATCCAGGCTAAATGCCTCATTAGTGTAAACCAGCATAGCAGTTTGGCTTCCAGGGAAACTTATAGATTTGTATACCACCTTCAGGTCTGACACGGTGTGTTTTCCACTCTTGTGTTGTAATTCAGTACAGCTTGTACAATAATGTAGATGAACTGCTGGCAGGGAAATGGAGTAGATAAATCTTTTATGACCGAGTCCAGAGTCCCTGGGCTGGCTCAGCCCTCTGGGGAGCTGCACAGGAGCTGGGCTGGCTCTGGCTGTGCTCTGGTGTTTGCTATGGATGAAGAGGCTGGAGCATCACGGCTGGTACCTGTGACAGGGTCCCTGAAGTCTCCATCTCCTGGGGTGGCCACTGCTCAACATGGAGCTGTCTGACATATATGGGACAAACCCATCCTGTGTCTGTGTGTGTGAGTGTATACATGTATACCGTTTGCAGTGATAAAAAAGCCCAGAGCATTTTCCTTTTTCCCGCAGGATCAGGGAAGGTGTTATGTGCAGAGCTGGAAAAATGTTTTGCCAAAACCTATTTGATTAAAACCAAACCCAAATATTTGTTATAAATTAAATGTTTAGGAAAAAATGTGTCGATTCCAGCATAATTTCCATGGAGAAACATTTTGGAAGTGAAAATATGTAGATCTGGAAAATGTCAGAATTTAACTGGGGAATTTTGCAGGGTAGTTTTATGTGTGTGCCTTTCTCCCTTTTTTTTTTTTTTTTTTGCATTTCATAGTATATTGAGTGATTATATTATTGAGCCAGCATAATACAGTAATTTGATATGTAGCTAATGCATTTATTTACATTTCTGAAATATGTGTATCTAGATACACATGATTATTTGTTGAATCATTAAGGGCAGCTGCTATTTAGTATGGTTTGAACCCCCTGCTTTCCTACATCAAAGTGTTTCATTACCAAATACTAAAATTTTATATTTTTGATACGTCTGAAGCTGAGCTGAAGCATGATTGGAATCATGATGAGTAGTGAGGATTAGAAGGGTCTTTGATCCAACTGGGAGTTGGGCTGGAGGTCCTTTTCCTTAACCCTCTCCTCGAAGAAGGCCAACGTTAAGTTTAGGTCAGCTTACTCAGGATCATACCCCACTGAGTTTTGAACACATCCAAGGGTGCCAATTCCTTGGCCTCCCAGTGTTGGATCACTGTCACACTGAAAGTTGTCTTATATTGCAGTGTCTCCCACTGCAACCGGCTTGTCCTTCCTCCTCGAGCCTGTCTCCATCTGCTCCACACCCTGCATTGGGGGCTGAAGGCTGCAGGAAGGTCCCCTCAAACTCCTCTCCTCTTGAACAAACATGTCTCCCTCAGACGCTCCTCCTCCATCGTGTGTTCCAGCCCCAGGGCTGCAGCTGGATGCTGGAATATCTGTCTGACGTTGATCCAGCTGAACTGGATACCGGTGATAATGAAGACTCACTGGCACAAGGTTCAGCCTGGGTGGCTGCTCAGGTACATGCCAGTGTGTGCCCTCCTTGGGCTCTCAGCTCCATCTCCACAGCCTCTGCTGCTGCCAGAGCTGCCTGATTGAAGCTGCTTCAGATCTGTTCATTCTCGTCATCGTGTTTCCAGAATGTAACACAGACGTGGCCTTTCTGCCAGCATGGGGGAAGCTCTGCCCGCAATGCAAATCACAGGTGTTTTCATCTAGACAGAAAAAAAAAGTTTCAATTAATAATAAACAACAGCTGTCATGGAGAAATTAAAAATAATAAGTTGCTCGACTCATCTGGTGCAGTGCATCACGCAGACAGTATTTGGGGCAAAAAGAAAACATTCTGCACAAAATTTTAAGAACCTGTGTTTAATGACGTTTACTGAAGCTGAACCCAACACTTGCACTGGGGCTGTTCTGTGTTGGAGGAGTCGAGGAAGACATGTAACCCTCACCTGCTTTTCACACCCTACAACTGGCACTCTTACAACCTTTGAGGCATCTTCCATGTGAGGATTTGCAGGCTTTGCCTCCAGACCCATGATAAGCTTGGCTTCAATCCCCAGCCAGCCCAGAAGTCACATGGTGAGCCCCTGTTTGGGGTCTCTGCACACTCACAGAATATGATCAGTTGGAGGGAACCCCCAAGGATCCTGGAGTCCAACCCTCAGCCCTGCACAGGCCCATCCCCAAGAGTCCCCCCCTGTGCCCCAGAGGATCATCCAAACCCTCCTGGAGCTCTGGCAGCCTTGGGGCTGTGCCCACTGCCCTGGGGAGCCTGGTCAGTGCCCAACCAGCCTCTGGGGGAAGAACCTTTTGCTGAGATCCAACCTGACCCTGCCCTGACACAGCTCCAGCCCTTCCCTGGGTGCTGTCCCTGGTCCCCCCAGAGCAGAGCTCAGTCCTGCCCCTCCTCTGCCCCTGCCCAGGCAGTTGGAGCTGCACTGAGGTCTCCCCTCAGTCTCCTCTTCTCCAACTGAACACACCAAGTGCCCTCAGTGTCCTCACACGGCTTCAAATCCAGGCCCTTCCCCATCCTCGTGGCCTCCTTTGGACAGTCTCCAATGTCTCAATCTCTCCCTTCCATTGTGTCCCCCCAAATTGCCCCAATGTTGAGGTGAGGCCGCCCCAGGGCAGAGCAGAGCAGGACAATCCCCTCTCACAGTCAGTTTGTTGCCACCCGTTGCCTGGTCGTTGGCAGAACCGCTCCCTGCCCTGGCAGTGTGTGCTGAGGCTGGTGCAGTGCCAGAGTGCACTCCAAGCATTCCATGAATGTGGAAAGGGGGAAGAACACCCACCCCTGTTGTGGTGCAGCTCCCTGGGATGGATGGCTTAGTGCATCCTTCTGATTGTTGTGCCAGCAGATGCAAGGATGTAAGCAGATCTAACACGGGCAGCTGAAACCAGGGAACAAAGGACGCTGGTGTGCATGAGCCTTGGGAATACTTGGCTCATCCTGCCATCAGCAGGCTAAATATTTGTAATTTCTATCATAAAAAATTCACCAGCTGAAGAAGTCAATAGAGGGGAAGTAGTAAACATGACATGACATTGCTTTTCTAGCATTGCTGAGAACAAGATATCTCTTCTGTCAAACAAAAGCCAGACGTTGCTGCCTGGATGGACTTGAATACTTTTAGGATCTTGTCAGAAAAATGTCTGCCCCAATTCAGTCATTTGGAAGAGGATCCCAAGTCTCTTCAGAGTAATGAGGCTTGAATGTAGTCTTGAGCAGAGTGATTTAAAGTGCAAGGGATGTTTCTTTACCCTGCCTATTTATAGGGCAATGCATTTTTAATATTGAATTATCCAAAAGTCAGTTCAGGAAGGATATACAATCAAAGGAAGGAAATAGGTCATAACTTCTCACAAGGGACTGCATGAAACCTTCAATCATCTTAAATTCTCCATCCAGTCCATTTCCCTGAATATCAGATGGTGCCAAAACGGGGGCTTGTTTTGGTGTTTTTCTCCCAGTGGTTTGGCGTGGCAGCAGCAGCATATGCTGAACATCTCAGCTGGGGTCCTCGGGGCCAGAAAGGTAAAAGTGTGCCTCATGGTGAATACAGACGGGCTTGTTTATCCGTACTTGTGGGAATAAGGCATGTGCCATTACTGTAGAGGAGGAGCAATGGCCACCCCCTGAGTTACTGGAAACTTCTCTGGCTCTGTCACTGAGGTCCCAAAGCCCTTATAGCTTCAATGACAAATGAAATTATCTCTCTTATTTATATCCGGTAATAATTGCTTCTTCTAATTGCCCTAGTTTGTGGGTTTCTTCCCAGCAGGTTAGACTAAAATTTCAATTTCAGTTTGATTTGCATAATCACTTGAGCCTCCCTCCCTTCCTTCACTTGATATCATGGACTTGCTTGTCCTCCTTTGGGACCAGATGTGGTCCTGCAGGTGTATGTAATGGGAGGAGTGGGTTAAACTCCATCAAGTCTGTCTTTCAGTGCCATCTCTGAAGTTACATTTGTGTTGTCAAAGCCTCCTGCTCCTGGCATTCCTCAGCAGCTCAGGATGGCCGGGCTGAAGGTGTGGGTGATCAGGTGTCATGTAGGGGGTGAGGTCGGGAGGTTAGGGGGGTGTGTTGCTCTTCTTTCCGTATTTTCTTTTACAGAAGCTGTACAAGTGTGTTGCAGGCTTTGCTGCAAGTGCTGCTCAGGGTACAGCCACACAAGAGCTGTGATGCCTGCATGGGGTCTGCAGGCACTGCTGGCTCAGGCTGTGCTTGACTCCATGGCCTGGCTGCAGGGATCAGATCACCACAGATGGAGGGCACAGCTCTTTTAAGCATTATCTTGGCTTTTAGATGGCAAGGTAACTTCTTCTGAAGTAGGTTTCCAGGGCTAGAGAAGGAGAGGTTCTGGTCCAGGGTTGTGGGGGCAGCCTCCCAGCTGCACCCCCTCGTGCTACCCCTCTGGCAGCAACTTCCCCAGGCTTGGCAGGGAAAGGAGAGCATCCCAATGGCTCCTTGTCTGTCCATCCAGGATTTGCCCTTAATGCTCCTACTACAATTTAATGACACACAGAAGAGAAGCAACGGCACATCCCCCTGTCCTGATGGGATTGGCCTTCCTGGATGCTCCCTCCTTCAGTGAGGGGGTACCTCAGTACAGCTGGAGCTCCAGGGCCAGGGGTTGGGGACAGGGACTTGGGCTGACTGGGGCTCACAGATACACTGATGTGGGGTGTGTGTGTTACAGCACTTCCCCCACTGATGGTTCATGCCCTGCCGTGGGCACAGGTTGGGTTTGTGGTGTTACCCTGACGCTCACAAATGAAATTTGGGCCAGAAGACATGAAGCTGTCTTGAAGACAAAAGCCCTCCCTGCTTGTAGATCACACCTTGTCGTCTAACAGATTTCTTTGGGAAAAGAGCCTATTTTTCTCATTTCTGTACCAATCTTTCAAGGTGTGAAGATGCTTTAGTCAAGCTGGAGGGAGAGAGAAAGGTGTCTGGTGAAGAGGCTTGGTTGATCCAGGGTTTATTTTCAAACCACATCACAAATTTTCTTCTTGCCCATGTTTCTCAGCTCACAGATTGTGATCTGCAGAAATTTTTGGAAGGAGCTGGTAGTTTCCCTAATGATAGCAGTGCTAATCATCAAAGCCATTTGGATTCCTGGGGGTGGTTTACAAAGTTTACTGGAGTCTGTGAGAGCGCAGGGTGAGAGATGGGTGTTTGCATTGCCCAGGAACCCAAACAGCTTCCAAATGGGACATTGTTCATGTGGATGTTGTATCTTCTGCTGAGTGGAGGGAGAAGAATGTTGCTCCTCAGTAACCATTGTCTGTGTGTGCTGTGCCTTGAGCTCAGGGGAAGGTGGGGATGGGGAACTGGGGTCAAAGGTAAGGTTTTGTTACTAACTGAACTTCTGAGCACACAAGCATCCATATTTTTATGAATTTGGGTGTATTACTGGTTGCTTCTTTTTTAGGGCTTCCTCTAACCCTGTGGGTCTTAGATGTGGTTCTGCGTTCCAGTATTAAGAAAGCAAAAGGATTGCTGGATATAAAAATAAACTGCAGGGAAGAGGTTATATATGTGTGTATATGCTTTTCAATTTCCAGTGTGTTGGTATGTTTTATTTATATATGTAAATAAAGAAAGGTACGTGTGTGTGTCTGTTCACATATCTAAAATGTGTGCAGCTCTTCTGCTAGGTGACAGAGTAACCCACACAAGACCACCTTGTAAAAATCCAAACACTGGAAATAAAAATACCCAGGCAACCTTTTTGTTGCTGAGGTGACTCTTGGGCCTGTGTTTTAAATCTAAACAGATCTTTCTTTGCTCCTCCAAACCCCTTTGGGAGAGGAAGGGGTACCCTGTCCTGTGCTGTGGCCCTTAGTGTTGCAATGGTGGGTGTATTTATGGAGGGAAACTAAGTGGCTTCACTGGGCAGCCTGGGCAGTGTAAGGGAGCTGTAAAACCTTTGAGTGACTAAACAAGGAAGGACTCCTTGCTGCCAGTACCTGATGCACGTGCTACCATAACCCCACATCTAAAGAGAGAAGAAATCCCCATCCAGGGCATTGGGGAGCATGATAAAGCTCAGGTTTACATACCCCAGTGTTTGCCAGGATTAGATTTGACATCCTTTTTCCACCACTGGCAGTAATTAGAACTCTGATAATGTTTGCCAGTGGCACTGGCATGGGCAGCTGGCCATTGCCTATTGCATTTTGGAGACGGTGAGGAGAACAGTAAGAGAACAAATAAAAATAATCAGTTAAGCTGCAAGAATTGTCTCTGAGCCAGGCTGGGCTGCTCTTGGAGCCTGGCAGTATTTTGTCCTAAGTGATGATTGAATGTTGGCTCCCTCATTTGCTTAAACATTAGATTTGTTCCAAAGGGAACAATTTTTTTGAAACAGCAGAGTTGTGATGCTCACTGGGAAGACCAGGATGAGTCTGGCACAGCCCCATAGGACGAAGTGGGACAGTTTAGCTCATGTGGATGTGGAGGAAAGGCAGCACGTCCATACAGGCAGCACATGAGGTACATGAACGTGTGGGATCTGTCTTGGTTGGGAAACCAAGGAGATGGTGGTGAGTTGAAGGTTCCATTTGGGACAACTGAAACACATTAAAATGCTGCTTTGGTAAAATTGCAACTCTGTGTCCCATCTCCCTCCCCTCCTTCCAGCATCCACATCTCCACATCCTGTGCTGAGCAGGAGCCTTGGATGGCTGCCCTAAGCTTCAGGAGCAACATGAGCCCATCGCTCTGACTTGGTAGCAAACCTCCTCTAACAGCTGCAGTGATGTCCCTTGATGTTGTCAGTGTAATAACAAGGAATTAAATACAGTCGTGTTCATTTCAAATTCCTTTTGAAATACAAATAGGTAAACCCATATATGAAATGCAGAAGAGCCAGTGCAAAAAGGAAGTTCAGTGAACATTTTTTGTTTTAAATCTTCTGAGAAACACTACAAAGGGCACCAAGTAAAACAAGGCCAAGTAAAAAGAGAGGAGCTCTTGCTGCCTTTTGATTCAGAAGCATACAGGCATTTTTAATCCTGGGCTTGCTCTTGGGATGGCTACCCGTGTGTCTTGAGCAAAGGAAGGAAGGGGCACAGCTGAAATTGCCCAGCACTGCTGGTCACCTACTGAGTCACCTCAGGGAACTTGTTTTAATCTTTCTGGCCTTCTGGAGCACAATAAAATAGTATCTGCTGGGATATTGTGGGTGCACATCTGCCCTGTGGCCTCCCAGGGAGAGGAAGGGCTGCTGTGCTCTTTGGAATCGGCCTTTAATACCTCTAACAGTGTAGGTCCACGCTTGGCTGCACCTGTAATTATTGATACTGTTATTGACCTGTTTGTCTAACAGCTGACCCCAAACCTATTAATGCAAAGAGAAAGAATCCTATTGACTTGGTTGGACTCGAGAGCAGCTTCCACGTCCTCTCCTCTGCCAGCAGGTGCTTATGGCTGCAAATGGCCTTGGCCACAAAAGCTGCCATGGCCATGCTCTGGGTAGGGATCTCCTGCCATGCCAGGGGTGGGAGGAGGGTGGGTTTATGTGTTGCAGTGGTGAGGGGCCCTGGGGCACAGTGGTGGTGTGGTGGTGGCTCTGGGTGGCCATCACAGGACAGGTCGGGTGAGGGTAACAGTTTTCAGCTGCAGGAATTGCTTTGGAGAGAAGGGGACAGGTGAGGGGTTATGATTTGGCACAAATTTGCTGTAAGCTGGGTTACACCTGGATCTGGGGAAAGCTTTAGAAATGTTTGGTTTGTGCATTGCTTCATGGACTGGCACAGAGGGAACAGTTTCCCGAGTTCCTCTCCTATGAGGAAAGGCTGAGGGAATTGGGATTGTTCAGCCTGCAGAAGAGAAGGCTTTGGGGTGACCTAGTTGTTCCTTTTAGAACCTGAAGGGTACAAATGAGAAAGATGGGGAGAGAGACCATTTACAGGGGCCTGGAGTGACAGGACAAGGGGGAATGGCTTCCCATTGCCAGTGGACAGGGTTAGATGGAATACTGAGAAGGAATTGTTCCCTGTGAGAGTGGGCAGGCCCTGGCACAGGCTGCCCAGAGAAGCTGTGGCTGCCCCATCGCTGGAAGTGTCCAAGGCCAGGTTGGATGGGGCTAGGAGCAACCTGGGTGTCCCTGCCCATGGCAGGAGGGGGAATGAGATGGTCTTTACAGTCCCTCCCAACCCAAACCATCCTATGGTCTATGATTGATTGATTCCCTCTGTGCAATGTGCCACCTGAGCAAATTCCACTTCAGCAGTCGGCAAAATTGGTTCCTGTCAGAGCAGCTGCCTCCTGTTTTGTTAAGGGGGGGAAAAAATGTTCACCCAGGAGACAAAAATACGTGTTTGTCTGAGGCAAACGTGGTGGTTGTGAGGGAGGCAGGGAAGGGTTAAGCTGGGCTGGCTGTGCACAGCCCTCCCTCATGTGCTTTGCAACAACCCTTGCAAAATCAGCCCCAGCCGTGCTCAGACTTGCCAGCACACAGAGCTCTGTGGGGCCCAAACCGCGTTATCGTCATCCGGCAAGGGCTCCAGAACCGTGGTACGGGCACAGCATCTCGTGTTCCTTCAAAGTTCTCTGCGACAGTAGCAGGGGGAACCAGTGGGTTTCCTTTTTTGTTTGGCATCCAGGCACAGTGGTGGGGGTGCTGCTGCAGTGTGTAGTGTGGGGCTGAGCCCCAAATGTGGCTCTGAGATATTGCTTGATGATGTAGAGGAAGAGTCTAAAGGCTGATTTAGTAAAACAGCAAAACCTTGTGAGAGTTGCTGATAAACAGTTTGGGATTTGGCTGCGACTGAGAGGAGCATAAGAATAAAGAGTCAGAGTAAAGCCTCAGGGCTGGTGGTTTTAGAAGTGTCTCTTTGTTTTGAACTGTCCAGTTTGAGCACTGGTGGTTCAACTCAAATCTCACAGAGTTGTTGCTCAAAATTTTCCAAGTATGAGGGTTTTAAAAGGCTATTCAAGTTGAGCTCCCCTCCTCCCCCCACGATTTTGGAAGATCATGACAGAGGCTGCTCAATTGAAATGTAATTTAGTTTTTCTCACCTGAGATCTGGTCCTGTTTATTCATGTTGTTGGTGTTATTCCCAGAAATAGTCTCATGGCATTTGCTGAATTCTAAATATCTGAATTTACTCTGAGACCAGGGTGTTTGAAAGCCCGGGTGGCTGCAGTTCAGGCCAGCAGCTCCTGGTCAGCTTTTTGAACATGATCCTTCGAATTGAGCTTTTGCTGGACTCACAGATTTTTGCTGGAGTGCGTTGTTAGAGAAAGGGCTGTTTTGGTTACAGTATGCAAGAAAATTAATTTGTGTGTTCAGAGAACATTTGAAAACCAGATGTCACAGCCATGGATGTGCTGATTACTGGAATTAGGGAAGAAAACATCTAACCCCCAAATCCATCTGACTAATTTCCTGGCTCTTTTGCCCCAGGAAGCATCCTACATCTCAGACCTAGAGCAGTAAATGAAATTATTGATGAATTTCTGATTATTGATCCCACCCTGTCTGCTTTGGCCTTTCAGGTACATTCAATATTGCATCCAAATTATTATTTAATTAGTAGATCAGGGGCAAGCATATATTTGGGTCTCTAAAACCATTAGCCAGGCTAAGCAAAGCAGACTGTAGTAGGTAAGTTTAAAGTATCCCCAATGACATTTTAAGCCCAAGTTAACTGCAAGTGCTTCATACGATCTGTCAGTCAATCCAAAGAGAGTCTCATGATGGATAGACCATGTGTTGGCTTGTCTGACACTTCTCAAAGATTCTGACAGTGACACGTGTCAAACAGGACTGTCTTTCAGCTGCTTTGTCGTCAGCTTCCTACTGCTGGTTCATTTAAGTTAATTTTAATATATTGTGTGATGGGCCTAGTTGAGAGTATTGGGTTGAGGATGAAGATCATGTTTGCACCAGACCCCGACTGCTCAGTGCTGGGTGACTGGATCTGTGTGCTAACACATCTGTGTGAATCCACTTTTACATGTTGAATTTTGATAAAATAGGGATCTAAATGCAGGTCTGATTTAGCTTTCTCATGGTGATCGTAATATGATACTTCATGTGCAAGGCATGTAAAATGTGGCATCTGGGGACATGGGTTATTGGTGGGCTTGGCAGTGCTGGAGAAACACTTGGACTGGATGGTCTCAGAGGTGTTTTCTATGAGTCTATGTCAATAAAAGAAATCACTCATTTAAAACAAAGTCAGCCTTGCTGGGGAGTTTTAATTTAGAGATGGAAAAATTATTGTCACCCCATCACACGGGATCTACACTGCATGTGGGTTCATTAGGGAAATTATCATGCTCTAATTAAAGTCCACGGAGAACAGGAATTTGTTTGGTGCAGTTAGAACAGGCCCTTAAATTAGCATTTAATAAGTGGGTGAGAGGATTTTCCATGCTAGTCATCCCTCATTTCTAAGACCAGTATATTTAGAGAACTGCTGTTTTCGGGGATACATTTGTTTCTCTTCACTCCTGGTCTGGAAGTCTGCACTCATGATCTGCAGGCAATTTTGCAGTGCTGAGGAAGAGGGAGATTCCTTCCAGCCCCTCTTGTTTGATCATGTGTTGTGAGCGTGGAAGGGTGGGCTTGGTGAGCTCTGTACAAGAACTCAAGATCTTCTCCCCTTTACCCCTGACTTGTGTGCTCGGTGAAGTTCTCAGGCTGGCTACATGTTGGTTTAAGTTCAGGTAGTTCTCACTGATGCCAAAGCCCTGTGGGTTGTTTAATCATAGTATTTGGTAGCTGAGTGGCGTTGGAGAACCGTCAGAATGATTTTTAACAGCTCCTTGGAAGCTGGAGCTGGGCTTTCCAGGCATATTCACACCGTGTGCTGCTGGTGTGTAGGTATGAGAAAAATACCTGATCTTCAGTAACAATGAATGTCATACCATGCCCTCTGATTTGCCTGAACATCCAATATTACAATTAGATACAGCAGCATACACACAGATGACAAAACAATTAAACAGCAGTGAAACATAAAGGGAAAAAATTAACAAGGAACCTAATTCATTTGACACAGAGATCAAAACATATCGACGGTGTCTCGCAACTCTTATAATTCCATTGAGCTGTGTAGAGCTCAACATTGATGCTCACACGCAACCTCTGATTAACATTAAGTGGGGCTGTCATTTTGACATAGCTGGAAAAGCCAATATTGAAAAAATCTATTAACTATATCAGACTCGAACAGGGAGAACAAATCTTATTATGTTATTTCAGCTGTAATTAGGTGGGAGATAAAATCATAAACAGGGAAGTTCAGTAAATGGTCTCTGATGGTGCAGAGACACCTGGGTGTTCATCGTTTTGCCGGGAGGCTGGAGGGGAGCCAAGGACTCGCTGCTGCCCAGCATGTGCAGAGCTGAGAGGTGACTTTGGTAACATGCACAGGACAGGTTTGTAAGTTCAGTGGTATTGCTAAAGTCCTCCTGAGATAATGACACTTGTAATGAATGTCCTTGCATTTAACTGGAAATAGTATTCAGTGCTTTTACAACCCAGGGCCTCCCTAATTGCTTCTTTGAGCAGATAAACATTGCTATTTAGAAAGGTTGCTTGAAGATGTTTTGCATTCTGTTCCCATTAATAATGGAGGTCATGCTACTAAAAACCTTCACACGAGAAAAGTGCAATTTTAAAAATAATTCTCTCAACACCTTTTCCATTTTCAAGACTATTGAGGTACAAAGCCAGGCCCCTGGAGCTGGGAGGGGGAAGGTGAGGTGTCCTCCTCAGCTGGACCTTCATGCACAGAGGACACATGTCATTTTATTATGTGGCCTCATCCCGTTGTTTCCATGCGAATTTTGTGACTTGCTCCAAGGAAGTCAGAGCTGCAACCTGAGCCAGCAGCTGAATGAGCAGCTTTAGTTGCCTTGAACACGTTTTGTAGGTTGGGGACCAGAAAGTCGTTTCTTGTTATTGAAGGTGGGAATTATCTTACCTAACTTTAGTTGCTTCAAGGCTGATGTCCCTGTGTGGCTGAGGACTTGAGCAAGGTCACTCCCATCTGATGATGAGGGGGAGCTGAACCCTCTCCAAAGATGCCTTTCTGTCTTGGCAATGGAAGCTGGCTAAAATCAGGTAAGATGAATTCCACCAGGAATGTCTAGTCCCCATCCTGACTTAATTTTGCTCTGCTGGTTGTCATTCTTTGATGACTCGCTGTCACTGCACTGCTGTGCAGGGGCCAACTGCCTTTCCTGAGCATTTTAGAAGTACAAACCCTGGGAAAAGTGAGTATCCCAACTTTACACAGAGAGTTTGAAACAGGCAGAGAACATGACTTTCCCAAATGGCAATGACCAAGAAAATATTCCTCCTCTTCTCTCAAAGAGTGTCTCCTCACGTGTCCCGAGTGCTCTGTGGTGAATGAGGGATGAGCACCAGGGTGCTCCCAACACAGCACACAGCATCCCTGGGCAGGAGCTCCTCAGCTCTTGCTGCAATTCAAGGAGCTCCCTGGGAGCTGATGGGCCTGTTGCCATTGGCTTCAGCCAAGCCAGGATTTTATCTTCATTGTACAGCCCTGCCTCATTCTCTATGCAATGTTTGAACTAACTGAGGCATTTAGTTCTCATGCTGGTTGGTAAGAAGTGAAAAATGAGTTTCTGCCAAACCAGGATATATTTTCAACTATATTTAATAGGGTCTGTATCCCATCCTGAGAGGTTAGGACCTCTTTCTAACAAAGTTTATGATAATAGATTTAACTTCTATTATTGTATTTGCAGGGAAAGAGGTGCTTTAAGAAATAGAAATGATTTATGTCAGGTGTAGAATGCTTTGCTCTTTCTCATGTTCTTTAGTGTTGGAGGAATGAAAAAATAGTCTGTGAATAAATAAGGGAATATTTATATTCTTTCTGGGTCTGAACTGCCCGATGTCTTTTCTTCTGGAATGGCAAAGAGTCCTGAATAATTCATGCAGGCAGTCATTAATCCTGCCTTCTCCTCCTTTGCTCAGGGTGACAACCTAGTTCAGATACTATCCAACCTGTGGCCATTGAGTGTACCTTGGAGTTTACAAGTTAAAGTCAAGGAGATTTGCCAGTAGTCTGAAATGTTACTCGTGAGAACAGACTTGTTAACGAAGTACCATCAGCAGCCCCATATTTTGGTAGAGGCAGAGAGCCTGTCGAGGGCTCTGTGCTGGGGGATGACTTCTGGAAGGTTCTCCGGCGTCACCTCTTTGCCATTACTGAAGGTGGAGATGAGAGTTTAAAAGGAGGACAAGAAACAAAAGGAGAGACTGATTTCTCTGACACACAAATCTGTGCAAGCAGAACCTCGTCCTCGTGCTGGATCAATACCTGTGGGATAAGAGAATATGTAGTAAGGAATCACAAAGTGTATTCCCAGATGGACAGCAGTTGTTTGAACTCCACCTTCTTTTATGGTGCCAGGAAATAGCAGAGTAGGAGAAGTTGTGTCGATAATTGGATACTCTTGGGTTGGGGCCCTATTCAGAGTAGCTCTGGTTGTCTGGCCTTGTAGCCCAGGAGCAGCCACCTTCTCTTTCTCCACCGTGAAACATGCACAGCCAAGCTCCGATGGACGTCTCAGGATGGTGGGGACACATCTGATGGTGACTTGTTTGTCTCTGGCTCTGCTGAGTCTGTCCTCTGCAGCTGCTGTTAGTGTGACTCTGAGTAAGGGGTATTTTACAAACTGAGTGCAGAACTGAGCACGGAAGCAGGGCATGGCAGGCAGTCCTGAACTGATAGCGTTATGAATAATGTGTCCGACTTCTGAATACGTGGATATAATCTTACTTGCTGAAGTGCATCAACAGAAACGTAAACACAAGTGATCATTAATTTTATTGCAGGTTTGTTTTTTTTTTTTTCCTTTTAAGGAAGCTTGGAAGTGTTGTAAATTTGGATTTTAACCATCAGTGACTGGAGTTCAAAATGTAGGCTTGACTCTCAACAAGATTTATGCATGTACTTAATGATTCTCTTGAAAGAGTTCCCAACTGGAGCCTTCCTGTCGTTAGATTTGAAGCATGTGTTAGGGTGCATGTCAAGTACACGGAGGAGTGCTCCATTAACACAGAGCGAAGAACTGCACTGGCTGTGAAGGGGAAATGTCTCTGGCTGGATGAACTGCACGTACCATGGAGACTGCTGGACACTCAGCAAGACCCAATCCTTGTCTTTTCTTATTTCCAGATTAACTAAACACAGCTAGTAGGATTAGCCAGTGATTTAAAAATCCACTAAAAAAAAAGCTGTCACATTGGAAAGTAACTCTGCAAGGGCCGTGGCAGAAATCTGCAGGGCGTAGGGTCTCTGTGCCAGGAGGGCTGAGAGCACCAGCAGCAGCAGGATATGCAAAATGCTGCCATGTCCCTGCTTGATGGGGATCCTGCCCAGCATCACAGATTCTCCTAAGCCTACTCATTTTGAGAACAATGAATTTATTTATTGCTTTCAAATATTATTAAGCTCAGAAGAAATATAATGCTCTAAACAATTAACTGTGCCCGTTCGGATGGAAAGCAGAGCTGTGCTGTTTCAGGGCCTGTTCAGCTGGGAGAGCTGCTTGGAAGGATGGAGCTGATGCAAGGAGGGTAAGGAATAGCTCGGAGAGAGAAAAAGAAGTCTGAGCCCATAAATGGGAAATGTTGGTGTTGGTGTGCTCAGGATTAACTGCAAGGCATATTGCGTGTAACTGCAGTCAGGGATGATGTTTCCAGCTACTTTATGTATTTGTTCTCTTGGAAGGTAGATGAAATAGTGACTGTTTAGTTAGAGCCCAGCCTGCTTTTCCCTAAGCTGGTTATTACTCCGTAGCTGACAGATGTGCTGAAGAACAGCTAGACCAGCCTCCTGCTGCAGAAGCGAAGCAAGGAGATGTATCAATAAGCAGACAGAAATGACCCTGGAGATTTGCTTAGGGTATCAAAGTTACGAATTTTCGACCCCTCAGGGTACAAACCCTGCCCTCCTCCAAGAAGCTTGGAGTCCACCAGCACTTCTCAGGCTTTCTCCAGAGTTCTAATCTCTGGACTCTGTACTGTTGGAGAGGACTGCATGAGGAGATGGTGTAGGTCCTGCCGACAAGGAGAAGTTTGTTGCTCCAGCTTGGTACAGGCTTCATGAATGCGTGTTCTACAAGAGGAAATACCTGCATCATGAAGGACTTTCTGGGGTCCTGTTGTGTAGGGCTGTGGTGGTTTGATTTGTTTCTTTGAAAGCACTGAGGGCCTGGTTGCTGGCACTGTGCTAGGAGAAGAGTCTCTGTAGCCACGTGCTTTGTTCATGTTTGTGTCCGGCTCTGAAGCCAGAGCATTTCCAGTGAAATTCCCACGCCTCCATGCTGCACACAGAGCATTTGCTGTGGACTCCCACTCCATCCTTTGGGTGGGGAATTGTTCAGTCATCGTGATGACAGGAGCTGTGCAGGCACTGTGCTTACTCAGACTCAGAGCAGCCTTTTATTTATATAGCCACTGCCTCCTCCAGCGAGTTCTAAAAATAAAAAGCTTGCTCTGAGTAAGCAGATCGCCTTCCCCGTGAGATCCCTGTGATGTAACTCTGGGTTTCTTCCCTCTCCCGCGGGGAGCAGGGATTCAGCCAGAGCAGTGCCTTGCCGTGGAGCACTGGGGAGGAGCGCGGCTGAGCCGGCGGCTGGTGCGGTGGAGCTGACATTGCCAAGTGCCACCTCCCACACTGAGGCACTTGTGGCGAGGCCCCGTGGCACAGGGAAGTTCACACTCATTGACTGCGATGGGAGCAGCTCAAATCACGCCCCAAAGCTGACAGAGAGAAGAGCATTTCAGTGGAGAGCCGTGTCAGTAAGAGAGAAGCAGCGGAGGCTGCGAGCGAGGCAGACTGACAAGTGCTAAAAGGGCCTGCAATCTGCACAGTGCCATTATTAAAGTGGCTGCCATTAGCTGGCGATACACATTAGGAGTGATACCAGCCACATCGAGCCTTTGGCTCCAGTGACCTCAGACTTAGGAAAATCAGGTGGTTTCAAGGAGCCCCTAATCACAGTGTGCTTTGCGTTGCAGAAGTTAGACCTGAACTGCCGAGTTACATCCACGGAGCTGCTGTGTAAGGTGCTGCAGAAACACAGACCAGGATGATTCCTCTCTGCTTGGCCAATGGAATTCCCTGGCCAAAATACATTCACCACCCCCAAACATAAAAATAATGAAGGAAGCTGAAGCATAGAGAAACCAAACTGCACACCAGGGTGACAAAGGCAAAATGCAGCGAGTAACACCCAGTTCTGTGTTCGCTCGGTCACAAAGTTTAGCAAGTCAGCTTTGTTTTGTATAATTAATTAGCAAAGTTCTCCCAGGGAAATTCATGGGAAAAGAGTTCTTGTTAGGTCCACCAGCTTTACAGAAATTCTGGGGCTTGGGATGATGTTTTATAGATTGCCTCTTCATTTTCTTGAAGACCTTGGTGCTTCAGCTCTGCAGTCAGACGGTGCAGACTCCCCTTTGCAAGCATGTTCTGCTTGGGTAGTCAGACACAAGTCCTCACCTTGTAACTCTGGTTTCCCAGAGATCACAGCATCATTTTTTCTTGACAGTTCATTTTCTAGACCCTTCTCTCCCAAAATAGCCCCAAAATAGGAAAAGAAAAGGCCTGACAAGCCCAGTGGGTGACATTTGTTCCAGCTTCTTTCTCTGCTGCTGGTGAGTACTGAGCTGAGCAGCAGACACTGAGTGGTTGTCAAACTGTTTGCCCTGGGAGGACTCTGTGGCAAGAAGTTCCATGAGGTAATGTACTTACACTGAAAATTGTATTACCTCTGTGATTCCACGGGCTCCTCTTTGCTCTTACAGAGAAAAGAGGTCTTTTGGGGTCATTTTCTGATGCTTTCAGCAACTGAAGAGATATAATTGCCAAGGAAACCCCCAGCTGTAAGGCAGCAGAGCTGTGAGTGGAGATGGCTGAGCCTCTGGGAAAGCACAAAGTCTCTAGGTGATGGGAAGTGAGGATATAAGAGAGAGCAGAACATCCCGAGTCTGATTAGTTGGAAAAAGGGCTGCTTTTCTGAGTTCTTCTTCTCACTGTTACCAAGTGGGGAACCTAGGATGGAAAGGGAGGCAGACCACTGTGCTCCCAGGATCCCATCTCTGCCCACTTTCTGCCCAGCTGGAGCGACAGGGCTTGGCCACAGCTGGGATGAGGTTGGATTTGCTTGCACCTGGAGCCACGTGTCAGCTCTGCTGGCAGCCCTCTGCAGCTGGCTCTGGAACGAGCCTAGCAGACCAGGGCATTAATGGTACTCTTGAGGAAGGGATCGAGGTATCAGAAGATGAGTAAAGAAAATGGATTAATGTAGACCTTCTGATAGTACAGAAATCTTTGTAGTTGGCCATTACTGAAGTAGGGCTTTGTGTAATGAGGAGAATAGACATTACTGTACACCAGACGTGAGATTTTACAATCAATTTTATTAATTTTAATTGATTATAAAATAATGGGGGATACATTTAAGGAGACTTTAATTCTCTGTACTTATAATATGCTTAATTATTATAAACTTGATGGGGCAATAAAGGTATTAAAATAAATAGAAGAGTAGAGGTGCTCATTAAAATTGCAACTGACCTCTGTACATTGAGATGTGCTGGAGTGAATGCAGTAAAATTGGCTGCAATGTGAGAGCAGTGGGAGCTATTAATTCCCAATTCACAGGTCTTGGCAAGCGTCATGCAAATAAAGTCAGACTTAACTGTCTGTCTCACAATAGCCTGTGAATCGGTGATGATTCCAGTTGTGCAGCTGCTGCAAACGTGGGACTTCAGGCACTGAAGTTTTGGACACTTGATAGAAATTCAAGTGATGCTCTTCATAGCAGTGGGTTAAGATCAAGACTTGTAGGTGTGTTGCAACTGCTGTGGCACATGTGCTTGATTCAGAGCATGACTTAGACATTTGGATGCTTATCCAGACCCTGAGCTGTTGAACTGGAAATCTTTCAAAAACTGGTGTTGGAAGGCTGTTTTGGAATCTCGTTGCCAGGAAGCAAGCAATGATTGAGGGCTCAAAGGCAGGCAGAAGAAAGCATCTTTCAGATTTAGGACAGTAAACCATTTTAGTTAATAACTCCTGTTTAATTCTTTCTCAATCTTCTATCTTTAGGGGATATTGTTTAGTTTCTCAAACCCATACTCCAGGGAATACCTGATTTATTACTTCTTCACGTATAGTGTAATTTTGGGTCTCTATTAGGGCAAGATTTAAAAATCTTAATCAATTGTTCCTCTTTGAATTCTGTTTTGCCTTGGTCAAATTTAATCTCAGCTCCCAATTGCTCCAGTAAGTCTTTTCCTAGTAAACATACTGGTGAGTTTGGCATGTATAAGAATTTGTGAATCCTAAATTGTTTTCTTAATTTGTATTTCAAAGGGTGTTTTTTTTTTAAAAATGAGCTTTTTCCATTTGA
>VXAY01006106.1:8236-28240 GCA_013399855.1 Oxyruncus cristatus
TTTGCTTCCTGCCGTATTTCACTCCCTCAGCTCGAAGCTTTGCTTTCTTAAGGAGTAAAAGCACCTGAAATAAGTGCATTCAACCGGGCAAGGACTCTTTTGTTCGATCGCCATTTACCTCTCCGCTCACAGCCACCGGAGCCGTTCGTCCGCCCATTCCGGCTTCCAGAATCCCACCGGGGCGGCGGGAGAAGCAGGAAGCGGAGTCTGTTCCCCACCGGTCGGTGAGCAATTTTTGGGTGATTTCAGCCCGGTTCGGAGGTCGCCGTGCCCTGGAAGGGTTTTTGTGGCCGGTAGATGGGGCCGTTTCCACACCTACCACCTTCGGGTCCCTCCGGAGCAGGTTCTCCCGGCGCCCGCAGCGAGGTGGCTCCTGCGTCCCGGGGATGAAGGTTTAGGGAACGCTGTCGGGAGGGAGGGCAGCGAAAAAGGTCTTGACAGAGACCAGCAGACAGGCAGGAGCAAGTCTCCAACAAATCCTGTTCCTCCACTTCTTTCCCCTGATCAAACCCTGCAGGTTCTACCCCCCAAAAAAACCCCACCCTGAGGGCAGAGCTGGTTCCTCAGAGGAGAAGCAAAGCTTTCCCAGCCTGCCAAAGGAGGATACCCCAGGAGGGAAGAGCACAGAGTTCTTCCCAACCTTTTCCACCCCCACCAGGTGGTGGATGATCCACCCTGTTCTTGAACTTTCCAAAGTGGGACTCCTCTGTGCCTTGAGAAAATGAAGTTACTGATTATTTAGTGAGCCATGGCACTTTGAAGGGGTCAGATGCTCACCAGTGAATCACAGGACTCCCAGACTGGGGATTTGGGACCACCAGTGGATCCACCAGAATGGCAAAAATACTTAGCTTTCCCACATTTAAGAGAGCAGGGAAAATGGAGAACCACTAGTTGCAGAGTTTCAATTCCAACAGTCTTTTTAATCCCTGGTGGATTAAGACCTTGACATGTAAAAAACAAAGTAAAAGCGTTTTTTTTTTTTTTTTTATAGCAGGAATTTTCCTGCTGATTAATTACCCTTAAATACGATGCAAAAAGGCCAAGTGGAAAGGAGTGGTGCTGTGACTTGCTTTGGCCTGACTGGTACCATCCTGTGTGTGGATTTAATTGGGCAGGTGAGTTGTTACTCACGTCCTGTGGGAAGAAAAGAAAGCTTCAAAACCAAAATAAACCCCCTCACACATCAAAGAATAGCCCAGAAAGCTTCACTTTTAACCCAGGACAGGTCTGAGTCACCCAACCATGATCCAGCAGCGCAGGTAAGTGCTAGTCCTGATTTTTTACAAGGCTGCAGCCGGTCGTGCTCAGAATCATGGAATATCCTGAGCTGGAAGGGACCCACAAGGATTGTCGAGTCCAGCTCCTGGCTCTGCACAGGACGACCCTAAAAATCCCACCACGGTTTGATAAGGGAGGAAATACCCAACTTTGCACCATACAAAGGCTGTGTTATCCCAGTTTTTCTCTTCCATCAGTCCCCATGTCCTTCACCTTCTCTCTTCTCTTCCAAAAAAACCTCTTCCCAAGCTCTAAGCTCCTACTATTTTTAATATATTTTATATATATTTATACAAATTACACATAATTATATATATTATACCATAATATACCTTATTTATATTATATATATGTGAGGCCGTTGTTTCTGACTAAGACTACAAGGACACCTCCTGGCAGCATCAAGGCCACCTTCAGCAGGTAAAACCTTCATTCATCCTACAATCATCTGCTGCTCTTGACTTATCCCAGCCTGCCAGTCCCGGGCTTTGCTGCAACTTGCAGGAGCCCTTAAAACCTCGGAGTGGCTTTGCTTCAAGACAGGGCCTGAAGGAAGGATGGACTTGGTCCAGCCTGTACCAAAAGTGCCAACAGGCCCCGGCCAACTCGCACATACCGTGGGGGATTTAAAGCGAGCGGTTAAATCAGGTGGGAATTACTTCCCTCTGCCCAGCAGCGCAGGCCGGCAGGAACACGCTCTTGGAAGCCCTTGGAATGCCTTCTGGGGTTTTAACGTGGAGGAACCGAGGGCACACAGGGTCCTGTCTGCAGGAAACGTGGGAGCTGCGGCCTCGCCCCGAAGTGGGGCCGCGCAGAGCCGCTGGGACACCCACGGGAGCCCCTTCCCGCCGCCACCGTGGCGTGGGGAGGCCACGTCACAACCCGGTCCTGGCTGGGTCAGGTTAGCACTGCAGTGAGTTCAGTGGCAGAAAGGTAGAATCACAGAATATCCTGGGCTGGAAGGGACCCCCAAGGATCATCCAGCCCAACCCCAGGCCCTGCACAGACACCCCAACAATCCCACCCTGTCCCTCGGAGTGTTGTCCAAACCCTCCCGGAGCTCTGGCAGCCTTGGGGCCGTGCCCACTGCCCTGGGGAGCCTGGTCAGGGCCAACCACCCTGTGGGGGAAGAAACTCTTCCAAATATCCAACCTAAACCTCTCCTCACACAGCTCTGTGCTGTTCCCTCAGCTCCTGTCCCTGGTCAGCAGGGAGAAGAGGTGGACAGCTGCTCCTCTTCTTCCTCTTGTGAGGAAGCTGTAGCTGAGTGATTCAGGTTGGTGGGGACCTCAGGGGGTGCTGGTTGTGGGGACAAGAAACACTTGTTTGGCCTGGAGCTGGGATGCAGGAAGAATGTGGGAATGGGGGACGGAGAAGACCTGGGCTGATAAAAAGGTTAAGAAGCGGATTAAGAGAGGTGAGGTGATGGTGATGGTGATGATCTTTGTGCTTTCCATCCACTGTTTGCCTGGATCACTTTAACAACCGACATCGTGCTGAAAAAGCACAAAATCTCTCTAAATAACCCAAGGGAGACCTGTGGCACAGGGCTGATGGTCCCTGGTGTGCTGTGCCTTGCCCGAGTCTCACCCACACGAATCACAAGAATAAGAACAGTGACAACAATTTATGTCTTTACGTGTGTTTTCTTTTGATGTCTCACCCACACGAATCACAGGAATAAGAACTGTGACGGCGATTTGTGTCCCTTACACGAATTTTCCTTTGCAGAGGACACAGTACCTGGAAAGGGAGCAATATTTCTAAGCCCTTTCAATTAATAGGAGGCATTTTTTTCTAGAATTCAACAGTCTGGTATGTTCTAATAAGTCACAAACAACGCGTTCTCGTAGTAGCAGTGGGTGATTTCTAGAAACCTTGTGTTTGGGACAGCAGTTTCACACTTACAACAGGTAAATCTTAAGGGGTTTTTCCCGCCTCAAAAAAACTATTTATTTTATTAGAAATAAATATATCTACAGTTTGTGCCGCGTAGTGACAAGTGCTGGGTGGTCGAGGCGGTGTGGGTCTTGTTCTGCCAGCTGAAATCAGCTTTTTCCGTGTGTCAGGCATCCGAATGTGACGAAGCTGCGCCCCCTCCCACCCCCAGAACCACCTGGGAACGCCCTGTGCCCCCCAAAGTGGCTGATACCCCGCTGAACTCGCACGAGGAGCCCCCTCAGGAGCGCTTGTAAATCAGGGGGAAGGAGGCCTGTTTGGGAGGAGATGCTTCGCTGCTCAGCCCCTGAACTGTGGCCTGCTGTGTGGGAAGGCTGACAATGATTTACAGGCCAGCGGTGGTTCGAATGCCCACACACACACTCACGGGTCTGCAACGCCCTTGGATATGGAGCTGCCACTGCCCTCCAACCCCTGGGGTGCCCAGGCAGGGCACAGGCTTTTCCTCTCCAGTCCAGAGCCATTATCAGTGCAAGGTGAGGGTGAGGAGCAGATCCGGTTCCCTCTTGCTCTGCGCTGAGCTTCAGGAACAGCCAAAACAGGGGAGAGGAGGGGAGGGCACAGGGGTGGCGGTGATTCAGCTGTGGGGTGAACCCTCCCCACCACACAGGAGTTTTAGACTCACTTTTAGAACATCTCACTGAATTTTGAGCTCAGGGGAGGCAGGCTGGCCACGACACTGCCCATGTTCGCCCAAAATCTGAGCCAGGATCCTGTGGTGATATCTGTGCCTCTACATCAAACAAGGGGGACCCTCTCTGTGCATCTGGGTGTGGCATAAAAGCACATCCAGCACATACCTGCTGGTGGCCCCCTTCCAAATACGGTGGATGCCCAAAATTGGCTCCTGGGCAAGTTACATTTTTACCCAGAAATAGTCTGGAAAAAAAAGAAAGCCCAGCCAAAAAACATACACTCTCTCTCTCTCTCATACAGACATACTCTGACCCTTTGCCCCAGACAAAATAAAATAAAATAAAATAAAATAAAATAAAATAATATAAAATAAAATAAAATACAAATGCTCCCAACCACCCAAGCTGTGACCCGTGCACATGGCCCAGTGTTGTGGTGTGACTATTTCAAAGCAGCACAGAGAAAGAGGCCTGAGCGTCCAGCGCCTCCAGCACACTCAGCAGAACGTTTTCCTGCTGCCTCATCCTTGGAAATTCATTCAGAGAAGCCAGGAGATGAAGGGCAGGAAAGGTAACATGGAGACAAACTGGAAATTAGTGATCAGGGCTCCCATGGCCTCCCTGGCAGGTTCTACAAATGCAGAACCACAGCTGGGCTGTTTTGTGGCTCCTTCCAAGGTCAAATTTTGTTTCTCATTCCAGATCAAACCCGAGGGTGTCATGTGCAAGTTATCCTGCCACTTGTGGACCTCTGGGTCCCAGAAACCTCCCAGGAAAAGGCTTTGCTGAGTCCAGAAAATCCAGACAACGTTTCCGTACGCTTGGGTGGTTCCATGTGGCTCGAGGGGGTCCAGACATAGGAGCGGGAGAAGAGCCAAGATCAGCTGAGTGATTGCCCACGTGTTTGGTGATGGGGACAAGGGCCACGAGCCCCCTCACTGACACAGCCCAGGCTATTCTCCCCTGGGCTGGGACGAGCAAGAGACTCAGAGAAACCAGAGCATGGCTTCCTGGACCTCTCCACAGTCCCCAGGGATCAGACCTCCACAGATTACAGCAAAACCTCAGATATCCACTCCAACGGAGACCCCCAAGCTCAGCGTAGGTGTGTAACGTTGTCTGAGACACCACGGGGCATCTCAGGCATCCACATGAGCCTGGCCTGCAGGACATGGAACTTTTGGATGTCTGCATTCAGGTGGGATGGCAGGTGGAGGCTGGTGGGGCATCCCACGGAGCATTTTAGGTGGCAGGAAGCACCTGTGGTTAAACGACGTTGTCCCTCCAGCTGTAGACACCAAGATTTAGGTGTCCTGGGGCATCCAAATCCTGCTTCCACGGCTCTTTCAGGGTGGAGGTTAATCCAAAGGCTTCCTGTGGTCAGCAGAGCTTTAAAGGAAAGGAGAGGAAAAGAGCCAAGCTGGTGAATATCTGGCAACTGGGGCCTGGAGGTGGTTTTCCACCCTCGGTATCATTTCCTTGGCCAGCAGTGTCCTGGTTAGCCCTGAGTGAGCTGCCCTGGGCTGCTGCCAGTTTTGCCCTTGGCCACGGAGCCACCAGCCCCAGAGCTTATGTGGAGCACTCAGGAAGTGGTAAAATAGGACCATTTGCTGCAGGAACATTCAGGAGGGGAACCCCCGAGAATCAAAGTCAGCTGTTCTGTGTCAAGGTGGTTTTTTGCAGCAGTCACGTCGTCAAGAGCAACCACGTCGTAAAGGAACGGAAGTTTAAACCCTGAACCTTCTTCTTCATCTGAAAATTAGTGTGGCAAACACCTGGGATCTGCTGGAGAGAGAAATCTGGGTGGGGAGAGACCTGTTGATACTTTGCATTGCGTCACAGTGATGTCCACTGGGCATTTTGGGGGCACTATCCAGCTTTGTCTTCCCTGGCACAGCCATGGATTTTCGGTTTCCACTTTTTAGGACTGTGCAAAGGAGAGAGGAAGCTTTAGAAGAGCGAAGTGGGGAAGCTGGAGGCTGACTACACGAAGCAGCAGAGGGATCTGCAGGGAGGAATGATGTCAGAAATGACTGATGAGTGGCTCAATCGCATATTTTCTGTACCTTGCAGATGTAACAAGCAGAAAATGAGTTGGGATTTGAGCTGAAACTGCATTTCCTGGGACAGAGCCCTTGGAAAAGGGAGGGGTGGCTCTCACAGAGATGTAACTGCTCAGACTGGGAAAATTTCCTGGGCATTTCGTCTACTGCCTCATCCCTGGAAGTGTCCAAGACCAGGTTGGAGCAACCTGGGCTAGTGGAAGGTGTCCCTGCCCATGGCAGGGGGTTGGAACTGGATGAGCCTTAAGGTCCCTTCCAGCCCAAACCATTCTGGGATTCTGTGCTCTGTCACCCTGCCCCAAGACAGCAGCACGTCTGCCAAGTCACCTCTGGGGCAGGGTTGTGCCCTTAAGGACCTCCACAGGCAGCTGCTTCCAGGATTTTTTCTGGATTCCCAGTTATAAAACATCAGCCTGGTAACTAAGGCTTGAAATCCAAGCCATCAAAGCACAGGAGTCCTCCAGGAGCACAAAATCCCAGAGGCTGGAGGGTGTGTTGGCACTGGATGGAGAGAACAGGGCTAAGACAGAGGGTACAAACAGGCAGCTGTGAACTGTGTGGATTTGAAGTCAACTTTCTGTGCTGGGGAGGTGCTTTGAGTGTTACTTTGCATCCCTCTCTTGTCAGCTTTGTCTTTCCTCCCTTGACTAAAATACTCTTTGCTGAACTGAGCTCTTCCCCCTGGTGAGTTTTAGCTCCCGAGGCACCGGTGAGTTTTGTGGCTGTGCTCAGGTTCCTGGGGCTGGGCCAGGCTGGTGATTTTTGAGTGACCCTTTCAAACTGCAGTCCCGTCCCTGCTGCTGCCAACCAGGCCTGCAGACAGGTCACACTAATGTTTAACTCCAGCCTGTGTCACTGCATTCACAGCCTGCTGTTGCTTCCCCTCTGGAAAAGAAGTTTATTCCCTCTGCTCCCAGCAGGGCACGTGGACACACTGACCCCGTCACCTCTCGCTCTCCCCTACACCAAACAGGTCTGTTCCCCCATTGCCCTTCACAGGTTGTCATCTGAGGGCTCTTTGAATCCTAATTCCTGTGCTGTGACCCCTCTGGAGGGGACACATCCATCTTTGGAGCTGGGCAGAGCCTGAGACTGGGCGAGGCTTGGTTTTGCTAAGGAAGAACATGTGGATTCCCATGCTAGAATGAGGATGGGGTTCTGAAACAGGTCAAATTCAGGACTACAAGGTGAGAGGGCTCTGCTTTATTGCCCCTGAGCAAAATAAAGGCCATCTCTGTTGGTGTTTGATACCTCTTTGATATTGGCTTTGTTTTGTTGTCCTTCCCTCGTGGGGTTGGATATTTTGGCCAAGGCCGTGGGAGCGCCTTTGTGATTGGTGATTATGACACGATTGTGATGGTTCCAGTAGTATTATTGATTATTACAATTGTTATGGTTATGGTGTATGGTTATTGACAATGATGATTCCAGGTGACTGTTATCACCTGGAGGACCTGGGCTGTGGGCACTGTCCCACAGGTGCCTCCAGGCATGCAGAAAGCTCTGGCACCTTGGGCAAACAGAGGAGCTCATGCCTGGAACCAGGGCAAAAAGATCCATGTGGTGTTTATCTCAGGCTAATTCCTCAAGGAGAAATGGCAGACTGCCCTCTTCTCCCTGCTTTTAGGATGTGAGTTAAGCCCATCTTCCCCCTGGAGGCAGGGACCCATTTCTGCTGCTGATCCTCTTCCCTCACCTGGTGGCCGCGACCTCTCCCCATCATCCAGGGCAACATCCACTGCTTAACAACCCAAAAATCCCGTGAGTCTGTGCTGGTTTGGGCCTCTCCAGGTGGGAAGGGGACCTGTACTTCAAAGGTTACTCATCCATGCCCTGGAAGGCTGGAAGTACTTCCTGAGTGTCAAGTATCCTCCAGGGAGGAACAAACACTCCAAGTGTTTGTAGACCATTCTCCCACCGCCTCTTTCCACCCTGGGTGATGACATGAAGTCAAGGCTGTTGTTCCTGGAGTGGACTTGAAGTGTGTTGACCCTGTTGAGTCACAAACATGTCAAGGCTGCTGTGGGGGGTCCTGTGTCTGGCCTGTCAGCCCAGAGTGTCTGAGATGTGTCAGTCCTTCCTCTAGTGGCTCTCCTGGTGCTGGGTTGCCAGGCTGAGTGTTTTTTAGCAGCTAGGGAAGTCCTTGCATCCTGCTCAGGGTGATGGGAATGTATCAAGGATGGTTATAAAGGACGTCTTCCAGCATATTTATTGGCCGATATTTCCTTCTGTCAATTCACAGACATCAGTAAATGAAAAAATTTGACCCAGTGGCTCCTGCCTCGACACTGACAAGCTCTGACTTCTTATCTGGATGAGTCCAGGTGATTTTGGACCATGGTAGAGTCCCTAGGGACACTGATGTGGTGCTTTGGGACACGGTTTAGTGGTGGCCTTGGCAGGGCTGGTTGGACTCAGTGATCTTACAGGGCTTTTCCAACCTCAATAATTCTATGATTCCAAGTTCTTTCGAGAACTAGAGTAGTGGTCCATTCCCTGTATTAGACATGCCCAAGCAAGAGACACCTCCAAAATTACACCAGTGAGTAGAACTGGCCCCCCTGACTCCCCCACAACATCCCTGATGGATCTATTCAGACAGCACAGGGCCCAGGGGCGGGATGTGGAGTTTGGGATCCAAAAGGAACGAGCTATGTGATGTTCAAGCAATCATAAGAAGAGGTATTGCTAAGAACTTGAAATCCTGGATGGCCCTCAGTCTGACTTGCTGCTTAAAAGAGTTTGGAGAGAGTTTTGCTTGTCAGCTTGCAGCCTTTTGTGTAAAATGTTTCTGCCTCCTCTAGTGGAAGGTGTCCCAGCCCGTGGCAGGGGGTTGGAACTAGATGAGCTTTAGGGACCCTTCCAACCCAAACCATTCTGTGCTTCTATGATATCTGATGATCAGCTAATTTAACAGTTCAGCTGGGGTTGAAATCCTAATGTGACGTGGTTCTGTGCATGTGTGTCTGCTCACACACACATCTTTGCACGTGCAAGCACCTACAGTCGTGCACACCCGCTCCCCCTCTGCCCTCCTGTGTGTTACTGCCCGTGTTGTAAGCACCAGTTTGAAGTCAGAGCCTCCCAGCCTGGCATTTTTCCTCTCTCCTTCCTTCTCCCAGCGTTAAACACTTTCCCTGCTCCCAGCTGGGAAGTCAGGCTGTCACATGAACCGCAGGCAGGGAGCATTATCTGCCTGGCTTTACTTGGCGAACAATGCAAGTAGATGATTAACCATTAAAGCAACAGAGTTTGCTGACCCATTAACCAAGGAGGAAGGCCCTCTGGACTGCTGAACAATGGCTCCCATACAGAAATCACCCGGGGTTGTCCATCCCAGCAGAGCTGCTCTGACAGCCCTGTGAGGATATTGCGATATAATGACCTGCTTTGGGCTCTCACGCAACCAACCCCGTGCCCGAGGCCGCTGGTGCTCCCCACGTTTCCACCTGCACTGGGCTGACCTTGGAAACTAATCTTGCCCAAATCCACGCTTTGTAACAAACCCCAGGAGGCTTTAGTAGCTGCCACTCATTTTTCACCCTCACTTTTGCGTGCGATGTGTCTGCAGAAATGCTGGGTCTGAGTTCAGGAGCTCCCAAATCGCCTCATCTGGAGGCCTTGGCCAAACACCCACCAGTCCTTGCATTTCTGATTCATTCCTTTTTTTCTGATTGTTACTAACTAAACCAGTTTTTTGGGGGATTATGGTGTTCCATACCATCCTTGTTTTGTCTGTCAGATACATTTCCAACCCAATCATCATAGAAGGGCTTGGGTTGGAAGGGACTTTAAAGATCATCTAATTCCATCACTCTTGTGGTTTAAAGACCATCCAACTCCATCGCTCTTGTGCTTTTGTTCTGTGCTTGCTCAGCCCTCTGGTACTTATTACCTGTCATTCTCCTTGGTGGGTGCTACTGGGAATTCAGGGAGCTGAATTTCCCAACTCTCTGATTTCAAAAGAGAGAAATTTCTGCTCCTGTTGCATTTTCTGCTTCAAGCTGGCACTGCCTGTATTCTTGCACTTCTTAAAAACCTCACTCCAGCGTCAAGCTCAAAAGCATGGATAGTTTCCAACAATCCTTCAATTAGTTGCTTAAATCTGGGTAACGGGATGATATGAAGGAAGAAACTCTTCTATCTGGATGTCATCAAAGTCATGATGTGACACAAAGGCTTGATACTGTGGTGGAAAGATCCCCTTTTTTTGCCCCTCCCAGGCTACGTGGATGTAGAACGGGGGGGATGTTCTGCAAGAAGTACCTTTGATGTACGGAATATTCTTGGTGTACCTCAGGGTTCCCGGGAATACTGAAACAGGAAGTCCCCCCAAAGGCAGAGTTAAGTCTGGGATCCTTGAAATTCCTGTGGGTCCTATTTCCAAAGCCCTTTACTGCACTAGAGGTGAAAACAGAGTACAAAACATTCATTTTTGGGATGGGAAGAAGAGTGAAAAAGAGATGGAAGTCCAGCACTGGAGATGTATTTTAGGGGTGATGATGTTGGTGCTGGGTTGATGGTTAGAGAAGATGATTTTTAAGGTCTCTTCCAACCTTGATGACTTGGTGATTTTGTGAACTGAAACTCTGAAAAACATCAAATTGAAACAAATAAGGACAACCTTTTCTTCATGTTAAGCTTTGTCTCTGCTTCCCTCCACAAATTCCTCAAAAAATTCCTTGGCAGATTACCCAAATACATGATAGCTGTTGGATTTTGGGCCGGATCTGGAGTTGGTACATCTCAGATGAGTATCCTGCACACACATCACAGTTTAACACTTGGATGGACTCTGCTTTCCAGGGCCCTGCTTCCCAACCACCCATACAGTGATGTCCCATCACAAGCACCACCCAGACAACACAGCCTTGGGCTCTGGGCACATCCAGCCCACCTGACGAGCCTTGTGGGCACAGAGGGCTGGATTCTGTGAGATGACAGGACTCCAGGTTACCTCCCAAACTGTCTTTGGGGTTGAGTTTATAACCTAAGACAGAAGGCAAGGAGCTGCAGAGAGAGCAGAAGGACACAGTGATGTTCAGGTTTTCCCCAGCTGTGAGTCACCTGTCGAGACCTGGCGTTTTTGTTCCTTTACTTGGCTGGACAGAAGTGGTAAAGGATTCCAGAGGTGCAGCAGGCCGGGGTAAGGCTTCAAGAGCCTGAGCAGCACCTGGCACTTTGCAAAATGATTATTCCATTCCTCTGGCTGTACAGGGAGGTAGGACGTGGAGCCAGCAGAGAGCAGGGCTGGCAGCAGAGAGGTGGCACAGCAAGAATGATCCTCTGCACGCAGATGCTCCAGAATCTCAGAATGGTTTGGATTTGAAGGATCTTATGGATCATCTCCTTCCAACCCCCCTGCCATGGGCAGGGACACCTTCCACTGGCCCAGGTTGCTCCAGCCTGGCCTTGGACACTTCCAGGGATCCAGGGGCAGCCACAGCTTCTCTGGGCAACCTGTGCCAGGGCCTCCCCACCCTCACAGCCAAGGATTCCTTCCCAACATCCCATCTAACCCTGCCCTCTGGCACTCCGGAGCCGTTCACTTTTGTCCTGTCACTCTACGCCTTTGTAAAAGGACTTTTGAACTTGAGTTTTCTTTCAGGGGGCTCGTTTTACTCACGGGAGTGAGGACTCACTCATAGGAACTCGATTCCAAAATCTGGCAGCCTGCTCCCGCACTAACAGGTGAAAACCCCCAGCTCCCAGACACTCTGGCTGAAGCCCAGACAGATGACAACCCTCGAGACAATGACATTTCAGTTCCAGCAGTAAATCATAAGCCCAACATTAAAGGAAAGCTAAACCCCGTGAAATAAAACACTCCTATTAGCATGAAACGTCCAAAAAAAAAAAAAAAAAAAGTGGAAAAAACCCCCCCAAAAAGTTCAATAACACGAGCGAAACGGCCCTTCATCTAAAAATAAAACCACGGGAGAGTTTTCTGCGGCGCTGGAAAATCCCCGGCACACGTTCGATGGGTGGGCTTCATGTTGTGACTACGAAAATATTTTTGCTCCGTTTGTTTTCCGGCTGTTCTGCAGCTGGAAGGGGCGCCAGATCTCCGGGCTGGATCCCTTCGCCGGCGGCATTCCACGGGATGGGTTTGCTCACCCCCGCGGCTCGGAGAGACGGTGGGGCCGTAGGAATGACCCCCCTTCCCCGGTGAATCCCCCCGAAATATCCCGCTCTTCTGAGCCACTGCAACTGTCAACAGCTTCGGAGAAACTGCCCAGAGCTGCTTATAAAACAGCCCTGTGGGTCCCTCCCAACTCGGGATGTTCCGGGATTTTGTGAACCAGCGTCGCCTCTCGCCGCGGATTCTCGGACGGGGCGTAGCGGGATTGAGGAGCAGCACTTTTCCCTTCTGTTTAGTTAACTGTGGCTGCTCACAGGACGGAGGAACGCAGCAGGACAGGTCCCTGGAGAGACTCCTGCCCTCCGAGAGTTGTCAGTGAGTGGTTCTGGACAACCCTCTTGGCTCCTCTCCGCCAGCGCTCACGGCCCCGGCGCTAGGGGGGAAGAGAGGTGGGTCTCCCCAGGGATAAGGCAAACCCAAAAAACAGGGGCTGGGAAAGGTGCGACAGAATTAAAGTTCAGGTGGATTGGAAATGCCAGCTGAGTTCAGTCTTTTTTGTTTTTTTTTTTTTCCCCTCAAGGCTTTTCCGCAAAAAAATGAAATCGGAGAGCAGCAAATGTCCTTTTGGCTCGGCTCTGACAGCCCGTTTGAGCTCGGCTGATGGTTTTGTTCCCTTCTGAGGGCATTTCACTCCACCCTTTGCAGCCTTTCCTTTGCACACAGGGATTTTTTAATCTTTTTTTTTTTTTTTTTTTAAAGCCAGCACGCAATTTTCAGACAAAAAGGTCATATTTCGAAATATCCAAGGAAATCTGCTGACATTCTGGACCCGCCTTCGAGAACGCGGCACGGGAGTGTTTCATTTTTACACACCCCCCTCCGCCCCCCCAAAACTCGGAGAAATTTCCCCCCACCTTTCCTCCAGCCCACGGAATTTCAACTGGAGTTTTTGAATGTCTCCTCTTCCTCCCTAATCTCCGTTTCCAGAAAATTCACTGCTTAAAAACAAACAAGAAAACCCTCAAAACAAAACAAAAGCCCCACGAAAAGCCAAACAAAAACCAAAAAAAAAGCCTGAAAACAAAAAAAAAAGAGACCCTTCCCAGGCCTGCTCCTTATCCGCTATGACTGTGATTTCTTGTTCTCTGCCATGTTAAAAACTGATCAAACGTCCTGTATCCCTTCCCAGTGGAGCCAACAGAGGGAACTGGATCCAGGATGGGCATCCCCAGATCCCTCCTCCTTCCCTCTCTTCCCGTGATCCTGCAGTGACATTCAACACACACCAGCCCACCTCAGGCCCAGGTTGTTGTAGCCCATGTGCATAAACACAGCCCGGGAGAAGCTGGAAATGCTGTGACCTGTCATTTCCCACCCAGGGAATTTTCGTCCCCCGCGACGAAAGGGCGGCGAGAAACCGAGGATCAATAAGAGGGTTTTTTTTAATCACAATCATTTTGTCCGAGCAGCAATCCATTAGAGGAGCTGCAAAATAAACTCACCCACAGACAACTGAGGTGACTCGAAGCTGTTACAAATCACTGACCAGATGATAATTTGCAGGGACCTGAGGAGGTTTTCGTGCACCTCTCTGCAGGGTGACAGCAGAGACCACAGCCAGGGATAGCTGGACTGCACAAAACCACCATCAACACTCCGCTTCCTACTTTCTTTTTTCTTTTCCCTTTTTTTTTTTTTTTTCCTTTCCCTTCTTTCCTCCTTTCCCCCTTTTTTCTCACGTTGTCGTCTCTCTCCTTTTCCCTCTGAAGTGCCCTTCAGTGAACGGGTTTAATGTGTGTTCAAGGTCAAAGACCCTTGACTGGGGCACGTCCCCGGTCATTGGCACCAGTCCCCAAGATACAGAGGTGGGTGACCTTAAAGATAGAGGGGCAGGGTTATCCCAGGGCACCCGTCACCCCCAGGGTGAGGTAAACAAGAGGCCCTGGAGCAGCAGAGCCACGGAGGTCTCCTATAGGTCTGAGGGCATCTACAGTGCCACCCTCTGCTCCCCCAAGGCCCCACACATGCACAACCCCAATTCCTCATTCCTCTCCTCCAGTCACCCTCCTACCGCCTCCAGTATGTCCACAATAATCCCAGGAGCAGCACAGCCAGGGAATACTTTGGGACTGGCACCGTATTTGCAGGATTAATCAGCTGAGAGGAGCTGCTGAGCTCACACAGGGGCTTCTCCCCCCACGCTGCTCGAATTCAGGTCCCTCCTTTCCATCTGATTTTCATGAGGAAGCAAATTGTCATCAAAATCCCTCAAATAAGCTGGTTAATCAATGTGTTTTACAGTACAAACTCTGGCAGGAGGTGAAATGAGTCCTTGGCACTGCTCCTTCAGACCTGAAAAAATCCCTCCTGCAGCTCTAACAAAAACACCTTCATTCCTGACCTGCCTGATTGTCATAAAGACACCGAGGACATGATTTTGCACTGGGATTAAATTGCACTAAAAGTCTTTCTGGCCCAGACCATAAAGTCCCAGATTCTCCATGAAATTACCAGGAGAAATGTGGTTTCCACACGAAGAACTCGTCTTGATTTACTCGGAGGGGGTATTTTGATAGTACTTGTGGACTGAAGAAGAAAAACCTTTGCAAGAGCAGAGCACAACTCAGGAAAGATGTGCAGGGAAGCAGGAGGGAAAACATTCCATTTTTAGGGATTTTATAAAAAAATAAATTGCCAGCTCTTGGAAAAAGCAGTGAAAAGAGATGCCCTTTGCTGTCAGAGGGAAATGGTTGGACCTTTTTTTAAGAGAAGCACAAAGAGAGAAAAAGAGGGTTATGAAGATGCACCAAGGGCTGGAGCCCCTCTGCTCTGGAGCCAGGCTGGGAGAGCTGGGGGGGTTCCCCTGGAGAAGAGAAGGCTCCAGGGAGAGCTGAGAGCCCCTTGCAGGGCCTAAAGGGGCTCCAGGAGAGCTGCAGAGGGACTGGGGACAAGGGATGGAGGGACAGCACACAGGGAATGGCTTCCCACTGCCAGAGGGTGGGGTTAGATGGGATATTGGGAAGGGATTCCTGGCTGGAAGGGTGGGGAGGCCCTGGCACAGGTTGCCCAGAGGAGCTGTGGCTGCCCCTGGATCCCTGGAAGTGTCCAAGGCCAGGTTGGAACAAACTGGTATAGTGGAAGGTGTCCCTGCCCATGGCAGGGGGTGGCACTGGATGATCTTTAAGGTCCCTTCCAACCCAAACCTTTCTATGATTCCATGATTCCACCTCGAGGTCACTTCATACAGAAAGGGGATGAGTTGGTCCTTCCTTCAGCTTCTCTTGCAAGCAACAGCCTCTTAAACTAGGGGGAAAGAGGTGAGAACTCCCAAAGATCCCCCCTTCCTCTTCCCACACAAGATACTTCCGAATTATTTCATTATGTGTCCTGTAATGAGTTAAGAGAGGGGATCTCTGAGGGGAGAGAGGTTCAGGAAATCTACTGCTAGTTGCAATTCGGTGTGAGAGGCCCTGCTTGGGGTCATTTGGACAAGTTTGGTGCCCTTGGATGGTCCTGGTTCCACCAGATTCGGTTTCCGTTTGCCCCATTTCGGGGAGACTTACCGGGGAACAAGCTCCAATTGAACAAGTCATGGCTCTCACTCCAGCGTGGTCCCCACATGGACCCCAGGTGGATTTCAGAGGGCGAAGCTGGTGGCCCCACACCTTCTGCAGCAGGGGACACACACAGCATCCCCACATCCCTGCATCCAGCTCTGCCCTGGATGGGAAAGGGAGGGCTCCACGATGGAAAACTGCTCTCATTTGCTTTTTGCTCTCCGGATGCTCTGTGTGACTGAGATGCCTCTGGAGGTAACACACTGCAACTGGTCCTTCACTTGGAGAAGCGGGAAGGGGCAGGAATGGGGAATCAAGGCCGTGCTGCTCCGTATTCCAGTGATTTGCTCGATCCAGAGCCCTGAGGAAGCAGGGAAGCTCTGAGCCTGGCTCTCAGCAGCCCAGCTGAAAGCAGCAGGAATGTGTTGACCACATTCCCTTCTGGAATCATTGGCACAGGCCTCAGGACGGAGGGAAGGGATGGAGGTATAACACACCACCACCGCCTGAAGCTCGGAGCTGTCCCAGGGGTGACTTAAACTGCATGGAAAAGAAGCAGGAATCTGGCTTCCAGCCTGTGTGTGGTTCCTCAAAGGGAGGGAACACGCTGGAATTCCACGTGACGGCGGAAAAGGAGTAACTGGGACTGAAGGTGGCAGGGGAGACTTGCCCGGTGTGATCCCGGGGACAGTGGAACAAACCATGTCCCGTGGGCAGGCGGCATTCCCGGGCCTGCTCCGGTATTTCAGGCTGCATCCCGAGGGCAGGGAAGTGCCAGGGCCACTTCTAATTAAGGAAAGCGAGGGAGGGAAGCGTGAGTGGCTCCTCTCGGGGGCGAGGCAGCCGGAGGATCCTCACCTCTCCTCGGGTACCCAGCCCAGCCCCAGCCTGGTGAGGTCCCCACCTCTTGCTGCCTTGCTCGAGTCGCTCCAGTCTGGGAGTCAGTGCCAAATATCTGGTGGGGAACCCGAGCAGGACCGGCGAGGAGGGATGAAGGAGGTGAGCTCATGGGTATTTTCCTTCCCTCTCCGCTCCTATGAGTCAATCAACCCACTGAGCTGGAGCTGCTGCCCTGCAGAGGTTTGGTTCACGCAGAGAGACCTCGGTGAGCTGGTCAAAATCCTCCTCTCTCTAATGGGAGCTGCTTTGGAAGGAGAAAAGCACCCTCAGAAGAACCACTGGGAGGGGAGGGGAGCCCCAAGCAAGACAGGTGCTGGGTGTCCTGCAAAGAAACCCCACACGGATGGGAGTGAGGGCTCCTCGGGGTGGGGAAGCCTTTGGAATGACACAGGCAGGCTCCAGAGCTGAGTCATGGAGAAGGAAAACTTGAAGTCACCTTCCAGGTCCCCCTGTGGTCCAAGGAAGAGCCTGATGGGGTGGCCACAGCAGCGTGTGCTGGATGAGGATCCCGTCGGCTGTGCCCGCCGGCTGCCACGGGACGGTGTCACCCACGGGGCTGGGAGGCACCCTGGCACTGGGAGAAGGAGGGCAGGGCTCTTGCAGGATGCCAGACCCTCTGCCTGGACCCTCACAGGTCACTCCCACTCCCTGCTTTGGTGCAGGACCATCTTACGTGTCAATACGACATATTGCACACGACACGTTAATGACAGTGGCACAGCGGTGGGGTCAGGCTTAGGAGGACACGGGGCTCCTGCTGATGCCAAACCAGGGGTGACAACCACTCTGGGGCTCTTTTCCCAGCATTATCCCCGCACCTTGGCATCTCCTTTTGGCCCCAGAGAAGGCAGTATGCTGCTGGCCGCAGCACTGTTCCCTGGTGTGCTCATGACCCTTCGGAACTCCACGGTCCCCCTCGGCTGCTTGGCTGCTCCCCGCCGGCTCCGCTGTGTCCCCTCCACCCCGGACAGAAACCACCCTGCTGGAAAACTCCCAGTTAAAAAGCCCAGGCACCCCAGCGTGTCCGCGCTGCCCTGGACGAGGCACTGTGCCTGTGTGGCACTGCCCTCTGCTGTCGGTGGCTGTGGGGACACCGGGCTGAGTAGAAACGCCGCGATTTCTGTCACCTGAGGCACCTGGGAAGCCACAGAGCTGTCCCGGGAGGATGCAGCGCCCGGGACCGCTGGATGGTCCCCAGGCATGACAGGCAGCAAAGCCCTGGAAGGGTCAGCCCTTCTTGGGCTTCCCTTTTTCCCGGGCTGAAAGCAGAAGCGGGGACTATTTCTGGTGCTGCCTCACCTCGGAAAGAGTCACACAGAGCCCAGAGCATCACCCCGGCCACGGCACCTCCGGTGGGCAGGGGAAGTGAGTAACAGCAGGGTCGCTGCCTTTCCATGACCCTCTGCCTTGGGGCTGCCTGGAGGAACAGGAGTTTCCTTCCACGTGCTGGGATCACCAGCTTCTTGGGGACCCGCGTGAAAAACGACTCTCCAACTGTCTTTTCCAGCAGAGAAACACTCAGGAAAAACCTCCCAAAGACAATATAGAACATTGTTTGTCCTTCCCTCCGCCAACAGCCTTTTATTCCCCTTTCCAACCAGGCAGGAACTCGTGTGGGAGGATAAGGACGCACAGCGTGACCCCAGAGATGGTTCTACCTCCCAAATTCTCCTCGATGAAAGGCCTCTAGATGGGGCTTTAACGCAATATTGCAGCAGGGCTCTGCCAGGCTGGGATGGCCCCCGGAGCCACCCACCTCCCAGCACCCACGGGGGCACCCAGGGGGGTGACACGGTGCCACCTCACCCCAACCACTCGGATGAGAGAACTGAAATATTCCCAGATCCTCGTGAATCACGTGGATTTGTGGAAGTTGGATTGGATTTGACACCCCTCCCAGCATGTTTCAGCCCCCACCCTAAGGGTGCTGATCCACAGACACAGTGGGAACCCCAAATCCCATGCAGGGGTGGATGGGTTTGAACGGTGCTTTTCCATAAGGCTTTTTTTTTTTTTTTTTTTTTTTGACTCAGTTAGGTATTTCTACAAAAAACCCACTGGGTNGAATTGGGCTGAGATGTTTTATACATTAAAAATTAAAACATCTTCTCCCCCCCCCCCACCCCCAAAATAAGCAGAATCCACGTGGTTTGCAGTGCTGGGAAGACTGGAAATGCCTGAGTGCACGGCCAGTGGTAGGAAGGGACCCTGGGGGTCCAAACCACAGGTGATTGTGCACCCAGTTGTCACCTGCTGGGCACAGCTTTGTGGAGCCGAGCTTAAACCCCCAGGCACGGTGGCTCTTGAGACGAGGGCCCAGTGTGTCCTCCTGCCATCTGTCCCTCTGGGGACAGGGGGTGGCTCAGCAGTGACACACACACACGCTCAGGAGGGAAACCTTTTTGTTCCTGGGTGGCAGCAGCGCCGAAATTACCTCGGGGATGACGATGCCAGTGACGTCACCTGGAAAAACGCTGCCACAAAGGGTGACATTTAGGGCATTAACCACTTCCCAGCCTTCGCACCACTGCTCAGCTCTTGCCTGCTGGATCAGCTCTTGGCCCACCTTGTCTTTCTGTGGCTGGGGAGTCCCACCAGGCACCTTTAACCCTTGGACAACCGTCCAGCCCTGGCACAACTGCCCAGTTCTTGCAGGATGGGTCAGCACTTGGTGTGACCACACAGATGTGGAACATTTGGTGTTCCCATGACTGTTTGGCCCTTGCACAGCTGCTCATCCCAAGTATATCCAGCCCCTTCCATGGCTGCCCTACTCTGGCACATCTGCCCCTTGGTTGCCCAACCCTTGCACGACTTGCCAGCTGTCCAGATGTGGCATTGCCACCCCTAGCACGACTGCCCAGTTCCTGCACAGCTGTCCGTGCCTGGCACATCCAGCCCTTGCACAACCGCCCAGCTGTGGTACATCCAGGCTTTGCACAACTACCCATCCCTGGCACATCCACCCCTTGCACAACTGCCCAGATCCTTGCACGCCTATCCAGCCCTGGCACAACTACCCATCCCTGGCACATCCACCCCTTGCACAACTGCCCAGATCCTTGCACGCCTATCCAGCCCTGGCACCCAGCCCTGGCACCCCCAGACCTCGCACACCCGACCCTTACACAATCATCTGCCCCTTGCACAGCTGCCCATCCCTGGCACATCCAGCCCTTGCACATCTGGCCCTGGCCCAGCTGCCCATCCTTGGCACATCCAGCCCTTGCACACCCCACCCTTACACCACTGCCTGATCCTTGCACAGCTGCCCACCCCTGGCACAGCCAGCCCTTTCACGACTGCCCAGCCCTTTCTCAGTTGACCAGGTGTGGCAAATCCACCCCTTTGCACATCTGGCCCTTGCCCAGCTCCCCATCCCTGGCCCCTGCATTACTGCCCACCCCTCGCCCAGCTGCCAATCCCTGGCATACTCTCCCCTCGCAAACCCACCCCTCGCACATGCAGCCCTCTCACCGCTGTCTATCCCCGGCGTACCCATCCCTGGCACATCCAGCCCTTGCACA
>VXAY01006106.1:32522-50920 GCA_013399855.1 Oxyruncus cristatus
GCCTCACGCGGCCCTAAGTCCCCCCCCCCCCCCCCCCTTTCTTTCTGGGTGTTCTGATTTAGAGTCTGATTCGGTTTTGGTGCACCCCTTCCTTGTTTTTCTGGCCGAAGGAGCGTTTTCAGCGTGTTGGGATTTGCTCTGCTTTGCTTGAGCAGCAGAAGGAGCCGAGCAGCTCTGCCCCCTCTGCAAACACTTGTCAAGACAGTAGTAATGTTACAAGTGGCTCATGCTTACATAGTGTTTATATTGACAGATTGCAATGTTCTTCATAAATGTAACTGATCTGAGCCCTGCACGCAGGCAACAGGAACCCTCAAATGCTCACGAGGGGGAGAGGGAGGGAGGGGAAGCATAGCTTGCCCTAATTTACCAACACACCCCGGTGAGAGCAGGTCCTTTGCCGCGCAGTGGGGGGGCTTTGAGTGTGGGAAGCGCAATAGATATGTTTTTTATTCCCTTTGGCAGGTGCAGAATAGGTGCCCACGGATGTAACTATACGCTGTAGGTGCTGTCGTGTGGAAACTCTGTAGTTCACGGGGTAACTCTGCTGAAAGCACTTGGGGCAGAACTGGATATTGGATTTACAGGGCTGTTCAGGAGTTGTGGTCGCTGAGGGTGGTGTGTTGGGCACTGACCAGGCTCCCCAGGGCAGTGGGCACAGCCCCGAGGCTGCCAGAGCTCAGTGAGCGTTTGGATGCTCCTCTGGGACACGGGGTATGACTCCTGGGGGTGGGCCTGTGCAGGGCTGAGGATTGGACTGGGTGATCCCTGTGGGTCCCTTCCAGCTCGGTACATCCTGTGATTCTGAGTTCCTGTCAGGTGTGAGACCTACCTGAACTGTCACTCCGAGCGTGTGGCCTCAGCTTGGGTGTCACCTCCAATAAAAGCAATCCCACCGGCTCTGCTGCCTGTTTTTCCAGCCCGTGGGACACGCTGGGAGCTAACAGGGCTCTTGCACGTCCCGGATTTCTGCGCCTGTCACTGGATGGTGGTGTGGGGCCACCCGAAGGCGCGGGAGCTCCCGGGGAAGCTGCGGCGCGTTGGCTTTTCCAGGCGCGCCGCTCGTCTGGGGCGTGTGTGAGATGGAGCAGCTGGTTCTCAGAGCAACCCAAAAAAACAAGACCTGGGCTCGGGTGGCGAGGCAGGAATGCAGAGCACAGGCAAACACAGCTGGAGCCTGCAGAGGCAGCTCCCGGGGCTGGCAAGGCGGCTCTGCCATCCCGCCCCGCCGCGTTCCGCCTTCTCGAGGTGGGTTTTAAGGTGCTGGGTTTTTCGGGCTTCCTGGGAAGGGTGTGCCTGGTTTGAGTGCTTTTATTCCCCCCCCACACACACTTTTCTTGTCACGTAGGGACTGCTCTGAGTCCTGCCTGGCTCCTCTCCCAAAGTTGGCCTCTCTGGGTCAATTCAAAGCCGTGTTTAACCTCCATTCCTTTGCCCCGTTGGAGCCCCGTGCCCAGAAGCAGCATTTGCTTTGTAGGTGCCTGGAAGTGGGGCTGGATTTGATGAAGTGGCCATAAGGGGGGTGGGGGTGGCAAACCCAGGAACACTTGGAAAAAATAACTCGTGTGCAGCTGAGGGCTGCCAGACCTGCGTCTTCATCCCTGGGGACCAGGATCTGTCCCAGATCAGGCTGGGAAGTCCCTGAAAGCTCCTCGTGCCTGCTGTGTGCTTAGAGGATGGAACAAGGCTTTGTTTTAGATCGGGGTTAGTATTTTTTTATGCCTCAAGTACTGGATTGACTGTGTGGCTCGAGGCAGGGGAACCACTGCCTCGTACCTCGGTTTCCCTCACTTGGAGAGGCACTGGGGCTGTTTTTCTCTGCACTCAGCTCAGTGGTGAGAATTTTCACAGCCTCCGTGTCCAAATATTGCTTTTTTTTTTCTTCTTCTTTTGTTTCCAGGGGTCAGCAGTGCTGTAAATGACCCCCTGGGGGGAAAAGGTGGCTTGTTATAGGGGAATATTGAATGTATAACTGGCAAAGCAGGAGTGCAGTTCTTTAGCCTGGTGTGATGCAGGACTAGAGAGCAGGAATCCACGGGACTCTGGTCTCCTGGTGAAAGGCCTGGTCAATGATTAACTTGCTTTCTGGAAGCTGCTGACAACAATAAAAGCGAGTCCAGCCCCACAACCCCAACACAAAAAGCCCGGGAGTGTTTAATAATTAAAGGCCTTGTGCTTTATCCGGGGTAATGAGAGTTGCCTTGAGGCTTATTCAGTGGCAGGTAATTGAATTAGTTGTGGGATTGGGAAGGGGGTGGAAGTTAAGTGGAAGGTCTGGGAGACTGTGTGGAGGAGTCACTGTGATGCTGTTCAGTTTGAGTCCTTCTGACCAGGCTGAGTTTTGTCAGTTTTTGCTGCTTTCTTCATTTTTCTATCTACTGAAGCCACTGTGCTGGAGGACTGGGTGTAATTGCATCCTGGAGAATCGTGGAATGATTTGGGTTGGAAAGGAGCTTTAAGACCCTCTAGTTCCAACCCATTGCCATGGGTAGGGACACCTTCCACCAGCCCAGGTTGCTCCAACCTGGCCTTGGACACTTCCAGGGATGGGGCAGCCACAGCTTCTCTGGGCAACCTGTGCCAGGGCCTCCCCACCCTCACAGGGAAGGATTTCTTCCCAATATCCCATCTAACCCTGCTCTGTTCCAGTTCAAAGCCATTTCCTCTTGTCCTGTTACTCTCTGCCCATGTAAAAAGTCCCTCTCCAGCTCTTAGAGATATTCCTTCCCAGGGATGCTCCATTCCATTCCCTTCATTTAAAGAGGTGCTGACAGTGTCTTTACTCCTAATAAATGTTAAATCTTAAGGAGTGTTTAAATATTTGGTGGAAAAGCCTCATCAGAAGTCACTGCTGAACTTAAGATCCCGTGGAGGTGACTGGGTAGCCAGAGGAGACCCTGACCCACTGAGCATCACTGGTGTTCCCACTGCAGGAGGGAATTCCTGGTGTGGAGCTGACCAGAGCTGCACAGGGGTGGTGGGACCTGCAGATCTTGGCTCGGGAGAGCTGCAGCCTGGACTTAACCTGCCCTGTCTCTGTTGCATCCCTTTGCATTGATGCCTTCCAGGAGGGACTTAAGTTGGAAGGGGATTTTGGAGGTGTTACTTTGGAATATCCCCACCGGGGATACAGCCTTGAACACGGTCTGGGGTCACCATGGGTGGAAGGACTTCAGCTGCCAGAAGCTCCAAATCTCTCTCTGCTCCAGTCACACAGAGCCATGTGGCACCTTCAGGGCTCGGGCTGCATCAGCTCTCATCCGAATTCTTGCTGTCTGAGGTGTTGGACAAGAGGATTCAGTGCATTAAAACTGCCTTGCTCTGCTCTCTCCCTGTTTCTGACCGTGCGGTTCCAGCTGGCTCTTGGGTGGGGATGGCACTTGCTTAATTCGTACTAAAATCTTTTGTTAGACACGAACTTTACCCCGAGTGCCCAAACCATCCAGGTAGCAACCTGCCAGCTTCCCCGAGGGCGTGGTGAAGCAATCCAAGGAGTCTCCCACACCTGGCTTTCCAGACTGCAAACACGCTTGAGCCTCTGGCTCCCTTCCACGCTGAAGCAACCCTGGCTCTCTGCAGCCAAAAAAGCTCTCTGGTGGCTTGTAGGGTGTTAATACCATTGTTTTCTCAACCTGAGGAGAAGCCCTCGAGCAGGGGATGCCTGTTGTTTGCACTCTTAAATGGCCATGAGGGGGCTGCTGCCGCTCCTCCAGAGCGCGACTGCGGGTCCTGGTCCAGCCCAGGACTGGCGGGATATGTTTTCCTGACTCACTGGCCCCAGAGCTCAGGAGCCAGCTCAGGTCAGGTTGAGTAGGAGCTAGGCATTATTATGATGCTAGGTGGAAAGGGTTAACCCTTCTAGAAGCTGGGATTTTGACATCTAATTACAAATTTTTCCCCCTTCTCCTGGTTTTTAGCTGTGCTTTTTAAGGTTCCCCCAGACCGTGGCTGTAAGTGCTAATGAGTCTTATCTCTCGAGATCCTGTCAGAAAATACACTTATGAAGTTTATCAGCTCAGCAAGCTTTACATTTTATTGTAATGCATGTTTGCACTGCTCTGAGTGGAACAGGGAGTATTTTGACTGCATGGATAAACACAGCAGTTACAAGATTTGCTGTAGCTGATTGAAAAATCTATCCTGACTTTCTTCCCTCTCAGCTGTAGCAGGGAGCTCTTGTTCCAAATGGATCCAGCAGCTCCTGCCTGCGCTCTGGTAGTTCTTCCAGCCTGCTTGTGACCTTAAATCATTCTTCTCCGAGGTGTGGGGAGTGTTTTGTTAATTCAGTTGCTGAAGGGTTTCTTTTTTTTGGGGGGGGGGAAGGGGAAATGACCAGTTAAAAAAACTTGAACTCCTTCTTTGGAAGGAGCACAGAGGAAAACAGCTCTTCTGTGCATGCACTGCAGAACATGCAAACTCAACAGTGTGTGACAGTGCTGCTGAGTCTGTGCTGGCCTGGGAGGCTGCAGTTCCTGCTGGTGGGGTATTGGGCTCTGTGGGAGCTGACATGGATTTTATGAGCAGATTTGGCCTGGCTGATTAAAACGGCGTTAATTGGAACTGCCAGATGCTCGTGGAGTTGGGGGCAAAACCTGCTCTTGACTCCTGCATCTGCCGTGCACTGGAGGGGAGAGTTTCGTAACTGGAGCAAAAGTTTCCTTTCCTGGAAAAACTACTCCGAGTCTTCCAGAGCCTGAGGTAGCAGAACTGGCCACTGACTGTGTGGAACAGGAGGTGGCTTCTTGTGCTGGGGAGCAACGTGTCATTTCCCCTAAATGTGAGCGAAGCCCTGGAAGGCCCATCTAATGCCTGAGCTTAGCTTGAAAACCTGTCAGATGGACCTGTCTGGCTGAGGAACAGGGAGAAGTTCAGTCAGAACCTTGGTCTGCTGCTGAAAGCCTCTGACACCACATGGGAGAGCAGCCTCCCAACTCAAGTGGAGTCAGGCAACTCTTGTTTCCAAGGCCAGGGGCTTTTGGAAGAGTTCAGCTAATGAGCAAAAAGGTTAGAATTCCATCTACTCTTGATCTACTTATTTTTTTTTTCCCCTTCTGTTGTTAATAGCGGAAAATTAAGAGTTTATTTTGAAGTACACAAGGGTGGGTCTGGAGTGTGACCCCTGGATTGTGTGTGATGTGCAGGTAGGTGAGACAGAAAGCAAAGATGAATTGCTTTCATACACAGAGCCCACAGCTCGACACTGGGCTTTCTGCTTCTGGAACTTAAGCAACCCTGGGGGGACCTGAGAGCCCCTTCCAGGGCCCAGAAGGGCTCCAAGAGAGCTGGAGAGGGACTGGGGACAAGGGATGGAGGGACAGGACACAGGGAGTGGCTTTAAAATGCCAGAGGGTAGGGATAGATGGGATATTGGGCAGGAATTCCTGGCTGGGAGGGTGGGGAGGCCCTGGCACAGGTTGCCCAGAGGAGCTGTGGCTACCCCTGGATCCCTGGAAGTGCCCAAGGCCAGGTTGGGGCAACCTGGGCTAGTGGAAGGTGTCCCTGCCCATGGCAGGGGGTGGCACTGGATGAGCTTTAAGGTCCCTTCCAACCCAAACCACTCTGGGATTCTCCTTAAAAGGGACTGGTCATGACTCTGCTCTGAAACCACCAGTAGTGCCCCACGAGCATCTCCTTGGGGGGGCCTCACCCAGATCTGCAAGAGAACCTGTTCTAACTCCCAGCCAGGGCAAGTTATTACCCTTTAAATTCCCCCTCCACCAAGAGCCTCTTGTTCCCTGGTGCCATCCATCAGCAGGAGGTGACAGTTCCCCAGCCCTGCCCGTGGGAGGGAGCTCGGTGTTGCTGCAGGGTGTGTGGGAGGGCACTGGTGCTCACTGACCCTGCTGGGGGTGGGCTGCAGGGTCGCCACAGGGCTGTCCCTGTGCTGAGCTCTGGCATGCACAGCCTGCCAGGTTCCCCCTCGGGACTTTTTGGGATCTCTGTAGCCTCCCCCCGACCTGATCCCTTAGGAGAAACAGCCCAGAGGCATCGCTGTGCCCCGCTCCCTGTTTGCCCACGGCTCCTTCCCAGGACGAACCTCCCCCTGCTGAGCTGGGTGCATTGTTTCATTCCGACTGTTACGGTGAGCTCAGGCCTTTAAATATCCTCATTTTAACGTCATCTCCGAAGATTGATTATTTTTATTTGAAGATTGCTGATCTGATGCTTGGCATTGCAACAGAAACAAAGCCAGGCAGCCCTGGGGGGTGTAACTGTGTGGTGGTGGGTTTTTTTTTGTTTTGTTTTTTTGAGATTGCAGCTGGAGATTGGGGGTGAAGGTGCCTCTTGCTGGTCCAGAGGGCCCTGTGGGGCTTTGCAGCTCCATTTTAGGGTTGCTGTCAGCACACACCTTGCTCTCTGGAGCTGCCACAGCGAAATGCTCCGTCCCCTGCGTGTGTTGAGATGGTTCTCCCTGGCTGTGCTGAAGCTGAGCTTGCAGTGGCTCCGTTTTTGCCCTGGTGGCCAAGGCCATGCCACACTTGGAATGGGTGTGGAAAACCACCAGCCCTCAGCTACCAGGGGTCGTGGTTTTGGTTGGGAATCTCCCCTTCCTGGCCTTGGCACTGGAGCTCCTCTCTCTGCCTGCAGGAAGGGTCACTGTCTTGCTTGCGGAGTGTCTCCCAGAGGGATTGCTTCCCCCAGATCCTGCTTTGACCTCAGTGCCTGCTGATTCCCATGGAAAACCAGTCAGTCCTGTGTCCTGTGGGTGCAGAGCCCCTTGTAAGGCAGTGGGGGAGTGTGGCTGAGGGCACGTCAGACACAGAACTGCAAAACACTCGGGCAGGCAGAGCAAATGTGCTTCCACTTGAGTTTAACACAGGAAGGCTGCTGTCTTTTGGGCTTTCTCAGCTTATTTATGTCCTGCTGCTGTGTGGCCTCAGGCACAAGGATCCCAACCCTGCTGGGCTGAGGAGGCCTGGATAACTCCTTCAGTGCTCCCAGAGGAGACTCCTGGGGCACATCTCAGCACTCCGTGTCCCTCTGCCTCGGGCAGAGGTGCCTTTTGGAGAGCTGAGCTTTTTGCACTGACCCAACTTTGGGCTTGCTCAGGGGTGAGATGGGAAGTGAATCCACGAGCTGTGACATCAGAGTGTCTGGGAGCCAAGTCCAGCGCAGGGATGAGGTGTCCACCTGGGAGTCAGAGCAGCTGGTGGGGTTGGGAAACAGCTGAGGGATTGCACTTGGGATGAGGGTCCTGTTTGGGCTGGATCCAGTGGGACCTCTCCCAGTGCAGTCAGTGCCTTTGGGGGACCGTTCCCAGCTCAGGGACACAGAGTTCAGCTTACAGCACTCCCGTGCTGCCCATCTCCTCTGCCAAGAAACCCAACCCTGGAGCCCAAACCCCTCTGGGGACAGTTCACCAGAACTGAGACTTGATTTAAAAGAACTGACTTGTTCGGCTTAATCTTGACAAAATTCTTTTCCAGCCCTAATCCTCTTCCAGTGTAAGGTGAGATCTCGAAATACCTGGCAAACCTCGAGCCCAACTCTCTTTCTGCATCCCTGGGCCTCTCTGTAATCAAAGGTGAGGGGAGGGGGAGGGATGTTTCCAGCCCCTGCCAGAGATAAATCTCCTGCTGGGAGCAAGCAGGGAGCGATTTCCCGGTCTGTGGTTAACAAGTTGATCTGACAGGCCAGAGGTGAAACAGCCACTTGAGCTGAATTACAGGGTCTGACCAAAGATCCAACACTTCCCTGGGCTCATTAGCACAGCTGTGTTGCATCCCTGGTGACTGTTTCTATCTTCTGGCTTGTCCCATGTTGACTCTGGAAATCCAGAGGCTTAGCATGAGTTTTGAGAGGGGACTGAAGCTGAAGAGCTGCTCTTGGGAGAGCGTGAGTCGGACCAAAGGCAGCTCTGAGCAGTCGCTGTGGTCAGAGGTACAGGCTGTGATGTCCTCAGTGGTTTCTGTAGCTGATGAAAATGTGTTTATAGGCAGAGTCCTGTATCTCTGGAAGGTGCAGGACACATGCTGGGCTAAGGAGATGTTTGAAGGGGGGAGTGGGACCAGGAATAATCCTGCATTTGTCTTCTGGGCTTGCAGGGTGATCAACAACCCTGCAGCGACAGATCTCCCTGGATGTAGTGGAGATGCCTTAAGAGTAACTGCAGGTCCGTCCCTGGGGATTTTGTGTCCCCAGTCTTCCCCAGTGTGTGCACTGGGTTCACTAGAGCTGTCCCAGATGCTGCCCTGTGGGAGGTAGCAGGGTAAGGAAGGGCATCCTCCCTCATCCCTGCATCCCTGGAGGCCCTTGTGCTGCTGCAAAGCTCATGGAAAATCTGAGAGCGGGAGCTGGCGCTGGGAGGGGGGAGGTGAGCTCGACAACCCGGCCTTGTCTGACTCACTGGGACAAAAATCCCTCAGTTTGGGACTGCACCAGGCTGGATGACCCTGTTCTGTGATGACACCGGGTGTATTTTTCAGCTGGCTGGGGGTGGGTGCTCTCCCTGTCAGCAGTGGGGCTCCTCGTGGAGGGGGAAGGTGATCCCACCTGCTCCCAGAGGCTGAAGGCTCCAGCACGGAGTGAGGGATGGGGCCGGAGAGCTGCTCTCGGGGATGCTGTGCTGCAGCTGCTGTGGGACAGGTGAGCAGCACCTGTGGCCTTGTCCAGACGTGCTCCTGCCTGCGTGTGTGGGGGGCTGTTCACTGTCACCAGGGTTCTTGGGAGGGCTCCTCTCAAGTGCTTTGGGTTGAGGTGGCTCTGAAGCTGGGGTCTGGTGTGTCTGGCTGTGTTCGGAGGCCTGGAGTGAGTTTGACCCAGTTGCCCCGTGGGGGTGAAGGGAGTGCAGAGGTTGCTCAGGATCTGCATAGCTTTGGGCACCTCAGGGTACTTCAGCTGTAAACCAGGACTGTTCTCCCAGTGAGCAGGCTGTGAGCTGAGTCAGGAACTTGGGGCACATCCTTTGGTTCTTCCCAGGGCCCCAGAGGGCTGTTGGACCATGGATCACATCTGAAAGTGCTTTCAGTAGGTGCCTGATGAAGCAGAACCCTCTGGGTTGGAGTTCCTGCTCCTGCTGCAGCAATAAAAGGGCTTCAGAGACAAAAGTATGGGGGTCCTACCGATGGCTTAGTGAGCTATGAAGTGTTTATAAGCAAGCTTCAGGTTGTAAGGTCTGACTGCAAAACAAGATGGGTAGTGGAGGCTTCATTTTGGGGGTGCAGTGTTGCACCTGCTCTCCTTTTCCAGGGCCTTGCTGGGGGATGTGTGGCTGGATTTCCAGGGCAGCTGCTGCCCTTGCTTAAAGCACCAGGCACACATTTCTCTCGCTACTGTCAGCTGCCCCAGAGCCTCTGTTTGTGTATCTAAAACTTGAAGGCTGGAGAAGGGAAGAAACCTGACCAGTGCAATGGAAACCTCCAATTCCCTGCGGTCCCAGGAGGAGAAGAGCAGCTTCGGGCTGGAGCTAGGAATGAACTTCATTTGTACACTGCCTCGCCTCTCCAGGAGGAGCAGCAGCCAGGAAAAATATCAACAGTTCCATTAAAAAGTCTGCTGGTTTGCTAAAGTAGTGGAATAAACATACCTGTAGGTAAAACGGCCTGAACCGCACAGGAAACATTAACTGGAGCGAACACACGCAGCCCCGCTCCCTGTCCCCTGTGGATCTCCCAGAGAAAAAACACTGCATCCATGGCAATGTGGACATCAAACAGCAGCTGGGGGGATTATTCTTAGCTGGGGAAGAACTGGCTTGGATCGAACAGGGGCTCAGTGCTTTCCTAGAAAGGCAAAAACCTGTGCTCAGCCTGCTCGGTGCCGCTGCCCGGTGTGTGTGTGTGTGGGGGGGGAGCTGGAGTGAGAACTGGGGCAGGATGTGGTTTGGGGTGGGTCTTAGCCCTCTCTTTGATTTCTGTTGCCCCTCTTTAGCTTCCCATTCCCTGTTTCCGTGGGAATTGTGAACTGCTTTTGCTCTAACCAGTTGAAAAGCTGCGGTGGAAACCAGTGGGAAGCGGGCAGCAATTTGGGAGTGGGGTGGGTGTGATGGCACTAAACGGGGATAACAACCACCCCTGGCGTTGGTTTGTGGTGGAGTTGGTCCCTTCAGCCCTCCACTGAGCCCAGACACATCCTCTGACCCCTTCAGGACAAGGGGAGTGGAGATTACTTCGTATTTCGGTGAGGGATGTGAGCCTCGAGCATGGCTTGGGTGAGAGATGCTGCCAGCGCTTCTTGGACCGGTAACCTGGGCCCGGAGCTGCCCCTTGGCCATGCCCAGGGAATATGGTATGCACAGAAAATACATGTGGAAAATGCCTTTGGTTGCAACCAGATGGCACCTGTCAAGCACAAGTAGACATTTCTATTAGTGTTCTTATTTGAGTGTTTTGGATCCCTCCCAGCCTCTCTCCCTGTCGTCCCAGAGCAGCCCCAGAGGCAGATTGATGGGATTATTGCAGCCTAGAGACAGTCCCTGTGCTCCCAGGCCTCATCTGCACAGCCACTTAGCACAACTAATCTGAACTGACTTTTAAAGTGGATTAGTTCAATTACTCTTAACTAGCCCTGGTGGAAACACTCTCCTTGGGGATTAAAGGTCCTTAATTCACTTTAACATACTTGATTTCAATGCAAATCAGGCTAAACTGAATTAAGGGCACTTTGGAGCCTTGTTTGGAGGAGGCACTCCAGAAGTGATGTGGTTTAACCACCCCACTTTGCATTCCTGTGCTCGATTCATTCCACTTAGCATTGCTGGAGTGTCCCCTTACAGATGACTAATATAGGCAGCCTCTCACATAGAAAGCTGCAAACATTTTACCTCTGCTAATGTGTGAACCAGCTCCTCTGAAAAGCTTCTGCATCTGCTGATCCAGTGCTTTCAGTTGCCCAACTGGGGTGTTTTAGAGGTTTTGCTCTCCCTTGTTTTTATTTTTATATATATTTTTTTATACTCCTATTTTCTTTCCCTGATCGTACTGCTTTTTTTTTTTTTCCTGTAATTCCCCAAACCAAACCCTTTGCTTTTTCACTTAAAAATGCAGGGCAGTGAGTCACACCCCAGTTTTTCCCTGCTGTCCTGAAGGCACTGGATGAACTGGGAAGACTTTGACCAGCAGCACACTCATCCTCCTTAGCTCAGTAATTTAACTCTCCAGCTGAGGATGAGCTGTGGTTGTAAAAGCCTTTGGCCTCTGTTTCCCTGAAGTTTGAGTGAAAACCAGTCATTACATGTGGTGCCCCCAGGGGCAGATGAGCAGGATAATTCCTGCTTTGGAGGGAGCCTGGTGGGATGGGGCTTTCCTCTGTGTTATGAGAGTCAGGTGATGAGTGTGTTGGGGTGAAGAGGGAAATCCTGCCAGTGCCAGGGAAGATTCCTGAGCAGAGGGGAAAAATGAGCACAACACTTTTTTTCCCTTTATTCTGGCCCTGAACGTTTGGACTCTGCTTCCTGAAGGGCAGAGGAGGTGACGCTGACCCTCTGCACGCTGTGCTCTCCCTCCACTCTCTGTGTCCCTGCAGCCAATTACCTGCTTTTGATACAGTCCTGACACCCCTGTTTTGCTGCTCTGGGCCCAAATTTAATCCCTGCTGCTTGGCCACCCGTGGGCCGGGGAGGGAATGGCTCTTTGGCACAGCTCTGCCACCTTTCGTGGGATGGTGGCCGAGGAAAGGAAGGGTTAAACCCAGTGACTGAAACAAGTGCCAACATTGCTCTTGGTGCTGCTTCTCCAGCCTGCCAGGGAAGGTTTATTTTACTAATGGCCCTGTGTAACTTCACCCTCCCCTCCTGCTTAGGATATTTCAGCTCCTCTACTTAGTTTAGCATCACTTGAGAAATGGGGGAGCAGTTTGGGTGGTCACAGCAGCAGCTGGCAGCTATATAAGGATTTTTTTTGGGGGGGGCAGGTAAGGAGGGACAAAAACCTTTAGTTTCTTTAAGTTGGGGTTTTTTCATGGCTCTCATGGAGAATCCCCACAGGCTGTGGAGAAGGGAACAGATGCTGCACACGAGCAGGACATGGATGCTGCTGCCCTGGGGTGTTGGGGCTGTGGGACCCCCCCCCCGCTCTGTGCTGCAGCTTAGAGATCTCTCAAAGGACCCACTGTGCTGCTTGCATCTCTCTTACGGCTCTGCCTGAACCAGAAGCTGAGTAATTCTCCTCTTCTTACCACCAAGGAACTCCTCCTTCCCTCTCCAGCACTTTGTCCATGACTGAAGGGCACCACCATGCTGCTCTTCAGTCCCTGGTTGCCTTCAGGCTTGGCCACGAGGTGGGAACAAACGGTGACAATGTGGATGTTGGCTGATGTGGTTCTGCATTAAACCTGGTTTCCCTGGTTAAGTTTCCTGCAGCAGTGGTGTAAATCAATGGTCAGATTTCAGGAGGTTTTTTTTCTTATTCTTATCATAGAAAGGCTTGGGTTGGAAGGGACCTGAAAGCTCATCCAGTTCCACCCCCTGCCATGGGCAAGGACACCTCCCACTAGCCCAGGTTGCTCCAACCTGGCCTTGGATGCTTCCAGGGATCCAGGGGCAGCCACAGCTTCTCTGGGAAATCCATTCCAGGGCCTCCCCACCCACTGAGTAAAGAATTTCTTCCTAATATCTAACTTAAGTCTGTGTTCTTGCTCAAAGAGTACCCTCAAAAAGAAATACCCAGAATGTTCTCGACCAGTATGGGGTGAATAAAGTCTTCTCACTGTATGAAATCCTCAGGTTTTTAATTACCTGACCCAGGAGCTCTGTCTGCCCAAGTTTTGGTGGCAGTGCCTGGTGAGTTTAACACCATGAGGTGTTGGTGTTTCCTTTGCTGAGACATGAGGCCATTAACCTCATCTCTGGTGTTTCTTAAAGACTTTTTGGGACTCTTGCTCTGGGAGGTGCAGAAAATAGTGCCCTTGGAGAACACACCATTTCTGTGAGAGCAGCCAAGTTGTAGCTTCGCTCCTGAGAAGACACCAAGGTCTTGCTGAGAGATGTTTCGAGGTCAGGTTGGACAGGGCTTGGAGCAACCTGGGCTAGTGGAAGGTGTCCCTGTCCGTGGCAGGGGTTTGGAATGAGACGGTCTTTAAGGTCCCTTATAACCCAAGCCATTCTGTGACCATTCTAGGACAGCTTTCTGAAGGCCTCCCTGAGGTCATGCAGTGTAGGAAGCCTCTGTTTGGGGACCACGATCCAAAGTGGGAGTCTAACAAGCTGCCTTGGAAGTGGGAATTGCTTTCCATGCCTTGTGGCTTCCCGGGGTGGTGGCAGGGAGCTCCAGGGCTGCTCTTTGAGTAGTCAGAAGTTCTGGAAACCCAAAGGCAAGACCTTCGTGGACTTGAGTTGTATTTGAGATCCAAATTAAATGATTCTGCTTGAGGCACAACTTCTTCCATGGTGCATTGCTGTGACCTTTGGGCAGGAGGGACCTGCTGGAGTAGCCCCTGACATGGGTCTTCAGTGGGTAGATAACATTTAAACTGAGAATCTTGAAGCTGAGGGATGTTGACCTGTGGCATTCATGGGATTGGTGAAGTTTCCTTAATTTTCAGACCCTGTAAATTGACCCCTTCCTTCTACTCCTGCAGCTCGTCTGCAGGGTTGGGAATGTCTGCTCTAGGAGATACTCAGCTTCCATCTACGGAAACGGTCGGTAGGAAAATCGGGAGTAATGGATCAAGTGAGATGTTGGTGTAAGGGTTTTATGGCTTTTTGTGCTTGCAGGTTGGCGAGAACAAACCTGAGAAGTCCTTGCTGTGATCCTGATACGACTCCAGGTTTAATTCCGTTCAGCTCCTCCTTGGTTGGAATTCAACCTGGAGTAGTACCAAGGCTGCAGCCAATTCCTGTCTCTGGCACTCTGGGGACTGGTTTGCAGGATACCCAAAGGGGAAATTTCTTCCCTGCCCAGCTGGATAAGGCCAACATCTCCTCCAGTAGTTATAAATGTGCCTTTAACAGAAAGATGGTCTTCTCAAAATCACTTTCAAGCTCTTCGAATCAATCAGAAGCTCTGCCGTGGGATTTGTGTGTGTCCTGCTTAAAGGGTTCAAACTGGAACACCGCTTGATCTCTTGCTGCCCTGTTTTCAGCAGCCTCTGGACAAACCTCTGGGTCATTGTGTTTGGGTGCCAATATAATTTGGTAAGGATTTGTCCTTTTTAATGGTTTCTTTGCCACCTCACTTTTTAAAGCCGCTCTAATTCCATATTGCCCTAATTGTGATATGCAAACTTTAAAAGGGGAATCGCAGCCAATGTGTTTTAAGATCCTTACAGGCCCCCCTGCTTAACATGATAAATTTGGACAGCTTTTCTCACTAAGAAAAATAGAAAGGCTTCCAAATCAAAAAAATTATGTAAGCAAATCCCGTGAGTGTGCTCTAAAATTAAACCTGCCTTGCAAACTCTGGGGCCTTCAGTGTGGACCCAGTGGGGGTTTTTTTTTGGAGTGGAGGCTGTAAAACCTTGTCTGGAGGATGGCCAGTGGTGTCCTGATGTTTTCTCCCTCTGATCCACCCACACATTTATTATGACCAAATATGTAGGAACATAAAATTATCAGGGACCACCCTTGCCCAGGACCAACTCACCATCCTAAACAAGCCACAAGAGGTATTGGCACAGAGACCCCATGGAAGCACTGGATAACTTGTCCCATGCCCTCATGCAGCATCCAACTCAAAGGCATGGCTGTAGAATTCTAGAATGGTTTGGGTTGGAAGGGACCTTAAAGATCATGTTGTTCCAAGCCCCTGCTATGGGCAGGGACACCTTCCACTATCCCAGGTTGCTCCAAACCTTTCCAGCCTGGCCTTGGACTCTTCCAGGGATGGTGAGTCCACAACATCTCTGGGCAGTGTAACTCAGGGTGCATCTGTTGTGCTGGAACAAAGTTATGGTGTCTCATCTGTGACCTGAGGTGTCTGGGGTGAGTGCCCTAACTCTGGAGTTTGCAAACTGTGCTCGGGGAACTCTTGAAAACCTGGTTATTTCAGGATGCAGAAGAGTTAGGCTTTGACTGGTCACCTTGTCATAAACCCCTTCCTGCTCACTCCGTGTGCACTGAGGGATGCTCTTGCTACTGTGTCTTCATCCTTCCTCCTGTTGCATCACCTGAATCTTCTCCCCTTTTTATAAAGTATGTTCTTCTTTGGTACTTGGCCAAAGTCGCTTTGGAGACCTTCATTCCCTTGCTGCAAACTGTGTTTGGAAGAGCTCAGCGTTCACCTCCAGGGCTGGCCATCAGCACCTGCCTCACAAGGGGAGATGGAGGGGCAGGTGCTGATCTCTGCTCTCTGGTGACCAGTGACAGGCTCTGAGGGAACAGCATGAAACTGTTGGGGGGGTTTACGTTGGATCTCATTACAAGGCTCTTCCCCCAGAGGGTGGTTGGGCACTGACCAGGCTCCCCAGGGCAGTGGGCACAGCCCCAAGGCTGCCAGAGCTCCAGGAGGGTTTGGATGTTGTGGGATTGTTGAGGTGTCTGTGCAGGGCCAATAGTTGGACTGGATGATCCCTGGGGGTCCCTTCCAGCTCAGGATATTCTGTGATTTGGGTGTCTCCATGAGGTTCCCCCATGGAGACTCTGGTGCCAGACCCCCTTCTGCTTTGGACTGGGAGATGGGAAGACCCTCACCTCTGCATGTGGTTACTGGGACAGTTTCTCCAGTCAGAGCAGGAGTTAATTGACCTCCTTCTCAGCATTTGTGCTGAGGCAGCTTTGGGCTGTTGACGGGCTGGGGTGACCTAAAGGGGTTCCTGGCGCTTCTGGCTGAAGCCACACGTGAACACCTGGGAAGTCTTCACGTTTCATCCTGTTTCATCTCACTTTTTGCTCCGAGTTCTTCTTGCACCCAACTTGGCCGCACAAGATATTTCCATCTGGGGGAAAATCTCCCCTAGTTTTGTTTCCCTCTTTTATCTGCGGGCTGGTGACAGGTTTCCAGCAAACACGGGAACGTTTGTTAGCGTTGCTATCCCTTCCCTTCGCCCGGGTCGCCCTCTCTCGTTCTTGGCCCTTGGTCCTCCCGAGCTCTTGCAGCCAGGAGACACTGAAATCGCAACTGTGCAGAACACAGGAGGGATAAACATCTTAATCTCGTGGATACTTCAATCTAAATGTTTTCTGAGGCCCTCCTTCGGGCAGGATTAGCCGGTAACGGCGTCTCAAAGGTCGTAGCCTTGCTCTGACTCGCGCCGCCGCTCGAGATGCTGGACGCGTGTGAAAGCTTCTGCAAAAGGCCTGAGATGCCATCACTGTTCTCTGAAGGCTCCGGGGAGCATCTGTGTGTCCTCTTGGGCTTTGGACATTCGTCTTGGAGCCCTGCCTGCCTGTATTAGCCATTGTGATAGCGTTGCCTGGAGCGCCCAAATGTGACATGTATCAACTGGCATTTTGGCTGCGCTAAGTGTAAGATTTTTCCAGTGTAGGTTTATATCTGTTGTGGGTTTTTTTTCTTTTTTTTTTTTCTCCCCTCTCAAGTGTGTGCATATTACTGTTATGATTTATTTTCAGGCTGTAACTTTTGGGTTTATCGCTTGAAATACTTTGGAAACTTGGAGGGCTTTTTCTTTTTTTTTTTCCTTTTTTTTTTTTTTTCCAATTAGTTGCAAGCCCTCTTTACCTCGGAGGAAAATTCCGGTGTGAAGAATGCTTTTGATTCACAAAGAAATAGTGTTACAGAGCTCCAGCAGAAAAGCCTTCCCCTTATCTTTGTGTTCTTTTGGACCTTACTTTCCTCCTTGAAGCTGCCATTTTCCTTGCTGTAGTTGCCTTTGCTCCTTGACAGCTCAAGAATAGATCACAGTTTGGTTTTGAAATGTCAAGGCTCTCAACGCGGACATCCTTCGGCAAGAAGTTGGGTGGGAAATCGTGAGCTTTGGAGACTGGTCTTGAGTGCCTGCTTGAACTCCTTGACCCCGGGTGGAAGGAATGGATATTTTTGATGACAAATGACAGCAGTTGTGTGCTGGGATGGGTTCTTCTTGCTGCCTTGGTGCTGAGACCTGCTGGTCGGCCTGTGGCAACAAAAGTGAACGTCTCCCAGTTGGTCCCTTGCTATAAAATGCCTTGCCCTGATTTTTTAGTTTCAGCGTTTGTTGTTGCTCCAGCTGCCTGTGAGAGTTAGATGCTGTTGGGGCGCCCTGAACAACCAACCCCTGCTGTTCTGGGGCTGGAGAGGGGGAAACTGGAGGGATTCCTTTCTCCGCCCCCGGGGAAACCAGTGTCGCTGCGGGGACTGTGGTGTGGCAAAGCAAGTGAGCTCCTGCCACTCTTGTTCCCGTGGCTCAGCCTTCGGAGCTGTGGCCTACACTTCAAGGAAGTGAGGTGTGAGACTTGTGGGATGGTGTCCCTTGGGAATGCGGCTCAGGGGATGCTTGGATGCCTCCGTAACCTCAGGCAGGGCTTGGCAGAAGGTGAGGGACCGAGGCTGGGGGTGGGACAGTTCTCTTGGCACGGCGCCGACTGGAAGGTCTCGAGCTCAGACGGAGAAAGGGGCTGGGGAATGTGATCCCGTCTCCCAGGGAAGGACGTAAAGCCCGGGAGAAGGACGTGGCCAAGTTTCGTGGCGGCGCTATTGGGTTTCAGCTGCTGCCTCAGCAACGTGGCCGTGCAGTGATTTGCTTGAAGCTCCGGGAATTCTGGCTCAGTTTGTACCAGAAACCAAGGGGAGAGCTCCTCTTGGCGGGGGTGGGTCTGTTAGAACTCAAAAATCCCCTGAGTTTCCTAATGGTGCCCCTTCAGCTCGCGTTCATACCCTTCCCTTCAAACATGCTTTGCCCCAGGACTTGGGGGAAAACATAATTCCTGCTAAATTCAAGTGCGGGGAGGCTGCAGATGGTGGTTCAGCCAGATTTGAGCTTCTCTTGCCCCAAATTGTCTTTGTGTTACCTTGTATGGAATGGGCAGCTCTGGTCCTGCTTATCCCCATGGGGAGGAAACCTGCTGGGGAGATTTATTCATGGGCATATTTTTTTTTTTCCCATGGAAATATCAATTTACTTTTGCTCAACTATCATTATTCGTATTATTTTTTTTTTTTTTTTTTAGATTTTATTCTGTAGCTGAGCCCCTTCGTGACACTTGGAAATTGGGTTAAATCTTCCGATTTTCTTTTTTCTTTTTTTTACTCTATTTTATACTCTAATTGTGATCGGTTCCATGTAGTTGTGCCCTGTATCATCCTGGGAATATTGACTCCAGGCCCACTGAAATAGGTGGGATGTGGGAATTGTACAGCAAGCCCACGTGCATTTTGAAGACAGATGGAAACTCCATTTCAGGCTGGAGCTGCTCTGGTTGTGATTAACTCTAATGAGCATCTGTTGATGGAGTAGTTTGAGAGGGGTTCTGGGTGTTCTTTATTACTGGTCATGTTGGGATACAAAGGGCTGAGCTGAAAAGGGAGACTCAGGTTGGTTGTGAAGAGTTGCAACAAAGTTCTCTTGCTTGTGGAATATGCCCAATG
>VXAY01006106.1:50941-67966 GCA_013399855.1 Oxyruncus cristatus
TTTTTTTTTTTTTTTTATTTTAGTTTTAATTTTTTTTAGTTTTAGTTTAGGTTTGGTTTAGGTTTGGTTTAGGTTTGGTTTAAGTTTGGTTTAGGTTTGGTTTGGTTTAGGTTTGGTTTGGTTTAGGTTTGGTTTGGTTTAGGTTTGGTTTTGTTCTCTTTTTATTTTTGTTTTGTTTAATTTTTAATTTTTTCATTTCTAGTTTTTATTTAATTTTGAGTTTTTATTTTTCATATTGTAGCTTTCCCATATCGGACAAATTCCACCTGACTGTCAAACATATTACCTTTTTATTTATCCACGCCATGGGATTTCCCTGCTATCCCAGATACAGGCTGGAGTCCCTGGAATTTGCTTGTTCCTTGGAGTGCTGAGCATAATTTATGATAAATATATGTCAAAATCGACCATAATTACTGAAGCGAATCAGCAAGTGAATTCAGACCCAGAGTATCTGGAGTTACCTTTTAATACACAATTCCTGTTCACAGTTTAATTTGGGAAACTCCAGAGGTGAACTGTGGGAGTGACCTCAATCATCTCTGCGCTGCACTGGAATTCTGGCTCGTGATTCCGTGCCAGGTTTGTTCTGCAAGTTCCTCCCCTGTCCCGGTGACTGGGCAATTACTGAATGTTCCTTGCCCGTTCTCATGAACTGCCTGGCCCCAGGGCCGAGTTAGAACTCATTATCCACGTTCTCTACTCCATGGAAAACACATTTGGCTCCCCCGGGATGTTTTTGAGGTGCTGTCGGAGCCACAGAGCTCGCAGGAGGCCGTCCCGAGTCCGCTCACCCCCAGCATCCCCTCTGAGGCTGGAGCTTTCCTTTCGTTACGTTGGAGCGCTTGGAATTATTATCGGTCATCCCACGTTTTGTTGCCACACCAGGGAAACCTAAAGACTGGAAGATGAGGTTTGCAAATGACTTGGGAACAATTGGAAAAGCTCTCTCGCTGAGTCTGCCCTCCCTGCAGGAGTGGGTTTTAATGCTCAGAAATGGCGCTCCTAAGATCAGGTTGCTCCTGACCCGTGGTCCCGCTGCCTCCTTTCCCTCCAGTTGTCCTGAGGGAATGAAGGCAAGGTGGGAATCTGGGCGGGGAATATCTCGTGCGGAATGACCTTTTAAAATAGACTTGGTTTCCTGGTGCTTACACATAATTACGCTGACGTTTCCCGGCCCTCGAGGGGCCGAAGTGCAGGCAGTTTGTATGGAACAGTGGAGTTCTTTTTTGCTTCTTCCACTTTCAGTTCTCGAAGGAATTCCCAAGGAGTGATTTAGAGGCCAAACTTTCACATCCCTTCATCTGTTTCCACAGGTGGACTCCCCCGTACCGTTTTGAATTCAAGAGGAGTTTGGGGATATCGATAATTATTTCAAAGGAGATGTCAGCTAAATGTCTTTTAAATTTGGGAGAAGCTCATCATCCAGCCCTGGACTGGGAGCTGGATCTCCCAGTGTATTTTCAGACCACGCAAACAGTTTATGGTGTAAGGCAGAATATCGTCCTGGGTCAGCACTCTACAGCTGAGTGCAGGAAATGCAGCAGTTGGCTTTGATTCTTCCCAGATGATTAGATTTAATGGGATATCTCTCAGTTGGAGCTTCTGGCCTCGCTGTAGTTTCCCACAGTCAGCTGGAGCCTTGTGCCCTCCATTCAGCTGGAATTTGGGAATCTTTTTAAAGGAAAAGATTCGTATTCTGTACTGGAGATTCGTTGCAGAGGTTGCACCCAGCGACGTTTCTGGGGTCTGAGGAGTAAAACTTTTAAGACAAAGTGAAATCACAGAATCCCAGAGTGATTTGGGCTGGAAGGGACCTTAAAAGCCATCTAGTTCCAACCCCCTGCCATGGGCAGGGGCACCTTCCACTGGCCCAGGTTGCTCCATCCTGGCCTTGGACACTTCCAGGGGGTCAGGGGCAGCCACAGATTCTCTGGGCAACCTGTGCCAGGGTGTCCCCACCCTCCTAGCCAGGAATTCCTTCCCAGTATCCCATCTAACCCTGCCTTCTGGCAGTTTAAAGCCATTCCCCCTTGTCCTGTCCCTCCATGCCCTTGTCCAAAGTCCCTCTCCAGCTCTTCCAGGGTCCCATTAGGTATTAGGAGTATTCTCCTTTTCCCTCAATTTATTTGGGACTGTTCATTACACGTGGCCACCGTTTCCCCCTCCTGTCCTTGGCAATGGCCATTTCATGGAATATTGAAAGGACACAGTATTACCCATGGCAGCTTTATTGATCTCTCAGTAATCCCTCAGTATGGGAAGATGGGGCATCATTTTGTTTGGGTAACCCTCCATTTAAGGACTGTCTTTCTGCTCTGCTTGTTGTCAGTGGATGGTTTAGAAAATGGGAACTTGCACAAACTGGCTGAAGGTGTCTTTGATGATTTTTGTACACTGGGATAACTCCAAGCCTTTGGATCCTCTTCCCACGAGACAGTTCTTCCCTCCGGATCTTTCCAGCACGTTTTCACGCACTTCTTTACCTTAGAATTGAAAATATTCCTCCTTTTCTCCATCTGCAGGAACTGGGAAGGGGTATTGCAGGGACTGGGATAGGAATAACAGTGTAGCTCTGCTTTTGTTGGGACTTCCTTCTCAGACATGACCAGCTTGCAGCTCTAGTGGTTTCTTTGCCTGGTTTGCTACTTCTGAGGTCACCTTGTTTGGGCAGTGGTTGTGACTCAGGGCTTGCTCTGAGCTGCTTCTTGGAACTGAGGTGAAGCAGTCCCAGTTGGATGAAGGATGTGTCTCATGGAGCTGGGGAGCAGCCAAATGGATCATCTCTGCTAAATGAATATGGATGCAGCTGTGGCATCCCACAACGTGCATCTTTACGTCCAGCCTTAAAGCAAGGCTCTGTCCCCCCCAAAAGTAACTTGAAATCTCTCAAAATGCAGTGAGGAACAGCTTTGACATTCAGTGAGGATTGGGCTGGCGAGGTACAGAGTGACATAATATGTCTTTGCCCTCTAATCTTTTACCCCTTCCAAACTCCAGGCACACAAGAGCCGATTCAATCCTTAATCTTGGTGTAACGAAACCACCTCGTGGTTTTCTGTGTTTGAGTTGATCTAAATTGGGATGGCAGGAGCTCTTGAATCCAGCAGCTTTAGGCTATTTTAGGTGGTGAAAATCTGCCATTGGCACTATGGGAGGCATTTATGAGTAACAAGCTAATTATGTAAAATGCACACTGTCCACTTGTTAAGATCTTCTTAAAGTTTCATAATCTAATCAGAATTTGCTATGAATAACACTTGGCTTGTTGTCCTCCCCCCTGCCTTTTTAATGCCACTTTGGTGGGTGGGTGGATGGATGGATGGATGGATGATCAATACAGGAAGGAAATGCTTTCCTTAAGACTGGTTGGTTGAGTGTTCCCCACGTGCTGCTTTAATAATTCAGGATTTATTTAATCATAAAGGATTTTCCTTTTAATCACTGAGCACAAATGCATCGATTGGAAGGTGGATCATAGAATCAGAGAACGGTTTGGGTTGGAAGGGGCTTTAAAGGCCGTCTAGTTCCAAATCCCTGCCGTGGGCAGGGACACCTTCCACTAGCCCAGGTTTCTCCAAGCCCTGTCCAACCTGGCCTTGGACACTTCTAGGGATGGGGCAGCCACAGCTTCTCTGGGCAACCTGTGCCAGGGCCTCCCAACCCTCACAGGGAAGAATTCCTTCCTAATATCTAATCACAGTCTTTCCTCTTTTCGTTTAAAACTGTTCCCCCTTGTCCCATCACTATCTATTTTCTGTGTAAAAAATTGCTCTCCCTGATTTTATAAAAATTTTTAATGGATGATAAGCAGTCCCATCTGCTCAGCAGCACTCACAGAATAAAACCATGGCTCTCCTGGCCTGTAGTATTTTGGTTAATGTTGACTTTTTGCTCGTCTAGACCTTGCATAGCATCACAAAAGAAGATGGATGTGCCCAAGTCAGAGAGTATTCTGAGGGTGTTCACCTGAAGTGTTGGCAGGGGCAGGTCTGGCTGAGGTCCTGGCCAATATTCCATAGTCAGGTCACCTTCAGAAGGTAGGTGAGGGTGGTGTGAGGGCCCTGCCAGCAGCACAGGCCTGTGCACAGCAGCTTGGCTCTCAGTGCTGGTTCATTCATCACCTGTGATTAACCACTGCAGCAGCAGCTGCTCCCCTTCCACAAAACCCGAGTCCTTTGAGGAAGGGTGGCACCATTCCCGCAGTGCTGTGGGATCCGGACCTGTCTTGGTGCGTGAGCATCAGGAGATGATACGTGGCAGACGTTCACGGTGTTTGTTCTTTCCCTCTTCCCCTTGTTTGCACAAGCTGTGGGTGTGGAGGAGCAGAGTTTTGGGGTGCTGGGGGAGATCCAGGGAAAAGCCATGTCCGAAGGATGTCAGGGAGGGAGGGATCACACAGTGCCCTTGCGTCTGCAGCTGCAGACAGGGGTTTGTGGTGTTGGTTGACTTCAGCAAGAACATAATCTCCTGCACTGGTGGCTTGTCCTTGTCTGATGAGTTTGAAACCTTGGCCAAGCTTTTTTGTTTAGCTGCAGCTCTGACCACTGCAGTCTCATCTGAAGCCTGTAGAACCTCAGGACTGCGAATCTCCTTCAGAAAGACATTCAGGAGACACTTTTAGTCATGGAATAACCTCCATGCAAGAGCCTTTGAGTGTCTTCCTGTTGAGCTTTGTGAGGAACCAACCTCCATGCTCACAGTTCGTTCCCACAACCTCTGCTGGGGCTCGGAAGGAGGACAACCTTCTCCCATCCCATCCCCACGCTGCCTCCGGTGCATCCTGCTCCCTCCAGCACCCCGAAAGTTTGTTTTTTCACCTGTCTAGTTTTGAAACCTGCCACGAGGATAATGTGACATTAGAGTGGAAAAGCTATCGCTGCTGTGCAGGGGAGGAATTGCAGACCCGTAAACTGCTCCCAAAATAGCTCAGATGATGTGTCAACCCGCCCAACCATCTAAATACTCCACGAGCTGACCTCCCTGCGATATCTTATAGGAGCTGGGGAGCGTGTTTTGAGGGGAGGGAGAGGTGAAACCCCCCCTCCTGAATCCACACACTCGTTTCTAGAAGTTGTCATTTATCCAGAAGTTTGACTAGGAGCCAGTCTCTGCTTCCAGCTGGGTCCTCCAGGTCCTGAGTGTAAAATTAGGGGAAGGAGGAAGAGGCTCATTCTCCAGTTGTTTTTCTGTCCCGGTGAACTCGAGGAGCTCTTTGCGCTCGCTGCGTTTCCCTCAAAGCTTTCATTTCATTTGTGTTGCTGCTGAGTGAAGTTTTATTTTCTCTGTAGCTGCTGTGCTGCTCCAGTGTGTGTGTGTGTGTGTGTGCACAGGGATATCTCCAGGCAGCTTGGGAAGCTGCTGCGTTGGCTACAAGGAGTTTCTTCCCTGGCTGCCAGTGGCTGTGGTCTGGGCAAGGGCAGCTCTGAGAACAGAGCGGGCAGTGTTTGGGAGGGACAGCAGCGTTTATCCAACAGCATTTATCCCCCAGGCAGGCAGAGGAGCAGCCCAAATCCTGCTGGATCGTGTCTGCTGTGGAGCTGCTGAGGCTTTATCTCCCAAACTGAACAAAAGGGCTGGCTGAGGTGTTAGGGAGACAAATGGGCAATTCATCGTGGAGTTGGATCATTCCCTGGCAGGGGCGGCGGGAGAGACTGATACGGACACATGGCCGGCCCTGCCAGGCATTCCCACGTCCTGCCGTGGGTGGGAGGCTCGCTGGGGACGTGGAGGGATTGCTGGGAGGTTGCTCCGAGCCCCATCCAACCTGGCCTTGAACACCTCCAGGGATGGGGCATCCGCAGCTTCTCTGGGCTACCCGTGTCAGGGCCTCACAAGCCAAGAATTTTTCAGAACACCTAATCTGAATTTCTCTTTCGGTTCAGAACTGTTCCCCCTCGTCCTGTCAGTATTCCACGTAAAAAGTCACTCTCCCTCTTTTTTATAAGCCCCTTGTAAGTCCTGGAAGGCCACAATTGCAGAGATACCAGCGTGGTGTGTGCTTCGCACCTCTGGGTTGGTTCTTGCCATCACCCAAAGGGTTGGAGAGCAGGTGAGTTAAATGCTGCAGCCAAACCAAGGTGCACCTTCCAGGGGCCTTCTTAGGTGCTGAGGACACAACAGGAAGGTAATTCCTTCCTTCAGGACGCCCCACATGGGGTCAAGTCAGTGGTTTGTCCAGCCAGACGTGGACATCTGGGGAATCCAAGGAGAAGTGGGACAAGTGATGTGGCTCCTGACGTGTCCTGCTCGCTCCTGGCACTCAGTGCTTCAAAGGCCTCCTGAGCCCTCGTGTTTCATCACCCATCTGGATGAACCCTCCCTTTTCCTGAATTTGTCTAATCCCTTCTGGAATCTGCCCATCATTCTGGGCTTCACAACATCCGGTGGCAATGAGCCTTGAAGTTTAATGAGGTGCTGGTTGGAAAAAAGGCTCCTTTCGCCCCATCCAACATTTATTATTATTATTTTTTTAACGCTGTGCCTGCTCTGAATCAAAAGGTCTGATCCCCTGATCCTTTGCCCTGAGCAAAGTGATCCCTGTGGAGCTTCCAGCAGATCTGCAGGACTTGCTTGGGCATCTTGGCAGTGGCTTGATCTGCAGAGAGCCAGGAGGACGGACGAGGAGGTGTTTTGGGGATCTGGGAATTACCCTGTGTGTAATGCTTTCTGATTCCTTCTTTTTAAACCTGCAGGGATAAATATAAAGCAGCAGCAGCACAAAAAGAAAAAAAAAGGCACAGGGAACAAACATTTATGGAGGTTTTCTGGTCCTCTTTTAGTTTGAGATTTCGAATTCCAAATACCCTTTGCTCTGTGCAACTCTTCCTAGGCAAGGGAAGCTACTAAGACCATGAACTTGGATTTTGTTCACTTGGAACAGGAAAACAAAGCTATTGTTGCAGGTTTAGAGTACAGATGACTTTCTGGCCTTAGGAATTCGGGTTTCATGGTCGGAGTGGATGTAAGAGTTTTTATATGGCTTGACTTCGTTGCAAGAAAATCAGTCTATTCAACACTGTGGCCTGTTTCCTGTCTTGGAAGTATGGTATAAATTCTTGTGCTGTATCTGTCCTGTGATCCAATTACATTTGTGGTCCTCTCCTGGTCCTCAATCCCACCAAAAAATGTTTGATAGGAAGGCAGGGGGAGGGATCATCATGGATATTTTCTATAAGGGTCATGTAGAAATGTCCCTTTTTTTCCCCATGTCGTGTAATGGAAAACTGTGAGACCTGATTCTGGATGAAAATCATAGAATATCCTGGGTTGGGATGGACCCACAAGGATCAAATCCAACTCCTGGCCCTGCACAGGACAACCCCAACAATCACATCGTGTGCCTGAGACCATGAGCTACTCTAACCCCATATCAGGAGCTGTTTTGTCCTGGAGCAGGGAGCTAAAATCCTGGGATGGCAGGATTTTCAACAGTGTAAAAAAACCAAACAAAACACCCCAAAACAAAGAAAAAACCCCCAGAGAAACAAACAAACCAACCCCCTATATTCTGAAAACATCTTTTTTTTTTTTTATTTTCTTCTCAGAGCAGGTTAAAACAAACCTCTTTTCTCTTCTTCTCTGGGTTTATGTCTTCATGTTCCATTGCATTTCTCCCCCTGAACTGCTTCCCTGCACCAACACTCCCAGCTCCCCGTTGCCCAAGGTCCAGTGGGATTCAGGCCAAAAGAAATGATGTCAGGCTAAGAAAAAAAAAAAATTAGATAAAAATAAGCAGTGGCTGGATAAGGAGCAGGGGTGGGTTGTGGGGTGGGGGTCCAGGAGCTGTCCAGCTGGGCAGGGGGACACTGGCAGGGGGCTAATTCCTGGCACAGGCTGCCAAGGGCAAAGCTAATTCCGACTTAAATCGGGAGTGAAAGCCTCTGTTGCCGCCTGGCCCGTGCATTCCACTGGCACAGGCTGGTTTCAAGTTGGGTTGAAAATCCTTCTTAAATCGCCCTGATTGCTGTTCCATTCTTGAGAGGATGAAGGGGAGAGGAAACAGCCTTTTTCCCTCCCCGCCTCCTTTCTCTGCCTCTGCTCCCTCACGGACAGAACGGGTCGTTCCGGTGGGATTGTACCAGTGGAATTGGGTCTTGGGGCCAAGCTACCTGCGACCTCCCTGGGTGAAAAACCCTCCCTAAAACCCCTGCAGTGTTTTCTGAGGGTGGTTTGGTGCTGGGAAGTGCTCAGCACGCGGGAATTGTGAGGGAACGTTGGAAAGGCCCGTAGAGCTGGTCCTGGCGTTTGTCCTCGTGTCGCTTCCAGTCTGGTGAATCTTCTTCTACAAGGGAGATATTTACCTGAAATAAAAATGTCCTTTGCTCTGCGGGACCAGAAACTTCCTGGGTAAGGTTTGTTGCAAGGAGAGGAAGGGAAAGAAGGAGGGGATAGCTCAGCCTTTTGCTTCAGATACACCACCAAGGGCTGAAAGACCCAAGTTTTTGTTTCCTTTCTCCCTTGTGGGGTTTTCCCGATTGTTTGTGCCCCCCTCACTGGGGGAAGGGGAGGCAAGAGGGAAGGCACTTCCTTCCTCCAGGGAAGGAAATTCATAACACATTTGTAAATACGTGATAATTTCTAGTGCCTGTAACTCATAACCCGTGCAGGTCTCCTGCTTGGTGCGAGTGGGAAATGCTGCAGCGGCGTGAAGTGTCTTCTTGTGGTGCAAACCCAACTGTTCCCCGGGGCACACTGATCCCAAAAATCCTATGCAGGAAGGTGCCATCACAGGGACACCTCCAGCCTTCCACAAATGAACTCCTCGCTCCCTCACTGAGCTCTTTTTCCTTCAGTTGAAGGAAGTCATTTGCCCTCATCTATTACGTATCAAACTTTTTGGCAATTCGGGCAGGAGGAGGTGAGGGCAAGTTTTGGCAGGAAATCGGTTGGAGATTTATTTCCACATAGAACAACTGTCCTGTATCTGGGAGAAAACCATTCTTGTCTTGCCCCATGCATAGAAAAATCCCTTCTGAAGTGACGTGACGACCCCTTTTTTGGAGTTCCCAGGACACCTGGCCTGGGGAAATTCCCCGTGGACCTCTGCGTTCAGCAGCCTGGGAGAAGCTGGAAGTCTTCCAGCTCCTGTGTGGAGGCTAAAATGGGAAATCCCAGCATCTCTGTGCTAACACCTGGGCCTGGAAAGAGCTTTGGGATCACAGTGGTTGCCTTGAGTGCTGGAAGCACTGGGGAAAGCTGTGCTGGAAAGGAAGATTTGCACCAGCAAATTCTTCTGTCTGGAAGCAGCTGTTGTTTCTCCTTTTTTTGGATGATGGAAATAACTCTTGACAGCACCCAGAGTGTGGGTAGCAGAGTCCTTACCTGTGCTGCCTGACAGCACCCAGAGTGTGGGTAGCAGAGTCCTTACATCTCACATCCTGAGATGCTCAGAGGAAACCCCTGTAAAGATCTATCCAGGCATGGTTGAAAACAAGCCCGAATGACTGACACCTACGAGAATCTGCACCTTTTTCTCCTGAAAAAACCACCCCAAAAATTTGTTTGAGTGTATTTCCCTTGGAATATGATGGAGCCTGGTGTGTCCTTCCCTGGTAAATGGGATCTGTTGGGTTGGAAGTTCCCCGTGCTGTAGCTTTTCTCCTCTCTGTCCTTCTCATTCCCACCACTCAGAGGCTGATCCGAGGACTCGGAGGCATCTCCCTCCATCACGGAATGGTTTGGGTTGGAAAGGACCCTAAAGATGATCTCATTCCAACCCCCTGCCATGGGAAGGGACACCTTGCACTGGAAAAACACATCAAATACATGCTCTGCTGGGACATGAGTAGGGAATGGCTGTTTCCATCTGCACGTGGTGAGGTTGTAAGGCCCTGTTGGCCCTGCTGTGTGTTGGTAGAAGTGTGTGAAGTTGTTGTAGTCTCTGTGGTGGGGGCTCTTACTTATCTGTGCAAGCAGAAGCTGCAGGTGAGTTTTGGGCCCTCTTGCCTCCTGAGAACACCCACGTTGGAGTGGTTGCCACCCAAAACAAGGCTCTGTGCGTGTTTGCCCTGATGCTGAGAGGAAAGTGAGGATCGAAACAGCAGCTGGGACAAAACCGTGGTGGGAAAAGGCTGTGTTTGCTGCTTGAGTTTCCAGTTGCTTTGCTTAAGGGTTCTCCAAAAATTCTCCACTGTTGATGGAGATCCAAAAGGAGAGGGGAGCCCAGGGAGGAGCTGGTTGGGACTGACCTTGAAGGAAGAGAACGAACACGAGTGTGAGGATCTGTGGATGATCAAAAGGGAGGAAGCCTTGGAAAGGGCCAGGATAGATGAGGTTTAGCCAAGCTGGGTTTCGATTTTGGGGTGGAATGTTGGCTGTTCACCTCTGCCTTGTAAAGCCCTGGATGGTCTGGATTCCCTCAGACTTCTCCTCCTGCCGCTTTCTTTGACCCCCACGAGGTCCCAGCATCGGCCAGAGGAGATGGGTGGGAAAATTACACCAAGGAAAGGCTGAGCTTGGAGCGGAGAACTCCAAGAGAACCATCTTTGTGAAGGGGCTGAGATGTTGTTGTGGAGGCCAAGAAATCCCTGCTGAGCTTTGGAGAACCCATGGCCTTATTTTCATGTTAAAATTTAAGGAAATATGGGATTTTTTTTTTTTTTTACTACAAATCCTTTGGCTTTGTGGCTTGGAGAACGGCAGAGAATTCTGAAACCGGCCTGAGTGGCTCCAGGTTTTGTGGAATAGACACAAATGCCTGAATTTTGGGGTGAGCAACGTGTCTTGGAGCAAAAAAAAACCCAAAAAACACTTAGTTCTTAGACTTTGAGGGGTGGAAAGAAAATACAGAAGTAATTATTTAGTAGCAGAGAGACAACTTTCTGTGACATCAAGTGATTTTGGGGGTCCACCAGTGCTTGTGGGAAGAGCAGAACGGAGGCTGGTGAATGTTCTTGAAATGGTTTCCTCCAGAGGACATTGAGTGTGAGCAAAATGGTGACACTTGAACCTATAAACACTTCAAAAACCCAAACAACAAAGTGGGGAATGAGGTGGTTGATCCTTCACTGGCCACCTCTTGCTCCAGATATCAAATCTGCATCACTCGCCGTGAAATTCAGATTATTTTCTTGGATTTTGGGCTCTTTATACTTCGGATGTTCAGTTGGCTTTCGGGGGTTAGGGTTAGGAAGAAATAGTGGTGGGAAGAGAAGAAAAGGGCTGGAAGTTGTCAATTTTCCAGGAGCTTTTTTTTTAATTGTTAAAAGGAAGAAATAGTGGTGGGAAGAGAAGAAAAGGGCTGGAAGTTGTCAATTTTCCAGGACCTTTTTTTGGAATTATTGAAAGGAAGAAATAGTGGTGGAAAGAGAAGAAAAGGGGCTGGAATTTGTCAAATTCCAGGAGCTTTTTTTGGAATTATTAAAAGGAAGAAATAGGGGTGGAAAGAGAAGAAAAAGGAAGAAAAAGGTCTGGAAGTTGTCAATTTTCCGGTAGCTTTTTTTTTTAAAATTATTTAAAGGAAGAGATAGAGGTGGAAAGAGAAGAAAAAGGGCTGGAAATTGTCACTTTTCCAGAATTTTTTTTTTTTTTTTAATTATTAAAAGGAAGAAATAGGGGTGGAAAGAGAAGAAAAAGGAAGAAAAAGGTCTGGGAAGTTGTCAGTTTTCCAGGAGCGTTTTCTGGAATTATTAAAAGGAAGAAAAAGGGGTGGGCAGAGAAGAAAAAGGGCAGGAAGAGCAGCAACACTGCAGGAAAACCAGTCCCGTAGAAAGTGAAAACAGAATCAATTGAGTCACTGTGCAGATGTGCCAAAGATAAATGTCCCAGCAGGAGGAAGTGCCGGGACAGGAATGCAATATTTCAGCAGGCCTGTCATTCCAGGTGGGGATGGCAGAGGCTTTTCCTTGCGGGAAAACAGCTCACCTTGGCGCTGTGCCTCCAGTGGCACTTGCAAAGGAAACTCCTGAGGGCCCCAAAAACGAGAGAGCACCCCCAGGTCTGTGTGGGTGCCTTAACTCTGTGTCACACCCCCCCCCCACCTCAAATTCCCAGCAGGAAAGTCCCCACTTGGACAAGGGAAAATCCAGGGACGCTGCTGGAGGTGTGAGCTGACGAGGCAAGAAAAACTCTTGACTTGTGAGACGAGCTGCAAGCGGGGCCTGCCTTGGAGTGCCGGTCTGGAAGGAATAATTCCATGGGGCCACAGATAAAACTTGGCCATGCAGCTATTGGGGTGAGCTGTGCAGCGTTTGGGGTCTCTCCCAAGTCCTGGAGACTGAACCCCCGGCAAACAAAGCAATTAGCAACGTTTGGGATGAAGTTCCCGACCAAGGGAGCCAAATGCCACCCAGCAGCGTGTGTGCAAACGGGATGGGTCCTGTGGTTCCAGCAGGGGATGATGAAGCTCCTGGCTGCCTGGCTCAAAAGCAGGGATGGGTGGAACGGGCAGGGGAATAGTGCAAATGGTGTTGCAAAGGTTCCTTTCAGCGTGGTGGGAATGGCACAGGGCAAGAGGGTCCTTCCTGAGGTCTGGATGTGGCGCAAGTGTGAGGAAAAAGTCAGGGAAGATTAGGCCAAAGCTTGAGTTACGCCGAGTGTCCCGACTCTGGAGATTCGTGTTGCTCTCAGGGAGGCCGGGGTTAACTTGCAGAGAGTTAAAGCTCCCTGGGCTGTGTGCTGTGAGCTCTCTGGTCTCCCTCCAGGTTCCTAGTGGTCGAACACACCATCCTGGGGAATCTTAAAACCCAGCTTAGAATGGTTTGGGCAGAAGGGACCTTAAAGATCACCCAGTTCCAAGCCCCGTGCCGTGGGCACTTCCACTCCAAATGTCCACCTCGCACTCAGGCCCCTCCTGATGCAAAGTCGTGCAGTCCCAGGGCCCTGACTGGCAGTTTAATCCTAACAGTTGTGGATTGGGGGTGTAAAAAAGAAAAAAAAACCAAAACAAAACACAAAAAGCGCGCCCTCCCCTGAGAAATGTCCTTGGAAAGAACAGCTTGGCCTTTGTGAGGAGCTGAGAAAGCGTCCGACTGACACCGTTGCCTCACAGGACCTCACTCAGCCCGGGTTGCATAAAAGGGCTTTATGGGATTATGAAGGTTCTGTGCAGCGTGTCAGGTGGAGCTCCCTGGCTCGGCCTGCACTCTGTTATTGATGCCATGCTCGGGGAAGTGCCACCTCACCCCTTTTCCCGGGCTTCTGGAATGTGTGTGCGGAGCTGAGGCTGCTGCATCGCTCCCTGGGCACCCATCCAGTGCTGGGGAGGCAAAATGTGTGTGGGTCCATGTGTGTGGCTTCTACTCGGGGAATTCTTTGCCTGGAAGAGTTTTCATTGCTTGTTGCCTTTGAAAAGCCTTTTTTTCCCCCCTAAATTTACTCCTTGTCCCGTTCTAGGAGTGCTGAGCACTAATCCAGGTAGTCATGGATAGATCTCTGCTCATTCCTTACGTTGCATGGCTTGTTCTTCCACCAGCTCTGGGAGTGTTGTGCCACTGTGCAGCACCATAAATCCCATTTTTTACCGTCTCCCTGTCCCTGGCTCTTTATTTTGACCATATTTAGGTGACTTTTGTTGTAGATCCACGTGACTGGGCTGTGCTATCAGCAAGTTTTGGGAGGCTGGTCTGTCGGAAACTGTAATTTGAAGTATCCCGAAGCCAAAGCATCTCAGGGGAAGGTGGTGGTGGTGGGTTGAAAACCACCAGTTGCTCTGCAGAAATCGTGGCTGTGGGATCGATTCCTGTGCCCCTCCTTGCTCCAGTAGCCATGACACTTAAAGCACGTGTTTCCCAGACCATTTAGCTGAACAGCAGCCGCTCAGATGGAAAGGTAAAAATGGGAAGGGGGAGCTGTCAAAAACACTTTGCCTCCCTCTCTCTCCTTGGCCAGCTGAGGGTCTCTTGTGCCAACCGTGAAAGCTCGCAGGAAGGGACCTTCAGAGTCTCATGAAGGCCAGGAATGAACGTCCTGGAAATTCCTGAAGCTCAGACTAAGGCACCTTTCTGATAAATGAACCTTCTGGGAGCTCCTGCTAACGAGGCATCAGGGCTGGGTGACGTCCCCTCTCCTTGGAGAGCAAGTCCCCACTCTGTCCCAGTGAAGGCAGACCAAAAATGAAAGGGTTAACATTTATGCTTCAAATGGAGCTTCCTGATTGGTCTTTTAGAGTGGTTTTGGTTTTTTGGTGGGGTTTTTTTGTTTGTTTTTTTTTTTTTTTTTTTTTGGTGTTTTGTTTTTTTCCCCCTCATTTGGGGGGGAATTTTTTTTTTTTTTGGCAAATTGACACTGGGTTGCACCAGTTTTCTGTGTTTCCAGTGGATTTTTATCACTGCAGGGTTTTTTCTGGAGATCTTAATACTCTTGAAGGTAACCGAAGGAGAACGTCTCCCTGCCCATCTTTGTTCTCCCAAAAATCCCAACTCAGCCATTTTTCCCCCCCCTCCCTCAGATACCTGGTGTTAAATCACCTCATTGATACATCGGGAATGATTGGATCTGGTCCTGGATGCTGCTGCCTGGGTCTCAGGGCAGGATTTTATGCCCTTTGTGCACCGAGGTTTGGGATTTAGAGCATCCAAGCTGCCTGCCCTTGGGAGCTGTGCTCCTGGCAGGATGCATCCCGCTGATCAGAGAGAATTAAACACAAGAAATCGCTGCTCCTGGGGGACGGGTGGGAATTTAAAGAGTTTCCAGGACCCATCAGCATCCAGCGAAGGGGGGTGAGTGTGAGCTCCCCTCCCCGTTTTCCTTGGTGGTCCTGCAGCAACGGGGATGTCCAAGCCTGTGACCCATCCCCACAGCTCCCCTGTTCAGGACTGCAATGCTCCAGCAATCCCGGAATTCCACGTTTCAGCCATTCTTCCTTTTTTGGCCGGGGAATGTTGTGTGCAGGTCCTCCGAAACCCTGCCTGGTGATTCCCATTGACTGCCTGGACTGGCACCTGGCCTGGACAGGGCAGAGCCAGGAGAGTGGGGTACAGCCAGCCTGGCCAACAAACCACTGCTGAGCCCAGCAGATGTTCCTGCAGCCTCTCTGCTCCCTGGGGCCGATGCCAGGCTGGTCCTTTTCCAGCAGCTCCGTCACTTGACACCGGGAACAGTCCTCTTGGGCTTTTGTGGCGCATTGTACGAGTCAAGGACCTTGTGCTGGGAGAAGGGAGGGGAGAAGGCCACGGGACGTGAACTTACTTCTTCAGGGCATTTTTTTTTGGTAGGTTTTGAGCTCGTTCTGTCTTGTAAAAGCTCTTGGCAGTGTCTCCTGGAAAGTGCATCCTGGTCTCCAACCTCAGGCTGTGGCTCACTGGGTTTTGTGTCAGGATCTCTTCTGGTGAGGGCAGGGAGGCTTCATGTGCTTTCTCGGTGTCTTTTTGGGTTTGGTGGGACACACCGTCCTCTACCCCTTCCCAAGCTGGTTTCTGGCTCTGCTTGATATGCCAAAATGATTTTTTTCTTTATGCACAGGACAGCGGCAGTAGAGCTCACGTGTTTTTGCTGTTTTCCCAAGTTTGTGCAGTTGGGAACTTTCAATTACTTATTTCCAATTTTTTGGTTTTAAACCCTGGGCCATCTTCACTGTAGGACTGTGTTTATGTCCAAACATAATGTCCATTATTTCTGTGAGAGCTGGGAGGGAACACAAATGTACTTTTTACCCTTCTCCTGCTCCCACCCTGCACACACACTGAAGGGAGCTTTGCTTTAAAATCCCTCTGTGCCCAGACATCAAGTCCACGTGGGTGCTCAATCACGAGGTCCTGATGCCACCACTGACCCCGTGGGCTGTATTTCGTGGAATCCCAGAATGATTTCGGTTGGAAGGACCTTAAAGACCATTGAGATCCAACCCACAAGGGCAGGGACACCTTCCACCAGCCCAGGTTGCTCCAAGCCCCATCCAGCCTGGCCTTGGACACTTCCAGGCGTGGGGCATCCACAGCCTCTCTGGCCAACCTGTTTGGTGCTTCACCACGCCCTGAAGAAAGAATTTCTCCCTAAAATCTCCTCTGAATGAAGAACTTCTCCCTAAAATTCCTTTCCCTCACCTCTGCGCCCCCTCTGTGTTTCCTCGCAGGCTGACGGGGAACGAACCCCTGACCATCCTCCCTCTGACCTCAGAAATGGAGGAAGCCGCAGTCAAAGCCCACTACAAGGTGTGTGACCGGCTGAAGCTGGAGAAGAAGCAGCGCAGGATGTGCCGGCGGGACCCGGGCGTGGCCGAGACGCTGATGGAGGCGATCAGCATGAGCGCCCTGGAGTGCCAGTACCAGTTCCGCTTCGAGCGCTGGAACTGCACCCTGGAGGGCCGATACCGGGCCAGTCTGCTCAAGAGAGGTCAGTAGGGCGGGGAAGGTTTTGGGGTGGTGGCACCCCCTGCACCCATCGCCTCCCCTGGCATCCTGCTGCGTCCTGTGCCACTGGTGCGTCCCCACCTCCGCAGAGGTCCAGAAGGAGCCGGCGGGAGGCTCCAGCTCAGCCGTCAAAGTGCCCAGCGGGCAAAGGATGTGCTAATGGGGGGGAATTTATGTGCTGATGGCGGTGATTTGTGTGCCATTCCCTTCTGCTTCCCGCTGGAAGCTGCTCGCCGTGGAGGCTGGAGATGTTTGTGTGTGTGTGTCTTCAGCCAGCGGCTACGTTTGCTCCTCGCATCTGCTGGAAGTTGAGCTCTTGCCGGAGAGGGAGGTTTTGAAACTCCTAAAGCTGTTCCCTCTTTTCTCCCCCCCTAATTTTCCCCGGATTTTTTCCCGAATTTTACCTAATTTTCCTAAAAATCCCCCTGATTTTTTCCCCTGATTTTTTTCCCCTGATTTTTTCCCCTGATTTTTCCCCCTGATTTTTTCCCCTGATTTTTCCCCCTGATTTTTTCCCCCTGATTTTTTCCCCCTGATTTTTCCCCCCTGATTTTTTCCCCCTCATTTTTTCCCCCTGATTTTTCCCCCTGATTTTTCCCCCTGATTTTTTCCCCTGATTTTTTCCCCTGATTTTCCCCCTGATTTTTTCCTGAGTTTCCTGATTTTTTTTCCTGATTTTTCCCTGAATTTCCCCTGATTTTCCCTGATTTTCCCCTGATTTTTCCTGATTTTTTTC
>VXAY01006106.1:68198-87377 GCA_013399855.1 Oxyruncus cristatus
TTTTTTTAATTTTTTTCCCTCTTTATTATGTCGCTGTTTCAGGAAAGGAGTTGAGAAAGTGTTTCCCTTTCTTCAGGGACAGGGCAAACCAGCCTGTGCTGTGCTGTCCCGTTGGAGAGGGCAAGGGGAGCCCCGTCATAGCACGGGGCAAAACCTTGGAATGTTTGTGTCCTGTTACCGCCCTACCCAGGGAAAAGCTCCTGGTTGTGTGAGGAGGGTAATTCCCACACCTCTTCCCCAGCAGTTCACATGGAGGTGACCATCTGAATACTGGAGGAGCGGGTGGTGCTTTGATCTCCTCCCTTTGTGCTGTCTCACACAGTCCAGTTCCCCCCACACACTCCCAGTAAACCCAGTCGTTGTTTCCAGCTCGCAGCTGAAATGCAGCAGGAGCGTTTTACGGGCAACATGTGTTGGTTTGCAGGGTTTTGGGGACTTCCAGAAAGCGCCACACACTCAGAGATGGGCCTGGAAACCCAGGGGCTGGTGTCTTTTAAAGACCAGAGCAGAGGTTCGCAGGGCTCCCTCCCTCGCTAATTAGTGAGGAGGAGTAATTCAGAAGCGCCAGGGCTTAACTAATGCACTGTCACTGAGTGGTGGAAACAAGGAAAGTCCTTATGAAACCCAAGAGGTCCAAGAGCCAGAGCTGCAAGACGTTTAAAAATATCCCCGCATGCCAGAGGAGTCCCTGGATTAGTGGCGCCTTGGGAAAGCCAAGCACTTTCTCATGCTGACACCTGGAGGCCACAGCTTGTTCCTTCAGACGGGCCTGTCCCCTGGGCAGCCCTGGACGAGGAGCAGCCCGCAGCTGAGCTGCCCCCAAACCCCATCGGGACCCCCCCTCGTCCCAGCCCTTGTCAGGGAGCCGGGTAATAAATGGCAGCCCTGAGGGCCGCAGGGCTCTGCCTGCTGTCTCCTTCGCCCGTGTTTTATATCCCTGCACCATCCCTGCTCTCCGGCAGCGCTGTAAATCCTTCAGGTGTTGCTCCACGGAGTGAGGCGCTGCCCTGTAAATCTTCCTCCTCCTCTCCGGGAGCTGCTGGTTCCTGGTTCGGCGTTGCAGCAAGTGATACCCCAGGGCAAAGAGGCACATGGATCACCCTCTCAGACACAGCTATTCGGTGTGGGCTTGTTTCCTCTCCTCCAGGAGCAGCTTCTTAAGGAGAAAGGAAAAAGGGGAAAAAAAAACCAAAACAAAACACACCCAAACCACTTTTTTTCACTTAAAAGTGGAGGGAGAAAGTTTTAAACTTGGTCCACCAGCAGAGCCTGGCTGCTGGTTTGCAGCTTGGGCTGATGCAGCCTGTTTCTTAAAATAACAGGGGATTGTTTGAGGGACTCGTTATCCTCTTTGGATCCTCTCAAACAATTTTGGAAATGGCTGAAACTGGATAGCTGTGGCCTGCAGACTGTCAGTGCGCGGGGGTTAGAATGCCTGCGTTGATTTGAAGCTCATTATCTTGTTACAAAATCTCTTGGTGCAATCAAACAGTGCGTGGCAGAGATGGCTTTGGGCCTGGCCAGAGCCACGTGTCACGTGGAGTTGGTTGGAAGAGCAGCCGTGTGATGGGCACTGGGAATCCGTGGAGGTTCCCGGGATGGAGAATGGGAAGGAGCAGGGCCCGGGCTGATGGGTGGAGGCTGATGGAAGGGGAGAACCTGGCAAATGAACCATTTCTTCCTGGGTTTCTGTTGCGCTGGCCCAGCGCTGACTTTCTGCCGAGGTTTCGCGCCCGCTGTGAACCCAGTGGTTCGGATCAGGAGCTCTTCAGGCAGGTTGTGGGGCTGGGCTAATAAACCAAACCACTTCCAGGCAGTTTGCTGTGGCTTAAGTCCCCAAGGCCAGGTTGGAAGGGGTTTGGAGCAACCTCATCTAGAGGACCAGGCACAGGGCTGGGAGCAAGATGGACTTAAAGGTCCCTTCCAACCCAAGTTACTCCATGATTGCAGTGTCTCAGACCTTCAGAGGAGCGCTCACACACCCTGTTCCACTGAGGGCTCTCTCAGCACACTGGTACCTCTTCATTTCGTAGCACAGTGGCAAGAAGGCAGTTCTGCCGTCCAGGAGCACAGAGCCACCCTGTCTTTAGTAGAGGCATCCTTCTGACAGGCATGTGAGCAGGCTGACCTAGGGTGTAACCCAGAAAAAATACCCTACAAAGGGTGAAAGCTGCGTAGAAGGCATTTGCTACCCAAAGGAGTTCAGTATCCATGAGTTTCTGGTGTGTGAATTAAATAAAGGATTCTCCCAGCAGTTCCAGTGAGAGTGTTTGCACCGCTGGAGATGTTTCTGTGGTGACAGAGGATGTGGTCTTACTTCAGGGGGAAAACAGATGGAAAAACTCTGAATTTGGCTTCTCAACCCTGACTAGCCCTTAAAATGTCCTCAATGAGTGTGGTGTCCAGCCTTTTTAATTTTAACTTGCCTTCAAGTTAGGAAAAGGTTCCTGCTCTTCTTTTCCAGGTGAGCAGTGGAATGGTTGGATAATTCCTACCACAGCCTGGTTTGAGTCAGCACCCTTGGGAGGACCAGACCTCAGTCTCCTGGGCTGGATTTTCATCAGCCCTTTTGCACCTGGGAGTGTTTTGGGAAGGCAGGCTCTGGGAATGGGCCAGGTAGTGTCCCATGAACTTGGACTATCATGGACCTCCCAAGGAACAGTTCCAAAAATGACCTGGCAGTGTCTCTGCATGTCCTTGGTTGACACACCAGCTCACAGATATATCCACTACTGGCACCATCCACTTGTGTTATTTTTGAGTGGGGGATTTCTTGAGCCCCATCCAAAGCTGGTCTGGAATTGCACCTCAGATATGCAGTCGTTTACGGCTTCCATGGCCGGAGAATGGGCAGCTGTAAATACTGCCATGGTTGCTTTTTATTTCTGGCTTTTTTAATTTGGATTGAAATCCTGGGCCTCTCTTAGTGTCGCTTAAACTGCTGAGGGGAGTGGATGCTGTCACATCCCTGCAGGTGAGTGTGCAGGTGTAAAGAAGGGGGTTGTGTGTGGAAGGTTTGAGGTGTAAACTGCTTTTTGAGGCGCTCAAGTGAGGTGCTGTGTTGGGGTCCCAGCCCTCAGGTGCCTTCTGTTAATTTTGTTGGACTGGAGTAGGACCCAGTGGCGTTTTTTTCAGGGGGAAAGGGAAGAACAAGGAGCACTCGTGGTTCCTGCCCCAGCCATCAGGCTGGAATCCGTGCTGGGCTCCTGCTGTTTGGTGACCCCTTGCCAGCAGCATTGCTGTCCCATGATACCTCCGTGGCCTGTCCAACCCTTCATGGAATCGTGGAGTGGTTTGGCTTTGAGGGGACCTTAAAGAACATCTCACTCCAACTCTCATTCCATGGGCAGGGACACCTTCCTCTATCCCAGGTTGCTCCAAGCGCCGTCCAGCCTGGCCAACAGGATGGTATCATTTGATGGGATGGGAGCTCTCAATGAGTCAAGACTGCAGAAGCCCAGAACCAAGTGCTGTCCTTAAAAAACACCTTTCACAGACTCACAGAATCCTGGAATGGTTTAGATTGGAAGGGACCTTAAAGATCATCTCAAAACTGATGCCCAGGACGTTCCACCTGAACATGAGGAAGAACCTCTTTGCCGTGCAGGGGCCCAGCACTGGAACAGGTTATCCAGAGAGGGTGTGGAGTCTCCTCACTGGAGGCATTCCAGAGCCATCTGGACACAATCCTGTGCCATGTGCTGTGGGATGACCCTGCTGGAGCAGGGACATGGGCCCAGATGACCCGCTGTGGTCCCGCCCTGCGATTCCGTGACGCAGCTCAAATCTCTTCTCGCGACCGGGGCTTTTCCTCGACTTCCTACTGGTTTGTTTTGTTTTGTTTTGTTTTTTTTTTAATTTTTTTCTTTCTCTAACCCTTCCTCCAGCTGCAACTAAAGCCTCTCCCTCCTCCCTGCTGCAGGTTTCAAGGAGACAGCCTTCCTGTACGCCATCTCCTCGGCCGGGCTGACCCACGCCATGGCCAAGGCGTGCAGCGCGGGCCGCATGGAGCGGTGCACGTGCGACGAGGCGCCCGACCTGGAGAACAGGGAGGCCTGGCAGTGGGGGGGCTGCGGGGACAACCTCAAGTACAGCAACAAGTTCGTCAAGGAGTTCCTGGGGAGGAAGCCCAACAAGGACCTGCGAGCCAGGGTGGACTTCCACAACAACCTGGTGGGCATGAAGGTGCGTGGGAGGCCGCTCGGGGCCGGGGGTTCGCGCCGTTGCGGGGTGGGGGGCGGTAAGGGGGGGCTGCCTTTGGGTGTGGGAGCCAGGAGTGTGGGATGTATCAGGAGCAGTGTGGCAGCAGGAACAGGGAAGTGATTCTGCCCCTGGACTCAGCGCTGGTGAGGCCTCACCTGGAGTGCCGTGGCCAGCTCTGGGCCCTCAGCTCAGCAAGGCCATGGAGGGGCTGGAGCAGGGGCAGGGAAGAGCAGCCAGGCTGGGAAGGGACTGGAGCACCAGTGCTGGGAGGAGAGGCTGAGGGAGCTGGGGTTGTTTAGCCTGGAGAAGAGAAGGCTCAGGGGAGACCTCATCGCTCTGCACAACTCCCTGACAGGAGGTTGTAGCCAGGTGGGGGTTGGTCTCTTCTCCCAGGAACCAGCAGTAGGACAAGAGGGCNCTCTGTCCCTGGAGGTGTTTAAGATGAGGTTGGACGTGGCACTGAGTGCCATAGTCTGGTAACCGCGGTGGTGTTGGATCAAGGGTTGGACTTGATGATCTCAGAGGTCCTTTCCAACCCCTCTGATTCTATGATTCTATGATTCTATGATGCAAAATGCACGGAGTGATCCTTCTTCTGGAGGGGTGAAGTCTCACTCGTGGGGCTGTGCCCTGGTTTCGTCGCTGTGCAAAATGTCAGAGAGGGAGCAGAGGGGAAGAAAAGGGACTGCCCAGGTCTAGGAAATACGAGGTGGGGATAAGGATTGCTGGATTTCCACAAGGGAGACAGGGCTTACGCCACAAAGGGATGGAAAGACGGGTTATTCAGGCTTACATGGGGTGGGACACAGAGGAAGGGATTTATGCTGCTGCAGCACAGGTTGGGGGGATGCTCTTCTTGAGCAGTTCAGTAGAACTGAACAGTGGACAGTAGAGCATCTCCATGGCCAGGTTTCTTTAGCAGTGGCTGGAGAACCTGCCAGGGGACCAGCGTGGAGAGATTAATTTCTGACTGACCTCAGACCCAAAAGTTTCTTTAGCTTTGTGTTCTGGCAGAAACCATCCATGTCACCCAGAGCTGATGCGTTTGCAGGTGACAGTGCTTGGGTGTAGAGTCCCTTTGCCTTTCCCATCCTTATCCTCTCTGCTGGAGGACTTCCTGCCCTTTACACCTTGCTCTTCCCACGAGGCTTTACCCTCCTGCCTGGGGGCCCCCCTGCAGGACTGCCAGAGCTCAGGAAACATTTGGACAGTACTCTTGAGCACATGGTGTGATTTTTGGGGTTGTCCCATGCAGGGCCAGGATTTGGACTCAGTGATCCTTGTGGGTCCCTTCCAACTCGGGATATTCTACAGCTGATGTGAAGGACAGAGTGTCTGCAGTTGCTGGGTCATCCCAGCAAGGAGTGGGGGAGAGGAAGGGGCTTTCCACCTTCTCCCCTAATCTGCTCGGCTGTACCTAGAGTTGCCCAAACACTAAAACCCCTCAGATTGGCCAGCACAGGTGCTCAGGATCAGTGTTTCATTGCACCAACCTCCAAGGGGGACATGCTGTAAGGCCAGAAATAGCCTTCGAGCCTTGTTATTGTCTGTGTGATTGGATGTGGGGTTGGGGCTGGGATGGGGGACCTGGGTCTCCAGTTTCCCAGGCAAATGCAGCCCCAGCCAGTTGTGCATTCTAGGAATGGCCACCCCAGCTCAGTTGTTCCTGTGTGTATGTAGAAAATGTCATTCCTCACGGCAGAGTTGGGCCATCGGGGAATGCCACCAGCCAGGGCTGGCCAGCAAAAGGTCTGCCCCTCTCCCCGCCACCAGATGCTCCTAGACAGTGCTCCTAGATCAGGATTAGAAACATCCTGGATTTAGCTGCTGTCTGGTTTTGGCTGACAGCTTTGCTGCTCTGGATTAGAGGGCTCAGTGTCTGTGAACTCGTGTTGCAGCTCTTTGACGTGTGAAACGGGCCTTGCAGGATGATGAAATTCGGTTTAGTACTCACGGTTGGTTACTCCTGAGGGCCTGTCCCGTCTCTGTGGAGTTGGCTGTGTGGCAGATGGGATTGACAGTGGAAGGGAGTCCATGGAGGCTGTGATTTCGTGCTGGATGTTGCTGTGAGATGTCCTGGCTCTCCTCCCATTCCACAGGCATACGGTACAGTCTTATCAAAACCTGCAAGGCTGTGGCTATAGGTGCCGTAATTCCATGAATATCTACCGACAGTGGTGGGGCTAAAAAAACTTGCCCAATGGATTTGACCCAACTCCCAGCGTTCCCAGCCCCAGTAGCTGCAGTCAGGATGCCCATATGGCTGAGGCCAGTCTTGGAATTAGGTCAGGTGTCCTTACTTATCAACCCGTGCTCTACACTATGTCGCCTGGAGCTAAGCAGACTCCAAGGATGAGCTGGAGGGCTTGAATCTTCCCTTTCTTCCTTCCCTTTCTTGATCCCACTGCGAGTTAGTTCCCAGGGGAAGATGCAGGACTCTCCAGCATCCTCTGCCTCCCCTTTTTTTTGGCACAGGCGGGCTCTGGTCATTGGCAGTGGTTTCTAAGTGTAATATCTGCAGCGAAACAGCTGAGTAACAGTTGTGACGGTTGTGCAGACACTCAGAGCCCTCCTGGCAATCCAAGTCAAAGACCTTTGCTGCAGGTCAGTGATCCACTCACTGTTCCTATTTTTGTCCACCCACAACGTGTCTGTCGAGTTGCTGTTGCTGCCTGACAGCTTTCCTTGCCCATTTGCAGCAGCAGCTGAAATGATTCCTCTGTTTGTGCTGCTGGAATAATTGGACCGTGGTCTGGTTGAAAGGCAAGCCAAGCACCAGATCCACGCCACCACCATGAAAGCAGGCACAAAACAAGTGGATTTCACCCTGAGAAGGAAGTTTTCAGGAGGTTGGTGGTTCAGGATCAGGAGAACATAGATCTGCATAGGCAGGATATGTGGGCTAAACCACTGGCACAACATGGTGCCGTTAAGATGATCAGAAATGACGACTCAAAACCGGCTTTGTAGCTGCAAGGTCAGAACTTGGCTGTGCTTCCTTCAGATTCCAAAATTGCAACCAGTTTGGAGCCTGAGCATTGACCCTCTTGGTGTGGTTGGTGGATTGTCTTGGGCTTTGCTTACACTCGGGTGTCGATTAATCTCGGGTTCCACCCATGTCCTTCCTCCTGGGCCCACTGCGAGTGCAGCGCTGGAGGATGAGGTTGCTCAGCGGGTACTACCATGTTTTCCTTGCTGAACTTACTCATGTTTTCCTTGAGGAAGGTAGTGGGTTAAATATGATCCTCAGCACGTTTTCTCCACTTGTCTGTCTCCAAAAGGAGCTGCCCATCAGTCACTCCTGCCATTCCAACCACTGAGCAGGATTTGCTAACCCCGTGATTACAACAGCCTGCAAGCACTTTGAACTAACCTAGTTTGGCTGTTTGAACACTAACTCATATGGATTTGATCAAAGGCAGTACAGGAGTGCAGATAGACTCAATTTGGGCCAGTTTGGAGCTGAGCAGTTTTGAACTGGAGCACTTGGAGCGTGTGGATGGATGTGCGTGTGCGTGTGTGTGTTCGCCCAGGGAGTGGAGGAATATCCATTAAAGATCCAGCACAAGCTTGGTGGTCTCTCCCCTGTCATTTTTCCCATGTAATCACTCCCAAACATGGCAAAACATACAAACAGTCCCTTGAGACCCAGCAAAAAAAATAAAAAGGACCTGTGCTTAACTGAGTAATTTGGCAACCAGCCTCCTGGTCAACCCAGCAGTTTCTCCATGGTGTCACCCCAGCAAACAATCCGTGGGTTTCTGAAGGGTGACATTATCCCATCCCGCCTAGTTTTAGTGTCTCTTGGTGGACGTTCTCGTTTAACTATGATTTTACTTCTGCTTTTTTTTTTTTACAACCTTGATGGGCTGCCTGTAATTCCGCTGCCACCAGTGAACTAATCACTGAACATGTTGTGCCCGTGGTGGCTCACCAAGTTATGTGATATGAGCTCAGTGGTTAATGAAAGGGCGAGCTTGTCTGGTGTGAGGATGAGGTAATTAGACCAGGACTTCTCCAGCCTCCTCTTTATTGAAAAGTAGGAGCTCTGAATAGACCACTTATTAAAAAAGCAATTTCCCTTCCTTTGCCAAATCTGCCTTTTCTCATCCAGCCATTCTTTCCGAGGGGTCCTGGGTGCAGAGGGTGTGTGTTGGGGGGAGATGGTTGTGTGTGTCGAGGGGGTGGTGGTGGTGAGAGAAGCCAACTGTATTAAAGCCCCACTGCCAGCGGTGAAGTTTCTTAGTTATATTAAAAGAAGCCCAGGCAGCCTTGCTAAACCTCTCATCTTCTCTCTGTATCCTCCCCCCCGCCCTCCCCCTTGTACACACAAGTGCAGCCCTCTTTTGTAACCCATTAATGAAAAGTCGGAATATTAGAGCACTCAATTAGTTCCACTGGGCTTGAGTAAGTGATGTTTTAATTAAATTTGCCCAGTTTCTCAGCAAAGTATCATTAAACATGACTTTCCAACTCCCTCTCTGGAGCGTTGCTAAGTTTCTTAATCCCAGGAGTGCTGACCTCTTCCAGAGGTATGTCTGGTCAAGCATGTCTTACAGATCCAAGGGGCACTATTAAAGGGGGCTGCTGTTACCCAAGGAAAAAGAAAATTATCCTGTTCTCATTCCCTTTTTCCTTTATCCTTCCAGAAGGAGGGACACAACCCTTTGCCTTCAGGAGCCTTGAGAGCCACAAGTGTGTAGTGCAGGACTGTGGGAGGGCAGAAATGGAGAACAAAGTAAAAGGCTTTTCCCCCCAAAAGGTCTCCCTTTGAGCAATGACATGGAGAGCAAAAAAATCTTTCCCCCCCAAAAAAAAAAGGTCTCTAGGAAATACCCTGCTTTGAAACTGGTTCCCTTCGTGAGGCTCGATTGGTTTTGCACGGTATGTTTCAGTCTGTGCAGACTATGGGCATGTTTCTGAAGGATCATGGAATCCTAGAGTGGTTTGGGTTGGGAGAGACTCTAAGGATCATCTCATTCCAACCCCCTGCCACGATCCCTGTCAGCCTTGCTGTAGGGTTCGGGTCCAGACCCATCCTGAGACACATTGTACCTGAAACACCTTATACCTTGAACCATATGGGGTGCTCTGCAGAGGATAGTGGGTGGTGCATGGACTTCTCCTTGCTGTTGACTTGCTTATTTTGGAATTCCATGCAAGGAATGGCTTCCCCCCCACCTCCACCCCCAGGCAGTGCTGGCAGGGATCTCTCTGGAGGGGCTGAGCGTGCTGGAGATGGACTCTCCATATCAGGGAGATGTTTGCCCAGCTATCATCTGTCTGAGGAACTTCATGAGCTATCACATAACAGGTTATCAGAGCACAGCACCCTCTTCATTTCTGGAGCTCCGTTTTACAGGGTGGGGAAATTGAGACCCCGAAAGATTAAGTGACTCCCTAAAGGTCACACACAGGCGTAGCAGAGCACAGGCTCACACCCTGGTCTCCTGTTGCAGGGACTGTGTTTACAAGCACTGACCATCCAGTCCCATCCAGTTCCTCCCAGTAAACATGATTCCAGTCGAATTCCAGAGTTTGTCTAACGGGCAGATTTAAATGTTAATACCGATGTTATTTCTCTGCACCCTCGAGGTGTGTAATAACTGCTGGTTTTGGGGTGAATACATGAGCTTAAGGCAGTGGCTGCATGGAAAAAAAAAAAAAAGAGATATAAGATATAATGCATCCTTTAGGCAGCTTCTTCTTTAGGGTTGTGTTTGCAGTGTTAGAAATCCTGTCACATGTTTACCAGGGTACAAACCAAACCTAGAAAATAACGTCCTGAGACGAGCCCGAGGCTCCATGTACAGATCAGTTTTCAGGGCCACCACTGGTATTAATTGCTGCAGGTTATGACAGGTAGGAGTGCCTGGGGAATGCTTTCTGGATTTTTCCCTCTTTTCAGGCTGAGATTGGCTCAGCCAAAGTCTTTCTAAGGCCTGGAAATCAAAACTCTGGAAAAAATTGCTTACTGTTGTCCGTAAGTTTTTTGCAGTTAATTGTTTATGTGGATGTGGAGCACATTAGGAATACTGAAGGGGGAAAAAATACTCCTAAAGTTCTCAGTTTTAAGTAGGGTTATGGTGTTCTGTGCTCAAATGTTTGTATTTTAATATGTATGTCCCTAAAATACAAGCGTCCATACTTTTGAAGAAGGAAGGGTGGCGGAAAGGGAAAATTGCTCTGAAAAAACAAGTTGAGAACGGGCTCGGGAGAAGTTTGTTTGTTTTTTTTTTTTTTAACAAGATAGAAGGAAAAAGAAGGGAACACTTCTAATCCAGCCAATGGCACTGGGCAGTGTTAAGGGACAAGTCTGGTCTGCTGGTTGTGTGGGGACCGTGGCCGCTGTCCAAACAAACATTAATGCTCGGGCTGAGGGAATGACTAAGCCTATTTAAATGGAAGAGGGATGGAAGGCATTTGATTTGTGGAGAAGCATCCCAAAGCCCTTTCCGAAGGACGGGCAGGCTTTTCCCTGGATGAGCTGGCTCTGGGGAGGGCTCAGTGCTCCCTCCCCTGCCCCGAACCATAGCGAATGGTCGGAAGCCTCGGAGCCGCAGCCCAGCCATGACGACAGCGGAGCCATAACCCAGGAATTCCCACTGCTGCTGCCCAGACAAGAGTTGTCTGAAAACCACGGCCAGGGCCCCGTGACCCAGCTGGGAATGAATGGGAATCTGTCCTCAGCTAAAACACTGAGAAATTGTGTGTTGCAGCATGTCTGAGACTGATCATTACGGGGGCACTTAGTCTGAGCTTCGTAGCGAAACCATTGTTGGGAGGAAGGATTACATGTTGCATAGCAATGCTCTGCTGTGATCCCTTCTCCCCATGGCTCTTGTAAAGCCATTTGGGCAGCCAGTCCAGCAGCCCTATCTAATTTCCTCGGAGCAGCGAACGCCAGGAAAGATGGTTCTGTCTGGCTTTGTTTTCCTCGTTCCGCCTTTGTCGGTGTTCGGTGTTCCCACAGCGAGATCAGTGGCGATGTGTGTTCCTAAGTCAAGCTCATTAGCTCAAAAAGCTTCATTCCCCTCCCAAACTACTCTGTTCGAGACTACCAAGACCAGGTGGTTGTTCAGAGGAGAGTGGGAGGACATAATTTCCGTGTGTGACGCTATCCCTGACCCACCAGTTGGCTTTGTTTGGCTTTGTTTTCGTGGTGGAAGCTCTCTGCATCATGTAACTCAAAGGATACTCCTTATTGTTTCTACTCCTGAGTTACAACTCTGCTGCCGTGTGGTAGCTGTGGAGTTTGGACCAGAGGGAGCGTGAAATATTTTGTGCTTTGGATTTAATTTAATTCAGTCTGCCTCACGTCTGTGAGAAGACAGAGGCATTTCAGGTGGTGTAGATGAAATAGGTGTTCAGTGGTGATGCCGTGTGTGTTCAGGAGGGGTTCAGGTCTGTGTGGGATGGAAGTAAATCAGACTCTGAGCCATGACGTGCCTTGAAAAGAAAGCGGCAACTACCTTGTTACGAAGCATCTTTACCAAAAAATTACAAGTTTATAATAAAATCTCATTCTGCCTCATCTCCCCTAGACATTTTGGGTAATAAAAGCCAATTTATTCCCTCCTGGAAGCCCCTCCAGGTTTGAAAGCATGATCTAGACCTTTCCCCACTTGTCCCAGGGCCCAGCCAGGAAAGCTTTCCCCAGCACCGCTCCAAGCAACCTGCTGACTTGGATCAGCCTTGCTCCGCTTCCTGAAGAAACGAGGTGGATTTAAGTGCCTGTGACAGGAGCTTGCAACAAGGGGAGGGAAGGTCTCTGTGGAAGCTGGGGAGCGAGACGAGAAACGGGAGGGCTTTGCCAAGGCTCCTTTTGGCTCGTGGGTGGTTTGGGGCCCGTGGGCAGCGGTTCCCCGTCAGGCATCGCCGGCAGGAGCTGCAGCGTGACTGACAGCAGCAGGGGAGGCTGCTGGGCAGGAGGTTTTTTCTAGGATTTTCACTCCTGCTGCCTCGTAACATTCTTGAGTCGTTCCCAGTCCTTCCAGGAGCAGGTTTATGGGGCGGTTGGGATGCCCCACACTCGCGCAGTGGCCGTATGAAAACCCACACGCTGCGTTTCATGAACTGCTGCATTCAGGGGAACGGGGACAATGGGAACCTTTTATGCTTTGGGCCACCAGGGCATGACACCAAAGCTGTCCCAGCTTAACAAGGAGCTAGAAGTGAGTCAGGAAGAACCAGGCTGGGACTCACTGGAGGGCTTCGTTTGAGCGCAGATGAGGAGAACAGGTTCATCTACCTAAATAGGCACATTAACACCCTCTCAGAGACCCCCGGAGGGGCAGCTGGTGCTGAAGAGTAGCATTTTTCAGCAGCATTGTTTGGAGTAGTGTTATTTAGACCCCTGAGTTCATCCCAGAGGGTGGGGTTCTCACAGGTGGCGATGGCTGAACTGAGGTGCCTCTGTGTGAGCTGGGTCCCCAGGCTCTCGTTAGAGAGTAGAGATGTGGTGAGGACACGTGGTGGGAGCCTGGAGAGCTGTTGGGCGGAGCAGGTGTTGCCTCACTGCGGGATCCTCTGCCTGCTCTGGCTCTGCTGGGTCAGATGGGACTTCAGAGGTGTTCCTCAAGTGGAGGTGCTTAAGATGTTTGCCTCAGTGAGGTCAGCCCTGGCTGCCTGCTGTGATTCAAGTGCCTCAACCTACGTGCTTATTCCTGACTCCATCCACCAGCTGCCAATCCATCGGGATCTGGTTTTCCAACACGTGCTGTGCCCTGTCTGCCAGCCCCATGTGGATGCCCTGGCAGTGCTGTACCTGCAATGCCAGCTCTCCCACAGAGCTCTGGAGGGAGGTGGCTCCTGACCGGAGCAGCCCCGTCTCCAGGTTCCCTTCCTGAATTTCCTGACCCCGTCCTGTTCAATCAGCTCTAAATCCAGGAGCTTGTCTACCAGCTGAGCCAATTCCCCTTGGTTTCTCGCCTTCCCATCTCCTGTACAATGGTGGGTGTCTCCTTTTCCAGGTGGAGCAGATGCAAGTGCTTCAGGGAGGGGGTGGAAGGGTTGAGTAAAGCCTGGGCTGATGAATGACTGCAGGGGTGCAGCCCTTCCCCGAGGATCCCAGCAATTTTTGCTGATGGTCTGGGTGTGAAATCAGGTGGAGGAGCTTTGTTTCACATGAACTCAGCTCTCGCTCCTGGCCAGGCAGTGAAATGTGACTTTACATGAGGGACCCTGCGGGCGAGGGCTGGATTTTTCCCCCCCCCCGCCCCTCCTCAGTGTTGAGACGTGTTCTGTACACTCTTGTCTGACACTGTGGGATTTCTTGTGGACTTGGCCAGACACTTTGGCACACAAGAGCGTGACAGCCCTTAACCAGGCCGGCCCAGCTGAGCACTCTGAGCAGCAACACATCCCTCTCTGTAACCCCTCACTTGTTCGAATGCTACTGTGGATTACTGGGTTGCATTTGAAAAGGTCTTGGCTGTCACAGGAATGAAGTGTGACCATTGGCCAGCCTGTGTGATGCATATTGTCTTTCTAAAAATGTTTCTGGAATATCAGGATTGGGCCAGGCCCCAATTCCGAGTCCATGACCTATTGCACATTTGCACATGGAGCTCAGCAGGATTCCTGCAGCCAAATCATTGAGAGCCGGATGGTCAGGAAGTGGATTGGAGCCAGTGCTGTGCTGTCAGGAGGCCACAACGTGGGCAGATGCCACAATGGGCAGAGGGGGAGGTTGTTTTCTTCTTTGTCGAATACCACAGATGCCCAAAGGAAGGGCACTTTCAGCAGGATCTCGTTAGGAGCCAGCTCTGTAAACCCAGCCCTTATTACCTGCTATTTTAGGGGGTGGTTGTGCCTTGCCCATTTAAAGTCAAAATGCAATTTATTTTGAGGGGGAAGGGAGAATTAGAACTATAAATATCAGTTTATAACCGGTGGAGGGAAGGCAGGTTATCTGTGACTGCCCAAATCATGGGTCTGCTCTCATGTAGCCCATGTGTAAATCCCAGGTGTAAATCCCTCTCTGTGGGAGGTGGGCTGGGACATTCCAATGCCATTTCTAAGGAGGTGGATGTGCTGTGGTGCCATGAAGCATCCTTATTGCAACCTCATTTGCAAAGGATGGGATCCTCTGCTGAGCATCAGTCAGTTGGTGGGTTTGGGGTCCTTTACAGCACCCAGGGGCTGTTACCACCTTTGTCTCTCTCCAAGATGAATAACCATTGACTCTCTCCTTGTTTCCTCTTCCCTTCCTGATATTGCTTCTTCTCCCTGTGCTGCTTTCCCTGTTGAAAATAACCTTGTCTCTCTGCTCCCTCCATCTCATGTGTGAACACTGTGGTTCCACTGGCTCTGCTCTTCCTTCTCTGCTCACACTTCGTGGTGATCTGAAGAGAACCGTTCCCATGCAAGCTCTCCCCAGGCAAGATTTGGACATTTTGCTCCATGGAGACTCCCTTTCTTTTTTGTTTTGGGAATAAATCAGACATAGACATTTACTTGCTGAGATTTTGAACAAATTATTTCTCTTTTTAAGGGCCTTGAGAGATGAGTCTTATTCCTCGTGACAATGCCCGTTGCAAGAGTTTGAACTTTGAAATAAATAAAACCAGTCAAGTACTTAAGAAAGGATTTGAAACTATGCCTTGCACTCAGTAGTGCTGCCACAACCTGGAATAATATCCTGAACACAGGTTGGAGTGGTGGAAGCTCCCTGCATGTTTTGGGAGCAACTGCTTTTGTTGCTGCTGATTCAGGCTCGAGGGTTTATATATTTATATATATATTTTTTTCAGCTACATGGCTGTTTTTCCTCAGTCATGAAGTGAATTGGGTGGGATGTTAAACCCAGTCACTGCTGGTGGGAACAGCACAGCTTAACCATGTTCTCACCGAGCCTGTGCTGCAAATTGCTCGAGTTTAAAGTGGTTCCAGTGTGTTGTGGTGTGGAGAAGGTTCCTGCTGTCCCTGCTCATGTTCTGGAGCATGTGCCATCCGCCTCTGTCCACTAAGCTGACTCCTTCCACTTTTGCTACAACTTACCTACTTGTTATTATTGGCATAGATAAATAAGTGTTAAAATATATATTAATCTCTCAGTTGCATCACAGTTTCAGGTCTCTGCCCACAGGATGGGTGGCAGCAATGGACAATGTTTTTGCACCTTTCTAGTACCATTAATTAACCAATTAAGCAAAGTTCTGGCAGGTGAATGTCATATTCTGGAAAACTGGGACCCCTCTAGAACAAGTATTTCCTCCTAGAGGACGATGATTTTTATCTCCTCTTCCAACAGATACGTCTCGAATAGTCATCGGCTTGGGGTGTTCCTGAAATGTCTTCTAGCGGATGTTATCGTGGTTGGTGTTTTGGTTCCTTCCCCCCTAACTGGTTGTCTCTCGGGGCCCATGTGTTGTCTGCAGGTCATCAAGGCCGGGGTGGAGACCACCTGCAAATGCCACGGCGTGTCCGGGTCCTGCACCGTCCGCACGTGCTGGAGGCAGCTCTCCCCGTTCCACGAGATCGGGAAGCAGCTGAAGCAGAAGTACGAGACGTCCCTCAAGGTGGGCAGCACCACCAACGAGGCCACGGGCGAAGGGGACATCTCCCCGCCCAAGAAATCCGTCCCCGGGCACAGTGATCAAATCCCAAGGACTACAGACCTCGTCTACATCGACGACTCCCCGAGTTTCTGCATGATGAGTCGATACTCGCCGGGCACCTCGGGCAGGAAGTGTTACAAAGACAAGAACTGCGACAGCATCTGCTGCGGGCGCGGGCACAACACGCAGAGCCGGGTGGTGACCCGGCCGTGCCAGTGCCAGGTGCGGTGGTGCTGCTACGTGGAGTGCAAGCAGTGCACCCAGAGAGAGGAGGTTTACACCTGCAAAGACTGACGTGGGGCCCGGCTGTTGTCACCCTTCTGCTGCCCGAGGGAGAGCCCTCGGCGCCGGGCGAAGCGCGAACGGAGACAAACAGGGTTTGACGGACCTTCTGGGATCTGAACGCTGTGTTGAGACATAAGCACTTTGTAGGGTACAGGTGACCCAGCTGTGTTGCTGTTTTGTTTTGGTTTATTTTTATTTTTTTTTTGGTTTTTTTTTTGTGTGTGTGTTGTTTTCCTGTAGACTGAATTTCGATGAGGTCCAACCATGTGGAAATAAGTGCCTGTCCCACTGGGGTTAGACACCAGGGGACCTTCACCGTGGTCGTCCACGCAGTTCGACGGATCGTTTTTCCTTGGAACATCTTGGTTGTTTTTACCAATCCTCCGTGAACTCCCGGGCTCACAGACTCTCTTTGGCATAAATCATCCATGCTACTTTATTCCTGGAGCTTCTCCAGCCGCTTGCAGGGCTGAGCAGGTACAAAAGAAGGATCTTCCTGCCTCCAGTGCGATGTTCGTTCCTCCTAAAACTGGAGAGAGGGGTGTTGGGTAATGATGGTTCCTGATGGTTCTTCCGGTGGAGTTTCTGCACAGGGAGCAAACAAGGCTCTGACAAAGAGGCCCACTGGGAGGGTCAGCTCTTTAGTGACAGCTCCACGTGCGTTGTCACCAGGTACAGCTCCAAAAACTGGTGGGTCCTCCACGTTGCAGACAGAAATGCGTCCAAGAAAGAGGTTGGGAAGACACGTAGAAAACCAGCCGTGCCTGTCCCCTCCAGTCCGATCACATGTTCTTTATTTCAAACAATCTCTCCAAATGCAGGTTCTTTAGCACTATCTCCGTCTTAAATCGAATTATTATTATTATTATTATTATTATTATTTTTTCTAAGAACCACTAGATACTTTGGTCTCATTTTTGTGCATGGTTGATTTTTTTCCACCCCCTCGCCCTCCTCTTCCCGCCTCTTGCTGACGGAACATTCACCCTGTGGTAACCGCTTGATTTAGTCTTACGCCAGCTGAATTTGGACGTGTGCTTTTGAGGAGGACAAGAGAAATCTCCAAGTGCCTCTTGGAAGCCAGGGCTGTCCTGCATTGTACAGCAGCAGTTTGGGCCTGGATCAGACCTCTGGAGGAGTTGACTTTTCCTTTCCTAGGCCATCATTCCATTTTCTCTGAACCGTGGCAGTGGTACATGACACAAACTGTATGGAAACCCTACGACCTTAAGATTTATTTTTTAGTTTTTATTTTTTATTTTTTATTTTTTTTTTTTTTTTTTTTTAACCACTAGATAGAGAACTGTGCTTTCAAAAACGCCGACTCTTGGATTTGGGGTAAGCGACGGACACAGAGACAAAGCAGCAAGTGGCCAGAGAAGGCAGGAATTTGACTGCAGTGGTAGATCAATCCCAATGCTGTGAAACACATGACAACCTTCAGCTTTTCCTGTTTTGTTTTTTTTTTTTTTCCCTTGGAAGAGGAGACTCACAATCCAGGACTTGATGCAACGATATTCTTCACTCGTATAAAAGTGCATTGGAAGCAGCCAGTGGACGCCTCAACGAAGCTTCCTGAGGAAACAGTGGAGTGTGGAGGGCGCTTAATTTGATTTTTGGGGGCAATATTTGCTTGCCCAGCGGCAACTTCCACCAGTTTTGTGTAAGCCATTCAATCCGTTTCTCAGAAGAGGTTGTTTCTCAACCGTGAGTCGAAATCAGCGAAGGAAAATGAGAGCAGTTTTCCAAGATGGACCATTATTTTTCAAGGCCTTTTTTTCCCTCCGTATTTTTTGTTTAGTTTCGTGTTCCACCCCCCACCCCACAAACGGTAGCCACTGATTTAAGCTGTTCCTGTGCATCTGCTGGGAGGAGGAAAGATCTGTTCTGCTTTTTCTTGCTGACAGATACCTGCAGTTCCAGCCGGGCTCGTTGGCATCAGATCTTGAGCTGGGGGCGTGGGGAGGGACGGGGTGTCCGTGGCACCGTGCAGAGGGAAGCGAACTGGCTCCTTTTGTCTGGTTCCTTCTTTGCTGTACAATTCCGGAGGTTTTGGGTAGTGCTGGAGGAGGAGGAATCCACACACGGTGGAATTCTCACTTTCCACCTCGTGGGAAAGTTTCCCGGTTTGTTTTTTTTTTTTTTTTGGGGGGTGGGGCGTGGGTGGATGCAGTGCTTTGAAAGTCACCCACGAGCAGTTTATCTAATGGTTTAAAAAAAAAAAGATAAATGGACTAGAAACTTCTAATTCAGCGTGCACAGGTGTATATGTATATATATATTTATATACACATGCGTGCCGACACATAAATATATATATATATATATATATAAATATTGAACATTTATTTATTGTAGAGCCCTTCAGAAGGACCTTCTTATGGTTTCATTGTGGTATTATGTTAAATTCTCTCTCTCTCTCTGTCTGTCTTGTCTCTCTCTCTCTCTCTCTCTCTCACATATGTGCAAACTCACTGTTACATTTTTATGTGTGTTCTAGGATAGCTCTTCCCCTCCAAAGTAAAGCTGGGCCCAAACCTCCTCAGGACACGGAGGAATTTTGGGGGTCTGAATTCCTATTTCTGGCTCCATTCTTTTTATTAAAAAAAGGAAAAAAAAAAAGTCCTTAATTAAAGGATGGGCCGCAACTTACGTGCGTTATTATTATTATTATTATATTATTAATTAATATTATTATTGTTATATTTAAACCACGGGCCTCATTTTCCCTCTTTTCACTGGTGTCTCTGTCTCCATTGACCTCGCTGGAGTAAATCCACGTTGCACTGGTGTGAGACGAGAATGAGTCCCTAGGACAGAAGAGAGGGGTGGTGGTGGCATAAAAATCCTTGGAGAGAAAATGCTGGTGTGGGATGGGATAGGGAAGCTGGGTGTGTTTGGTGTGGGGGAGAGAGAGAGAAAGAGAGAGAGAGAGAGAGAGCTGGGTGGGAAATAAGGCAGATTGCCCAAGCAGCAAAGAGTGAATGAACTACTGAGTGAAAGAGCTCTTCTGTGTGTCAGAACTCAGCACTGAAGCCTGGATGCTTTCTGTAAGTATTTACAAAAAACAAACTAAAAGAAAGAAAAAAATAAAAAAAAAAAGACGTGAAAAAAAGAGGAGAAAAAAAAA
>VXAY01006106.1:107569-126750 GCA_013399855.1 Oxyruncus cristatus
ATCTATTTTTTAAGAGCTTCCATTTATTTTTCTTACACCAGGGCTTACAGAACTGGGCTCCCTTGTCACAAAGTAACAGAGGCAGGGAGGCCCCTGGCAGAACAGCCAAAGAACTGACCAAGAGTGACCAAGGTTGTCCTGAAATTCGAATTTGGGCATCCCGTGGCCAAGAGAAGGTGCAGCCCCACCCAGGACAGGTGCTGGAGGGAGGGTGGTGGGTTGATGTCATGGCGGATAAACCTTTGCTTCATCTTCCCGTGTTCTCTTCCAACCAGGCCCTCAGTGTTTGTGTGTAAATTCTGTGCTGGTCCTGCTGGTGTCCTCCCTGTTCCAGAGGAAAGGATCGAGGGACAGGAGGGATCTCTGCATCCGTTCCTCGTGCTGATGCTTAGGGAAAGTCACTCTCTCAGCGGAGATGATTTGCACTGCCAGGCTTTCCAAGCCTCTCTCCATTAATCCACGTGTGGCAAAAACCGGGGGGATCTTCTGCCTTTCCAGCCTTTGAGGGAAACGGGAAGAATGACTGGTGAAGGGAAACATGGAAAGAGAACCAGAATTTCCCTCTTCGCCGAAATCCTCCTCCCTCTCGCCACTCCGGTAGGAGGTTTTGAGATTTGTGCTGCTCTCTGGGGAAAATCCCTTTTCCCAACGTGCTCCCATTGACAACCTGCCAGCAGCGGTTCTGAGATCCCGTCCCCAAAGCTGGTGGCACCCTGACCTGTTCCCAGGGAATCCACTGAAAGCCTGTTCCTTCCCCAGCCAGAGCCCACCCAGTGAGAAGCAGGCCGGTGGCTTGACAAAACTCGGATTTTTCTGTCCAGAAAACTCCACTTTTAATGGATTAACCATCTCTGCCTTTTGTGGTCGCCTCCTTGAGGAAGAAAATCATTGCAAGAAGAAAACGTTGAGCTGGTGTGTATTTCCCTCTTTTGATTCAGAGTCATTTTTCTTCCCTTCCTCCCTGCCTTCCTCCTCCTCCTCTTCTGCTTTACTGCAAATAGAGAAGTAAATTTTGTCCCCCTGATATTTCTTTGGCTGAACATGATTCGGCTCCGCTGGTGCTTTAAATCAAGGTAATCAAAATAATCCTGTTCTTTTAATCCATCCACCGGACCCAACCCTGTGTACTCCACATACACATTTCTGTTTTTTTCCTAAGGTTTGGCTCTGACATCACTGAAACACTGCAGCAAAAATCCCATGAAGAAACCAGCACTGTTAGTTCCTCCTTTCATCCCGAGCCAAACACACGCAGCTCTCCACAGGCCTCAGAGAAGACCTAGAAATGCCCGAGCAGGATTCCTTCTCCAGGGGCTGTGCTGCTGCACGAAGTGCATTCGTTAAGGGGAAAAGCTGGAGTCACGGATTCCAGGAGAGCTGTAAGGAGGCAGGGGGGAAAATCACAACAAAAATCAAAGAGGAGGGCTGATATCAAGCAGGAGAGCTCTGCCAAGGCCAAAAACCATCACAGTTTACTCCAGCTGAAGATTTGACACAGGTTCTTCCACCTGAGTCTCCCAGTTGCAGTGCAAGGATGTGGAATCAATGCTGGTTTTCCTCATGAAGTCCTAAAAATGAGCTCCTGAGTTCTCCTGATCTGCCCCCAATCTCCTGATTGCAAGGATGTGCAATCAGTGCTGGTTTTCCTCATGAAGCCCTAAAAATGAGCTCCCCAAGTTCTCCTGATCCACCCCTCAGCAGAAAGCTCTGAGCTCCCTCTCCCCTCTTCCAGCCCGTCCAGGCTGCTCCGTGTCTCTTCCACAGGTGGGAACGGTGGTGGTGGAACAGATTTACCCCTTGAGGGACTGAGATGCTCATAAGGATTATGGAAACTCCACCAGCAAGTTGGGCAACATCAGATATCCCAGACTTTGGTCTTCGTTTGGGATCTTAATCTTCTGTTTGCTGTCTGAGGAGCTTTCTCCTCTTGCTCCCACGGCCCTGCACCAGCTAAACCTACTGGAAAGCAGGATTTTTCGGCTCAAATACAGCATTTAATGCCAACTTTGTTGTTTAAAGGAGCAAGCTGGTATCTCCATGTGGTCCCAGACTAGACTGGAAGAGGAGAACTGGCTGCAGTGCAAGACTCTGCTCCATGTTCCACTCCCACTTGTGGTATTCCCCAGTTTTGGAGTTTCTTTTGTAGAAAAGAAAAGACCTGCTGCCCCTCCACAAAACCACTCCAGGCGATTGCCACTGTTGAAAATGGAGCCTTTGGGGCCTAAGTCTTGATGCGCAGAAAATTAGAGGGAAAAAACGCACCTAAAACCACATCCAGCTTCTGAAAACGTCGTGCGTGTTCTCCCCGAGTGCTCCGAGAGCGAGAGCCCTGGCAATCAGCCCGAGAAGTCACATTCTGCCCCCCGGTCTCTGCACACCGATGTCAGGGAGACTGCAGCGATCCCTCCCTGGAAATCTTGGCTCTGGGAAATCACTAGAAGTTCCTGGGAAGTTCCCCAGCCCGAAGTTTCAAGGAATCTCACGGAGAAGTTATGAGTAACAGGAAAACAACGAAGGCCAAGGCTGGCTCTCCAGCTAACCATTTATTTTTCCCGGAGAAGTCCCTTATTAATTTTTGTGGTGCATAAATACCAGAAAACCAGACACCATTAATTAGTGACTGGTTTTGGTCTTCATGCTCAACTCAGTTCAACCCAAGCCAAACTGGGAATGTTTTTTTTTTTTTAATTTTAATTTTTTTTTTTTTTTTTTTTGGGTTTAGAGAAAAGTACATATGTGGGTAGATGGAGTTCGGTGTTTCTGAGCAAGTCTGATCCTGATTTAAATTAGTGCAATTTTCTTTTCCAGTCACTGAGACCCTCTCTTCCAACACGTTTTTCTTCCCATCTACCCCACGTGTTCTGGGTTTATGGATAGACACAAGATCCCGAAGGGTGAATTCCAATTGGTTTAGGTCTTGGCCCAAAATCTGCTGGCTCTTGCATGGGTATCCATGGGCATCGTTAAGGTGTCAAGAGAGCCCTTTTGGGAAGTGTCTTGCTGAGGTGGTCCCAGTGCTGGGTGTGGATTCCCTCTCTACTCCAAAAGTAGGAGGAGAAAGGCAGGAGGCAAAAGATCCATGGCAGATCCCTGCCTGTGTCTGCACAGGGGGCTCCAGGAGCAAGAAGCATTTTGTTTCCCAGAGTGGCATCAACAAGATGTTCCTCCTCTGATACAGAGGTCCCTGGACTTGACCTTCACCCCTCACGTCCACCCAGAGGAGGATTTGGATGGGCCCCTCTGCTGTAACCCAGGGAGATTCTCTCGATCCGGATCACCTGGAGTTTGGAGAAGACATCCCAGCCAGCCCTGACTGTCAGGGACCAATCTGCAGTTCCTCTCTTTGCTGGCAGTTGCTGACAGGTTTCTTCCTCACGTGGAGTTTGTTTTAAGGCTTGTATGGTAGGGCCACGATTTAAAAAACAAGATAATCACACCAAGAATCCGAGCTATGGAATCCTTGAACCTGAGAGGATTTGAGTGTCATGAGTTATTGGCCACTGGGACTGGCAAAGGATGATGTTTCTCTGAGTCTGCACGTGCCAGTAAATAACTCAGAGGTCTAATTTTAAATCTGTTTGCATTTTGGAAGCATTCCTTAGGTATTGTGTTAACCCTTTCGTTGTCAGCCTGGATTCCAGCACCGGTTCCAGCAGGACTTCCAGAGGTCCACAAGAGGTGTGGGAAGGGAACGCACTGATTCCTCAGCACCTAATTCACTTAGATCCTGAGAAAACCGGTCAGATCTGAATATCTAAGCCCAGTTTGGTTGGAAAACCTTGGAAGTTGGACCTACTGGCAGGATGACACACACCGGTGGTGTGTCTGTGCAACACACCCTCAACCCAGTACAACAATATCCTCCTGTGGAGACCAAGCCTTGGCTTTATGTCAAGGTCTTCTTGCAGATCCACGGCTTCTGTTCCAACTCCCACAAAGTCAGGACAAGAAATCCACCTTAGGAGGTGTTTTGCTGCGTCCTCCACTGTCACACTTGGTGAAAGATTAGATTGGTTACACCCCATGCCGGGTTTAGCTGTAAAATGCTTTAAAATCTCTCCATCTGGAACAGATTTGCTTCGTTGCTGGGTATGGTCTTGACGGTGCATGAGCAGCTCCAGCTGAGAGAAGAGCCTGTTCCATTTGTCACTGCTCACATGGTGGCTGATGGCTGACAACAGCCAATTTACAGATTTACCTCCCAAATCATTAATTCCTCCTTTTTTTTTTTTTCTTTTTTTTGATCACAGGAGCGGTAGAGCCTCAGTACCTCTGTTACCTGGGGGAGGGTGTGTGTGTTTGTTTGGGTGAAGGCTGCTGAAGGTTGCAAGGATTTCTTCTCCCCCAAAAAGGAGGAGGTGGGAAGAAGGCAAACCAGCACATTTTCTGCTTCACTGTGATGTGTTTTCTCTCAATTCCACATTTCAGTGTCCCAACTGTTGTGCAGTAAAGCCACCAAGCAATACCAACCAACCCATCCAGGTAGGTTTGGCTGCTTGGTTATTTCTCACCACTCTCTGCTTGATGAAAGTTATCGAACAGAGGATCTAATTCCAGAAGCCAACAGAAAGCAGAGCAAGGAGCTCAGCAGACTGAAAGCATTTTGCCTCCAGGCACTGCCAACCCTTCTGAACGAGAAGGCGAAGTGAAAGTGGGAGATGTGTGTGCTCAGACCGCAGGGCTGGGAAAACGGAGTTGTCTGAGTGTACGCTGGTGAGAAATGGTGTGAAAATTACATGTCTGCCAGACTCCAGCACAGCTGTGGAGCACCCAGGGGTATGCACTGCTCTGGCTCTCTGCTATTCTTGGCTCTCTTCGTCCCTCTGAAGTGGCAGATGACATCTTGAGAGGCTCCATCCGTGACACGATCTGCAAAGACTCCGTGCGGGATTAACGCGCTGTTGGCTCAGGAGATCTCGGGGTCTTGGGGAGGCTGGAACTCGGGGCCATTCGGGGGAATTCAGTCCCCGAGTGGAGCACTCGGGCATTTTGGAGCCTTGGGAATGGCCTGTGTGTGTTCAGCTTGACCTTGCGTCCGTACTGTGGGATATCCCCAGCAGATTGTGCAGGGAATGCTGGAGGCACTTCGGTGGGAGGGGATAAGAGGGGTGGATGTTCTCTCTGGGACCCTCTTTGCTTTGCTGCTCTCCAGCAGTGGTGAACAGTCCATGTGTGGGCACAGAGTTGCCCTCAAGAGGCTGATTTATAGCCCAGGGCCCTCACTGAACCCCTTTTTTAGTGATGTTTGCCTGAAATGCCTGTTGACATCACGGTTTCACTGAAGACAGACTAGTTTGTGGCTTAGGAGATGTAGGTGCAAGTCCCCCAGCGTGTTCTGGGCAAGCCACTTCAACCTCCCCATGCCTTGGCTTTTTTATTTTTCTCAGAAATGAAATCTTTGGGTTTTAAGCAAAACTTCCCCCTCCCCCCCAAAATGGTTTTTCCTTCCCAATTTTATATTTCGGATGGAAATTTTCTAAAAGTCAGAGTTTGGTTTGGTTTGTTTTCCCGGTTCCAGTTCCTGCTGGAGAACTTCTTCTTTTCGCAACTTTTCCCATCAAGTGTTCTGAACTCCACCAAAGGAAAGTGCAATATAAGATCTATTATTCTTGTGGTGCCTTTGGGGTCAGGGCACATTCATTGGTCACGTAGCCTTACCCAGGGTGCTCTCCTGGAACGGGAATGCTGATGGGACACAAACCCTCAAGGACATGGTTTGGGGTTTTTTTTGGATCTATTTGCTCTTTAAACATTTCTAACCTCTTCTTAAATGCAGGTTTCTGCTCCCTCTTTTTTTTTTCTTTTTTTTTTTTTTTTTTTTTTCCCCAACTGTTTCCAAAGCACAAAATCCCAAATCCATCCCTCCAGGCTTTCTACTTTTTTTTTCCTACGTGGAAGTACCACACACAGCTCTGATTACCTTCCTTCACCTCTCCCCCTCCCCACTCTTCATCCTCTGCCCCGGATCCCTCCCAAACACGTGGGTTTGGCTCCTTCCTGAAGCCAGTTTGGTTTCCCTTCAAGAAGCCTTTCCGCAGCTCCTGTTGCAAACCACACATTAGCAAAGCAATGAGCTCCTCCAGCCCTCTTTGCTCCTTGCTGGCTGTTGGGAATCCAGGAAAAAAAAAACACAACAACAACAACAAAAAAACCCCAATAAACTCTGTCCTCAGGAATAACAAACATCCTTCCCCCGTCTGCAGGCCTGAGTGGAAAATTGGGATGCTCCGATCCCGAAGCAGAAATTCATCGGGTCGCCACCCCTGAAGTCCAGGACGGGGATTTGCAAGGAGCTGTGCCACAACCCTGAAATGTTTTGCTGACCCTCTGGTGGATTCTCTGCCTGGTTTGGAGCAGAACCCATGACCCGGATGGGAATGTTTGATTTAAAAGGGAACCTGGAGTTTAATTGTCCTTCGGGTTTGGCTCTGCTGCGAGCAAAGCCCCGGTGAGGGCGTCTCGCAGAAAGGCAGCAAACCCAAACCCAGGCAGGGCTGACTTGCTTTGGTTTACTTTGTTTCGTTCACAGGAAGGTAAACGGAGAGAGAAATGGTTTAAAAGTGTGTGTGTGGATGGGGGGGTGCGAGCAGAGGAGCCGGGATGTGACGGAGGGAAGGGAACAAGCAGTAATTCTGCAGCAGCCGGCGGCGATGGCTCGGCGCGGGTTCGTACCCGGCTCTCAGATCTCAAACCACCACCTCCGGTTTCTCCCTTGGCCACCAGACGTGCTGGGGAGTCGGGACTCTGGGAGAGACAGCGGGAACCTTCCCGAGGCTGCAATAACGAGGTCTAACTATCGGTTCGGTGTCTGGGTTTGCGGCTGGGGAGGCATCGGTGCGTTCACCCCCGCGGGCGCAGACTGGAAGGCGCACGGAGCGTGTGGGATCCAGCCCTGGCTTTGGAGGGGATTCTGTAACTTAAAGATCACTCTAAACTTTACCCAGAAGTTAATCCCCTTCCTTTACCTTCTCTCCCCCAGATTGCTTGAATTACATGAATCATTCCACCCCGTGCGTGTCAGGCAAGGAAATTTTCATCTTAAACTATTAATTTTCTTTTTTTTTCTTTTTTTTTTTTTCTTTTTTTTTTTTTCCTGGAATACAGTGTTATCAAAACCAATACATTCCCATGTGACATTCCCATTTTTTTACATGAAAAAACCCCAATATTCTGGATTAAAATCTCCCAGAGACTCAGCAGCAACATAGAGCCTAACAAATTTTGGTGCTGTTCCTTGCTTTGCCACTGGTTAAAACCAACCAAACCATGGTCAGAGGGTTGGAATGCCCCGCTCTGCACGGCTGGGAAGGAAAAGACCGGGATGAAAACATCACTGACTGAAGTTCAGGTTCTTTTTTTGCTGCACACCAAGACCCTGAGATGTTCTTCAGGTCACAGGTATCAATATCGACTTTCAAATGTGGGTAATTTAAAATCCATCCTTTCCTCTCTCTTTTTTTTTCCTTTTGTGGCTGATGTTTTCTTATTTGCTCAAGGTTCCCTGTTCCTCCTTGCTCTGCCCAAATCCCTCTTTTTCCCACTTCCTTGTGCGTGTTTGTAGCGGTATCTTGAAATAAGATTTATGTTGTCTCAGGACATTATGGCCTCATTAAATCCATAACATCCATACAATGTGCAAAGTGTGGAATATTTTAGGGAGATTATGGGGACAGAGCTGGCTTGTCCTAAGCGCTGTCACCCTTGGAGATGGACTGGTGGGATGAGCCTGCTGGGAAGGGAATGTGGGCTGATGGAGACATTTTCCTGTCTTAGAGCATTATTGGTCTTCCCAGAGGGAAAAATAGGTTTGAGTTTCCCCTCTTCATCCAGAGGGGAAAGCTGTCCATGGAATCATAGAAGCACAGGATGGTTTGGGTTGGAAGGGGCCTTAAAGACCATATTGTTCCATCCCCTGCCATGGGCAGGGACACCTCCCACCAGCCCAGGTTGCTCCAGCCTGGCCTTGGACACTTCCAGGGATCCAGGGGCAGCCACAGCTTCTCTGGGCAACCTGTGCCAGGGCCTCCCCACCCTCCCAGCCAACCATCCCTATTCCTGCCCTCTGGCAGTGGGAAGCCATTCCCTGTGTGCTGTCCCTCCCTCCCTTGTCCCCAGTCCCTCTCCAGCTCTCCTGGAGCCCCTTTAGGCCCTGCAAGGGGCTCTCAGCTCTCCCTGGAGCCTTCTCTGCTCCAGGGGAACCCCCCCAGCTCTCCCAGCTTGGCTTATTTTGCTGCCCACTCGTGTCCAGCTCCTCCCTGGCTCTGGTGGGATAAATGATTACTGAAAGTCATGAGCAGATAACTTTTGGGAAGGATGGGGAGTGGTGTGAAGCCAAGGAGAGGAGATTAAATTATCAGTATCGTTATTGTAAATCACACCAGAGCTCCCCTGTTTGTTGGACATTTTTGTCCAACCCTAGAAAACCCCTCCCAAACCTGTTTTAGCTCCACTTTTTGTCCCTGTCCCTCCCCTGCAGTGAGCCCCGTTTCCTTTGCTGTGAATGCATCTTGCACGACGAGCGGTGTTTTCTCTCCTCCCCATCCTCTGCCCGTTTTCCAGCCTGCCCTGGAATGCAGGATTAGATGTTGTAACGCAGCTTTAGGAGCCCTAAAGGTCAATATCCTGCCTCCCAAAGTCACTGGGAGGCTCAGAGGCTTTGCTGATGAAAGAACCCCATAAGCCTCCCCAGAAAACAGGATTTAGGAAACAGCTCGGGGTGAGAAAGGGGGAGGGAAGTAATAATGATAAATAAATTCAATAAAGAGCTGCCACAGCCAGGAGTCAGGAGCCCTTTGGCATCTGAGACACCCAGCAATTACGGACTAATCCATTTGGCAAATGCAAGATGGTGCCTGGATCGATTCTTCCCAGCCCAGTTTTTTTGTGTGGGCAATGTTTGCTGACTGAATTAAGGAACAAGCAGAGAAAATACCCTCCTTGTTTCCCCTCAGGGCAGCAGAGGAGCTGGACAAAGCCTCTGGCTCCTTGGGCTGCAGCTCTGGGAGGTGGAGGATGCTGAGCCTCGGGATGTCTGGGAAGGCTGGAGGAGTAAGGGAGATTTCGGGGGAAATCGCTGCCTGCACCTTGGCCCCCTCCCTGTTGGGGGGAGCTAATCCTGTGCAGTTTCACCTCTCACTGGCCACGGTTCAAGCCAGGCTTAAGCACAAGCCAGGCTTAAGCACAAGGCTGGGGGGAGGAAGGAGGTCGTGTTGTGAAAGGGGAGGGTGGGAAAGGCGGAGATGCCACGGTGATGGAACTCTGCGATTGGATCTGGAAGGCTCTGCCGAGGACGGGATTTGCCAAGAGGAGGTGGGAGGTGTTGGCATGGAGAGGTGAATCCAAGCTGGTGAGGTCCATTTTCCTGTTCCCTGGGGGTCCTGGGAAGAACGAGGCTCTGGAGGAGCACCTGGCAGGGATGTGTGGTCCTGTCCTTCCTTCCCTGCTGCTGGTTGAACCCAAGGTTGGAACGGCTCCTTATCCTTCCTCTTCCTGTTCATCCTCACCTCTGGAAAGTCCTCTTCTAGGACAGAGGGCTGCAGATACCCTCTGGAAAGTCCTCTTCTAGGACAGAGGGCTGCAGATACCCTCTGGATCCCAGCCTGATCCATCCCTTTGTCTCAGCCACAAGGAAAACCGAAACAGGTTGAATTTGGAAACACCACGAGGGTCTGACCCGTAGGAAAGGAAACACAGGGCCAAGTTCAGCTATTTCCCTAAAATCCAGAGCTGGCAAACAGATTCCTTCAGTATTTGTTGTTGTTGGTGGTGGTTTTTACCTGTAAAATCTTGTATTTCTTTGTCTAAGGAACTGCTCAGCTGAACCTTGCAGGAAGCCAAGGAGCTCCGCAGGGAAAGAGGTAGGAAGGAGGGATGGCCATGGAATAAAACCTCTGCTCCATCATAAATCCCAGAAACCGCTCACTGACTGGTTTCCTCATCCAGTCTGTTTTCCCAAGCACCAACTTAATGTCTTGGGAAGCTTTTTGAGGCTCTGATGGGAATCTTACCCTGGGCCTGAGAGACTCCAAGGCAGCGTCTTCCTGGGAAACAAAGAGTTTTGAATGACAAAGAGCTTTTGAAATGACATTTTTCCATTAAAATCGAATAACCCAGGAGCCCTTTGGAACAAGGAGGTGTCCCACCAGCAAATTCCCAACCTTACTGAGTGGCAGAGAGGAGAAAGAATTCCCAGGCTGGTTAAGCAGGACTGTCGTGTTCCAATAAGAAGTTTTGACTCTGCTATGTCAGAGATTTTTAAGGGGAAATCCCTAATAAATGATAATATCTCCAAATCAGAATAATAGTTTGGTCTGTTCTGGTTATTTCATGACTAATTTCATAAAGTAAGAGCAGAAAACGAAATGATAATTAGAATACTTCTGCTCTGGACTGGAGAGCTTTGTGCCTGTTATTATTTGAATTCCTATAAAATTCTGAATGATCCCCATCTATCCAAACACATCCAGTAAAGCGTGAGAATGAGCAATTGTAGGTGCTCAGACAAAATCAAACTGCTGTTTCAGGCTTTTTTTTGCTTGTTTCTTCCCTTGGTGATGGTATTTTAACGTGGAATATCCCCTGAGGTGACAGTCAGTGACCTCAGCACTGATTATTCTAGAGCTGTGTAAGCGAGACATAAATCAGTAGGTTGATAAACCAACATTTTTAGAAATACCTGAGAGGTCTGAAACATGTCCCAGAGACTCTTATCACTGCTCTGGGTTTTTTTGGGGGAATAAAACCATAAATTTACCCGTGAGAAACCCACAGTAACACTTAGTTACACGAGTCCTGTCCCAGCAGGCTCTGGGACGGTTGGATTTACACTGAAGTTGGATTGAGTTGGAATATTTGAGAGGGTTTGTGTTTTTTTGTTTTGTTTTGGGGGGTTTTTTTGCATTCTCGGATTTCCGACCCCCTCCTCAGGAACCCGCCGGAGGCTCCACTGGGAGCACTAAAAAGAAGTTCAGCACCCAGCTCAGCCACTTCAGCGAGCCGCAGTGACCCGCCGGGGTTCCTCCCAGCCCAGCCCTGGGAAGCGTCATAAAAAAAAGGCGGGGAGGGTTTGGAAGGAAAATGCGGGATTGATGGCGCTCACGAGGGCCGTAGAGCTCGGGATCGCCGCGGTGCTGGGACAAAGGTGTCCCTTCCACACCTTGGCTGCCCTCCAGCTCCAGCCCCAGCAAGACCTCACACGGAGGAACGCGGAATACCCCGAGCCCGAGGCCATGGCGTGGCAGGGCCCCAAGGAATGATGGAATGGCTGCTGGTCCGGGAGAAGGGCTTTTTTTCCCCCCCTCTCCCCGTGAATGTTTTGTGCAGAGGGCGTTTGTGAGCTCGGTGCTGTCGCTGGTGGGGGATTAAAGTCCTGCAGGGATGGCTCGGAGACCCTTGAAGGCCCTGATCAAGCACAGCAGCGCCAGAACAGCAGCAGCAGAGGGGTCTCCTCCATCCTCCCCTGCTGGGCTGGAGTCAGTCCTGAACTGAACGCAAAACAACCCCAAAACATATTGCTTTTCTTAATTTGCTACGAAAAGCTTCTGTTCTGTAACATGTTGTTTTCAAGAAGTCTCAAGAGAGGCCTGGAAACTTTTGGGGAGCCAAAAAGCGCTTTGTTTAAAATACAAATGCAAGGGAGCAATGCCCACTTCTCCTAACCTTCATTTCCTTTAATAGCTCACTGTTATTGTTTGTAATCTTAATTTTTTTCAAACAGTTCGCTATTATGGCTTGGAATCTTACTGTAGATGACCTTCTATTTTATTTATGATGCATTTCTTAATTTATTCTGCTCTTGCCTGGCTGCTTGGATCTCCTGGCGAGGGCACAACTCAAAGCCCGTCAGGGTTATTAATTGGGATACTAATAACTAAAAAGTAACTATTTATCCACAGAGAGCAGCATTTTCTCTCGTATTTTTCATCTATTCGAAGTCCTGGATTCGATGTAAGTCCTGGTGTGGGGTTTTGAGTGATTTTCTCCTTGGGAATTTCCAAGGGACAACTGAAGACATGTTTCAGCCCTGGTGGACCAAGATAAGTCCCGAAAAGGAAGAATATATATTATGTATATTATATATATATTATACCATGTTTTGTCTTTACAGCAAATTTTTCAGTGGGTTTTTCTGTCCTGAACATGTAATTTGAGGGACATTTGTGAATCAGGGATTGATCCCACTAAAACTGCAGCTAAAAGAGGAATTGTATCGGAGTGGAAAGGAGATCAGAGGGTCAGTGAGTGGGCTCAGATCTTGGGAAGGGATGACTTTACACAGCACAGCCTGGTGATGGTGGATACACTTTGTCTGGGATGATTTTAGGAATGGATTCATAGAACCACAGGATGGTTTGGGTTGGAAGGGACCTTAAAGATCATCTGCTGTTCTATTTGTGGTTTTGATTGTTTGCATTTGAAGAAAAGGGGTATGGAAAGATCCCGAAAGGAGATGGAAAGGGGGGTCAAAATGAAATGTCCAAAAATAGGAGTAGAAATGGCTCATCAGGCAGAGCTTCCACCAAAGGGGCTCTTCTGCTTCTACATTGTCCAGGCTGGCTCCAAACTCCAAATATCCTTGATCCTGCTGCAATTCCCAGGGACATCATCACAGAGAGCACAGAGCAGCTTAATAAAGTTAATTGATAAAGTCGTTTCCAACATTCTCTGATCCCTTCGTGTGCAACTCACCACAGGCTCAGCAGAGTCGTTGTGGGTGATGGAAAGAGGGGGGTCTAACCTCTGCTTTCATCCCACACTTCCCATAAAACGTGGAATTTAAGAAATGACTCTAAAGAGCCAGCTCCCAGTCTAGTTCTAGCCTTTCTTCTGGATTTCTTGTTTTGTTCTTGTTGTGTTTGTGCTCCTGATCACACACGTGGTCTTATCCAGGCACCCAGCTGGGAATCCAAGGGTTGGATCTGGCCACCAGGACAATTCCCGCTAACATGCTGCATTTTCCTTGGAAAGGTGTGTGTGAAAGCAAGTCATGGAGTCCCCCAGCTACACATATCCTGCTATTTCTCTGGATTATACCTGGCTAGATGATAAAGGATGGAATTTGCTGCTATTCCATCTGTAGAGCTTCTGAGAAAGTGTCCCAATATTGACAACCAACCTGTGCCACCTAAGAAGTTGGATCCACTCATATTACGGCAAATTTAATGTCAAATAGCCCCCTCCTGTTTTTTTTCTGGAGGTCTAGTTGGAGACCAGACTCCAGCTAGGCTCTGTTTTGGCTGCAGCGGTCAAAGGCTCTTGTGTGTGTGGTGAGTGACGTGAGATGATTTTTGTGGTCTCAGCCCATTTCCCAGTACACCCAGGGGCTGTGTCATCCTTAACAGCTGGCCCTGGTCATCCAGGGATTCAGCAGAGGAGCCAAACCTTGCTCTGTCAGAGGGGGTTAATTAATGGTCTCTGCAAGGGAAGGCTCGGTGGTTGGGAAGTGGGGAGAGACACGACGCTCTGACCCTGATGAAGTGGGGATTTGTGGGTAAAGCCACCTCCATTTGTGAACCTCTGGGAAAACCAGAGCAAAGCAAACAGAGGAAAGCAAAGGGAATCAGAGGATCACTTCAGCTGGAAAAGAGCTCTAGGATCATCAAGTCCAACTGTTAACCCAGCACTGCCAAGGCCAGCACTAAACCGTGTCTGTCCCCAAGTGCAGCATGTACACGTACTTTAAGTCCTTGCAGGGATGGTGACTCCCCCACTTCCCTGGGCAGCTGTGCCGGGGCTGGGCAACCCTTGCAGGGCAAATGTCTATCCTAATATTCAATGTAAACCTCCCCTGGCCCAGCCTGAGGCCGTTCCCTCTCCTCCTGTCCCTGTTCCCTGGGAGCAGAGCCTGACCCCCCCCGGCTCCCCCCTCCTGTCAGGGAGTTGCAGAGCCAGAAGGTCCCCCCTGAGCCTCCTTTGCTCCAGGCTGAGCCCCCCCAGCTCCCTCAGCCGCTCCTGCTGCTCCAGCCCCTTCCCAGCTCCGGTCCCTTCCCTGGACACATTCCACCCCATATCCTAACTAACTGTCTTTTCCCCTTCTCCCATCCCCACTTACGGATCAACCCAGTCTTGGGACACTTTTTCCATGACTTTGATCATTAACTGGAGCAAGAGGCACCAACATCCACTTTAGAAAACAATGCCCCAAAACTCTCAGGTCACCCAGGAGCTGAGACTGACCTGGTGCAAGGGTAAGAATCATGGGAGGAATTAAACACTGGTACTGAAGGATGGAGAGGGGAGCTCCTTACCTGAACCTCATGCTGAGAGGTGTCCAGCAGCTCTTGATTCCTCCCCTGACTCTTCCACTGACTTCCCACCCTAGTGATGGGTTGGATGGGTCAGAGGTGGAACACAGCAGTTCAGCCCCAGTTTTGGTTCTCAGCCCAGCCTGGGGTGAATCTTGTGCCTCCATCAGGAACTGCCCTTACATTTACCCCAGATCAGCTGAGGTCAGTGTTTAGGGTAAGATTTAGATCATAAAATCGTAGATTGGTTTGGGTTGGAAGGGGCCTTAAAGCTCATCCCATTCCACCCCCTGCCGTGGGCAGGGACACCTTCCACTATCCCAGGTTGCTCCAAGCCCTGTCCAACTTGACCTTGGACACTTCCAGGGATCCAGGGGCAGCCACAGCTTCTCTGGGCAACCTGTGCCAGATGTGGATGACCTGTTTGCATTGCATTCATTGTGGGGGGCTTTGTGCCCCTCAACCTTCTGCCATGTGAGGACAGAGGTTGGGAACATTTTTTCCCTGAACAAGGTTTTCCAGGGGTTTTTCCAGAGGTGAAATTAGAAATAAATGTTGATAACATTCCTATCCATCCATTTATCGTTTGGTTTCTAATGAACATGAAGGATTTAGTGCACTGGAGGTATTTTAAGCTTCTCAAAGTGGCACCACGGCCTTCTGGTAAATCTGTTTTCTTGCCTCAGTTTCCCCAGTCTGGAAAAAAAAAAAAGAAGTCTGTCCTCCTGGTTTTGTGATATTATCCACGATTTTAGAGGCCTTTTCCTTATTGTCCTCAGCAGCTTGAATGCTGTGGCAGAGGGCACAAAGTGGTTCAGGACTCCACACTTCACGGCGACAAATCTTGGGCCAGAGCACTAAAATTCCAGCAATTTAGCTGACTCCTGTCCCATTATTTCAGCCTTCAGGAATTACTGTTCTGCTGTTTAGCACTTTTATAATAAGCCCATTCCACTGGGTGCCAAAGGCTTCCAGCCAGTGATTTCCAGTGGGAGGGAAGGAGACAGTTTGACCAGGACAAAATCAAACCTGGGGCTCGGCCCAAAATAGGATCGGGTCTATTTTGAGAACTTGATTTCTAGTTTTAATTAAGGGGATCTTCAGATGGTCAAGCAGCCCTGTGGCTTTGCAGCAAGTACTGGGGATTCTTGACTCGTGAGCTGGGGGAGGCCTGACCCCTTCCCCTGTGGCACAGTGGTGGGATGGGGATTCTTCCAGAGAGGAGTCACCCACACATCCCAGGGGAGCTGGTTTTTGTGGGCTGGCTCTGACCGCCAGCGGTTGCCTGGGGGGTGATGGTGTCATGAGGGGAGGTTGACAAGCCCTTTGTGACATGAATGAGGAGAGCAAAGTGATTTCTCGGAGCTTTAGGGGAGAGTTGAGGGACCCTTTGTGTGGTTAAACCCCCACCGGGGCTGTGCCTCGGAGCGGGAGGCGATTCCACTTGGGAGGGAACCCAATTCCATGAGTAATGTGGAATGGCAGAGCACACAAATCATCTGCTGCTCCCAGGAACGGTCCTGCAGCCCTTGACATAAAGTGCTGCTGTGCTTGGAAAGGCTCTTACTCATCCCTGTGGGATGCAGATGATCCACGTGCTGGCTCTCCCCATCCTTACGCTGCAGAGGGACAGGAGCCAGGGCTTGGCTGTGCCACTGCTGTGCGGGGACAAAGTGACAAACAGCATTTGCAGGGCCTGGGGATGTGATGGGAGGGCCATAGCACGTGGCAGCAGCGCTGGAAGAGGGATGTGGAAGTGCTGCAGTGCCTCTGCCAGCTGTGGCTGGGACGGATTCATGGAGCATCCAGCTGTTGCTCCACTCAGGAGCGCACCCTCCGTTCCCTCCAGCTGCTCCTCCTCACCAGCACGGACCAGCCCATTCCTTCCCCTCCCCTCCAAATGGATCAATATTCCCTGCCTCCATCCCTCGTTTCTCAGGGCCCCTTTGCCAGGGTGGCAACTGGGAAATTTGGGGTGGATGTTTTGTTTAGTAATCGAGACAGAAACATCTGACGACACGCTCGGGTCTCAAATATTGAGCTCAGATTTCCCCCCCACATCCCCTTATTCCTGCTTTCCAGGGAATGCTGGCAGGCTTGGCTCTGTGCATCATACCACAAAAATCTCCCTCCTCCAGAAGGGGGCTTGCTCGCTCAGGAGCTTTCTCCCAGGCTGATGTGTCCCACATGCTCCACGCACCGGCTTGGATTTCCTCCGTCCAGACAAAAGGATCAAAGCCGCAGGGAGGGCTTTGGGGGGAGCTTTAATCCTCGCACACACGGAGAGCAGGGCAGGGCACCCGGGCTAGAAAGGCCCAGGCACAGCCAAATTTAAGAGAGGGTATTTCTGAGCTGTGTTTAGGAATGGCCTCTGGAGATCGGAGAGCAGCTGGTGCCCCTCGGAGCTGCCATTTGTACACACGGCACAGGCACGAGCGGGAAAGACAAATTAGGGACAGAACTGGGGGATGCAGGAGCAGGAAATAAGTGTTGTGTGGTCCAGGTTGCCTTTCTGTGGATTTATGTCACGTTATCTGCATGAAACTAAGGCGGGTATTAATCCCAAGGCTGAAGCGCTGCTGGGATGGGAATAAATTTAAATGTTTTCGGCTGAACCAGCCTTCAAAAGGGCTGTACTTAAATATCTGAGATCCTAAATTCTCCTCTAGCTCTGAGGGTGTCCTACAGTCACACCCTGAGCTTGGAGAAGTTACCTGGTAAGGAACACCACTAGTTTATATCTAACAGCAATAGAAAGAAGGATTTCTGTAGAAGGAGCTACCCGACAACAGTCGCTTAAAATACATTCCAACACACAAATATTTGAAGAGTTTTCCCCAAAAAGATTGACAAGGTTTTCTGTGCTTATTAAATGCTTGTTAAGAAGCTGCACAGGGCCTTGCCTTGGAGTTTTGACTAGGAATCATTGACACCCACTCAGCAGAGCTTCACGTGCCCGAGCTCTGCGTTTTAAGATGGCTCCAGGAAAGAACAGACCCTCAGCCTTTTGTCAGCTGAGCTGGTGGCAAATGGACATTATCTGGGTGACACAAATGCCCATCTCCCTTAACTGTCCCCCAGAGAAGAAAACCTTCTGCCTGACCCCCCAGAAAACCAAAAAAAACCCCAGGTTTTTGGAAGATACAGTGTGAAGGTGAGGGATTCAGCCATGCACTGTTGTCCCCAAGCTAGAAATGATGTGACATTGTCAACAGGAGCTGGAAAAAGATGCTATTTCCTTTAAATGTGGTGGATTAAGAACATCCCTGCTACCCACAAATGGCCAGTAGCTGTTAGACCGGAGTTTATGCCTTTGATGGACTCTTTCAGTGCTTCCTGAATGAAACTTTTGGGGGTCTGTATGTTGGAGTGGCTGTGTGTAGCACAGGGCTGTACCCCATGGATGCACTGGCTCATCTCCATGTTAGCTCGGGCCTCTCTGGAATATTGTTCCTGGGTTGGTATAGGCACCCTCATCTCCGAAACTGCCACCCAACAATCATAATGGGCAGCCCAAAGGTGGGAGTTCCGAGCCTTCAGAGGGGTTTTGTCCCTCCTGAGCAGAGCTGAAGGACACCCAGCGGGTCACGGGGCTGCTGTTGCGGCCTTCAGTCCCAGGATCTCTTCATTCCCTGGCATTACCTGAGAGGAATAACCTCCTCCCGTGCCAAACGGCCACGGTCCCCCTTGCTGGGACACCCTTGGTCTAGAGAGGATGAGAAATGACCTGCCTGGAAAAGCCCTGCAGATGTCCTGACCTTTGGGCTGCCTCCTCATCCTCCGTCCCCTCACACGTCCAATACACACACACACATTATATATAAATATATAACTCTCTCTCTCTCTATCTTTCACTTGTGCCACATTTCCTGAGGACTTTCTGGAGGCCCAATGAGACTCGCCAAGGCCAAAAAGACCAAGTCAGACTCATGACAGTTGTGTGGAGGGAGCGGTGGGAGGGAACTCCACCTCAGCCCCATCAGCCCAGCATGGGTTTCACTGTTCCTTGACGCTGTATTTTCATTGCAGGAATATCTGGAGAGCTCAACAGGCATTTTTGTTGCCTCTGCCCCTGCCTGGGTTGGCAGGAGGTGTTGCTAAGCACTCTTTGTGAGTGTTTGTACACACTCAGCACCAGGTTACCGTGAAAATTTGGGAAAGGCTCAGCCTGGAGGTGACGTTCCCACCACTACGAGGTGACTCCCTGAGCGCTTTTCCAGGGGTGCAGGGGAATTCTCACTCTTTGATACGAGGGTTTTTTCCTGAATAATGCCAACAATTTTCTTTCTTACAGCCTTCCATGTGGCAGGAAGTTGATTTATCAGCAGGGATAAGGGCGATCCTGCGCGGAGTAAAAGTGGGAAGGAGCTGTGCTGTGGCCACAGAAATTCATTTACATCACCCAGGGACGGGGAGGGTGCACAGAGTGAGTTTATCCCTACCATTTGTTTGGAATTTGGGGGTGGATGCAAACCAAGCACCTCTCCAGGGTGCTTTCAGGACGGAAGAAACCAGGCACCCCCCACCTCATCCAAATCTGACTCAAACGCTGCTTGGCAGAGCAGGAAAATCATAATTCCAGTGTCCTTAAGGGCTCAGCTGGGAGCTGGGAAGGGACTCCTGGAAGGCAGGCTCCTGGAGCCACGGCAGGGCCGAGCGTGAGAGCAGTTCAGGGGAAGTCTTAACCAGCAGGGGGGCAGAACAACAGCCCCGCCGCTGTATCCTGATCTTGCTTCAGTGGATTTACAGCTGGTTCCTTTCCTGGAATGAAAAGATTAGGATCGCTGGAGCTGCGTGTGCGTCTTCCAGCGAGGAGAACTAGGTATGCAGCAGCTGTAAAAATAAAGAGCCCTCTCAGGCCGTCGTAGTAAAAAGGTTTGGAAACTGTTGAAAGTGGGGTGGGGTGGGAAAATCCTCAAATTTCCTTTTTTTTTTTTT
>VXAY01006106.1:134701-155965 GCA_013399855.1 Oxyruncus cristatus
GAGAAATATCCCAGGAAAAAAAGAAAAAAGCATTCCTGGAAGGTCAGGGTGCGTGGAGCCACATCAGCCACTGGAAGTGTCTGCAGGGCACAGTTCCCAGGCAGTAGATGAGGGAGGGCTGGGGAGGGTGGGATTCCTCTCATTTTAATATCAAATGTCTGCAAATTACTGAAGTCTGTTCTAGTCACTCTGCAGCCTCCAGACACCCACTCACTCCCTGGCCTCCGGGTTTAATGTCATTAAAGGCCTCTACAAACCTGTTTAAAATCAAAAAAAAAAAAAAAAACCCGAACCAAGCAAACCAACCCAACCCCAAAAACAGGGTTTTTTTTTTTTTGCATCGGGACAGGTAGAATTGGAAGGCTGGCAGGCATTGCTGTCTCAGAGTGTGCTGGGGATTTTTTTAAAGTCAGTTTTATTCCGGCTGCTCTCTCCCCTCCGAAGTTTTTCCTCACCGGAGACTCTCTTTAACCCCAACCCACTGCAGCTGACTTGAAACCCTGCAAAGTCAAACAAAGAGGCAGCTAAATTTCCAGCTCCAGGAGGGTCAGGTCTGGTGGAATTCCGCAGGCGAAGCCAGGTGCTCCGAATGCACTTTGCAAGAGGGGGTTAAGTTACAAAAACAAACCTCCTTGCACTGGCACAAACTCGTGGAGAAGGAGAAGGTGAAGAAGAATTACGGCTCATCCAATTCTATGGAGCTTGGCAGGAGATGGGAAAAGCAGAGCAGGGTTTCTAGGAAAGCTTGGGGAAAGTCACTGCTTAGAAAGCTGATCTGGTGAATTTTGCTTTATTCCTTTTTTTTTTTTAAATTTTTTTTTTTTGGCGTTTTCCTGGATTCTCACCAAACCACACAGGCCGGGAGGGATTTACTTCAGTGCCTGCCCTGGTGCCCGGGTCCAAAAAGAAGCTTTTCTGCAGAGGATGTCGTGTGTGCCGAGCATTTCTGTGGCCCTGTTTGAGCTGATAAAAACAGAGGCCTGAAGTGCAAAGAGCACCAAAATGCTCTTCTAAGCTTCACTCTTACGGAAAGCCAGACACAGCTCATGTCCATCTGTATTAGAAGTTAAATATGTATTTAAATAATGACTTTAAAACGAGAGTCAAGTCTCTACACATCCCTTGTGAAGACAATCAGCCAGGCGGGACCAGCTCTGCCTGGTTTGGAGGTGTCAAACCAACCCCAAATTCCTTTTTCCTCCCAAGCTCTTCTCTTCCTGCAGTTCCTCTGGACCTTCTCCAGCTGTGCATGGTCCTGGTTTTCCGGGATCACCCATCCAGCTCTCCGCTCCTGCTTTTCCAAGGGGTTTGGTGGACACTCATAGAGAGGGTTGGGATCCTCGTGGGGTTTTGCTTCACATCCCTAAGTGCTGGATGATGAGGCTGGGACTTTTCCTCTGGTACAACCAGGACTAGAGTCCTCTGGGACAGGTGAAAACAAAGGGGACAAGGATTGCTTTCCTTTTTTTCCTGTTTTTTCCCCTTTTTTCCCCTTCATGACCCCGTCAGCAAAATGACAGCTCATGGAGAATTAACGTATGGATGTTTGATGCTTAAGGAACAAGTACAACATGAATGAGAAAGTGAGTGTTAATCTTCAAACCTGAAGACAGCTTTGCACAAAAATAAAACTTCCCTGGTGTCTTTGGGATGAAAAATCCTCTGGAACTTTAGTTCAGCATAGCAAGGTATAAAGAGAACCTTAGGGAGGCTGGAGATGGAGCTTCATCATGAGCACGAGCTCAGGATTTTAGAACACTGTGGTGGAATGTTCTCCCACTGCCTCATCACTCAGAGAAAATGTCAGGAGAGTATTGCTCCTAATTTATATAATTTGTATGATGTACTTGTATTATTTATCACTGATGTAATTTGTGTTAGATGAGTCATGTAAATATGTACCTACTGCTAAAACAACATTTTCTTATTTGCTAGGAGAAAACCGGGGGTGCTTTGCTTTGAGCAAGCTGCCTTTCTGCTCTCTACCTGGACAGCTGGTCCTGCTCTTAAAGGCTGAGGCCGGGAGGGCACTGAGTACCTCAGATTTTCCTCATTCTTTGCCACTTGGTTTCCCCCCACATCCAATAACAGATGGAGATTCTCCTTACCCCTCCTTCTGTTGGTGTATTTATAGAAGCATTTTTAGTCTATTTTACGGTAGTATCCAGATTAAGTTCTGGTTGAGCCTTGGTCCTCTTGATTTTCTCCCTGACATCCCTGGAGTCCTCCTGAGTTACCTCCCTCTTCTCCCAAAGGTCATAAACTCTCCCTTTTTCCTGAGTTCCAGCCCGATCTCTCTGTTCAGCCAGGCTGGTCCTACCCATGGCTTCATCTTCTGACGTCCCACTCCTTCACCTCTAGGATTTCCTTCTGCAAGGAGTAGCTTGTCCTGCTGTGGATGAGCTGCAGCTTGACCACAAGTCCAGGCAAAGTCCTGATTTCCATGGATCTCTCTGTCCTGGAGAAAGGGCACATGGTTCCCTGAAAATAGATGTCTCCAGGATCTTGGGAGTCTCAAGCACGAGGCTGGTGGGTACCAATCAGGTCTTGTAGAACACCCCTGGTCCTCCAGGTGCTGGAGACCAGCTGGAATTCCCAGGGGCACCACAGATAGCACTGGAACCTGCATTTAAGCAAGTCAATAAAGGACTTTCAATCCCCATGGCCAGTTTGGAGAAAGGGGAAACGATTCTCCCTTTAAAAAGGCTGAAAGGTATGAAATTCCAACACATGAGGGTCTGGCCATGCCCCCGATCCCGCTGGGAAGATGGAACAGTAACCAGAGTGTTTTCTTACTTGCACGTTCCACATCAGGAACATAAAAGCAGGTGAGACCACATGGCTACAACCAGAGTGGGGGAATTCAGAGATTTCACCTGCTGTTGTCCCAGTCTTTACTGAAGAGGATTTCGGGAATCCCTTGCCACGAAAGACAAGTAATTAGGAGGAAAGATCAAGAAAATCAAGTCATAACCCTACGAAGTGCAGAAGAAACCTCAAAAAAAGGGCAAAATGTAAAAAAAAAAAAAAAAATCCAGCGTGAGAAGGCAAATAAAGAGCCTACTTTTATTTTTTGTAAAAGTCTGATGAAGTTTAAGTCGATAATAAGGCTGAGGTGGGAGTAAGGGGAGGGGAATAAAGGCAGTGAGAGGCTGACTCATGTTCTTTGAATGTTTGGGGTTAGCACCAGTGTGTTTGGCAAATTCTCCTGTGTACTTAAGATGTGTGAAGGAAATTCTAATTGGTCCACAGATGATTTGTTAACTAAAAATAGGGCCAAAGCTGTAAAAATATTTGCAACATAAAATTTCACCGGCTCTTCATCATTCTTTAGTGCTTTCTCCCAAAACACCTTGCTAACTACGGGGTCCCTAAACACCTCTCTGGGGCAATTTGTCTGAGAGCTGGTGGCAAAGCTGAAGATGCATTTCAGCACATTGGGGGAGATCTGCAGAGGCAGCTGGACCACATGAGGACCTACCAAGGTAAAGCAGCAACTCCTTCTCAATCACGACGTCGAATTTCCTCGCTGATCTCAACGTTTTCACCCTCCCAGCACCTTTGGTGGTGTTAGAAACTTGCCGTGGCCCTGCGTTCCTGAGTGAAGGAGCAGCAGCTGAGCTTTGGCTGCCTGAACACTCTGCCCGTGATTAAAAAGGTCCCCAAAAGCAAGAAACTCATCCCAGGATTTGCTAATCACCATCTTATCTTTCCAGCCCTAATTTTACATGTTGCCTCCGCATTTTTAGACTGAGATTTTCCTCGGCCCCTGCTTTGGAGGTAACAGCCTCACTGGCTTTGATGTTTTCACCCTCCCAGCACCTTTGGTGGTGTTAGAAACTTGCCGTGGCCCTGCGTTCCTGAGTGAAGGAGCAGCAGCTGAGGTTTGAGGTTGTCCGAACAATTTGTCCCAGGCTGAAAAGGTCCCCAGAGCAAGAAACTCATCCCAGGATTTGCTAATCACTGTCCTATCTTTCCAGTCCTAATTTTGCGCGTTGCCTCCGCATTTTCAGCCTGTGAGATTGTCTTGGCCCCTTCTTTGGAAGGCAACAGCAAAAAACCTGCTTGGACACCCGTTTTTCCAAAAGGAATGTTCCCAGATGTCCTCAGCAAACTTTCCATGAGAGAGGAACCCCAAGCGAGTCACCCCTGTGTGGTCTCACTCATTACGTGGCACATCACCTCATTTTTTTGGGGGCGGTAAAAGTCACGGGGAGAACCTGGAAATGATTGAAAGTCCAGTTGAACTTGGTGGAAAAATTCCTCCCTTGACCTTCCCAAGCTTTGGCTGCTTTCCAGGCTCATGATGTTCACACCTCCTTAATGCAGCCCCCGGCACTTGAGTCATGTAGAGCCGGGGCGGGGGAAATGTCAGGTGATGCAGAGCGAGCAGCCACCCTGGAGAGGGGACAACCTGCTCAGCTTTTCGCAGCTCTGCCTCATTCCAGCCCGGAGTTTATGACGAGCTCCCTCTCCCAGTGCATCCAAACCCGGGGAGGACACGAGCTGCCACCAGCACCTCGCCATTGACCTCGGCCTTGCTCTCGCTGCTCTCCACCAGCTCTGCCCCCTCCCAACCACCCCCCTCCTCTCTTCCTCTCCCCAGTCCCATGACAGCAGCGTGGCTGGCTCCAAAAACCTGTCAGCTGGAGTTCCTGCTCCCTGAAATTATAGGCGATGGGTTGGGAATGACGGGGCCTGCTCAGCGTTACCTCCCTGTCACTTCTCATTTGCCCTTTAGCGGGAGGTGGATGAACTTGAGCAAACCCCACAAATTCCTCTGCTTTCCTCTTTTTGCCTTCCCGTCTCATCTCTCTTCTGATGCTCTGCCCTTTCAGCCCACCCCCTTCTCCCCCTTCAAGCCCGAGTCGAAAATCAACGTTAAACCCACAAGTCTAAGTCAAAAATCAAGATTAAACCCAATGTCCCTTAACCGGTTGTATAAACCTCGGTCACAGCAAGAAGTGAGAAAATCCATGTGCACACACACCTGAAAACGCACATTCATCTGTGTGAAAACAACATTCACATCAAGTTTTTCATCCTGTTGCAGAAGGGGTGGAGAGTTTGGGAGGCAATTTGCCTGGGAATGGGAGCGAACTTCAAGTTTTCAGCTCATTTAACTTTTATGTTTCAATCTCCACCCCAGCTCTCTGCATTCAGCAATGGAATCTTTTTTTTTTTTTTTTTTCCTGGAGGCTAATTCTTCTGCTTGAAGGCACTGGATTGGATTACAGGTCACATCTCTGCTTGCCATGAAATCAGCAGTTACGTGGGTCCATATGACCTGACAAGGCAGCTTTCACTCATCTGGGTGATTATATTCCCTCTCCATATCACCAGAGGATGCTCAGCACGGTCTGGTTCGAATAGACTGAGGTGACTGATGTCGAAAGAAATGGATGAATAATCTGCAGGAGAGAAATTTGGATCGTAGCTGAAGCCCAAGCTGGTTGGCAGCCTTGGAGTCATTGGTTGCTTGAAGTCACGTATCACAGGAAGCAGCAAAGTCTGTCCGGGATGGATCCAGTAGATTGTTTGTTATGACCTTCGGGCTTTAGATTGGGAATAAAGTGACAGTTTATTAGATTGAAAATGTCAGCTGGGGCATTCTTTGGATTAAGGTTTTAAGTTTGCTCCAATTTTTAAAGCAAGGATCCCCTCTGTGCATCTGACTTACACAAAATAAAGTGTAAAAGAAACATGACCCAACATCAGCATCTCCATCCTGGAGGTGTTCAAAGCCAGCCCGGATGGGGCTCTGAGTAACCTGGTTCAGTGGAAGGTGTCCCAACTCATGGAAGGGGGTGGGACTGGGTGATCTTTGGCGTTCCTTCCAACCCAAACCATTCCATGATTCTGTGATTCTCTGCTCATCGTTGGAGAGAAGATCCCAGTGGCCTGTGATCCTCTGGAATGGCTCGTCAAAACTGGACTTCCCTCGGCATATCCCTGTGATTAGAGCTAAAAAAGACAAGTTTCCCTGGAGGTGACCACAGTTGTTGCTCACTTTTTTGGGAGTTTTGCCTCGCAACCGCAGTCAGATTCCCCCAGCCCTTGGCTCTGAGGAGTCTCCTGGGTTGTTGGGCTGGTGGTGGAGTCTGGCCAGCTTTAAAACAGACACTGCACTTGCTCAGTGGAGATGGTCCCTGCAGGGATCCCTGATGTCTGCTGTTGGAGACCACTGATGAAGGGCTCCCATCCCTCCAAGGGCCTTGGGAGACAAGCCACTGTCAGGTGCACGAGAGCTGTGCCTTTCTCTGGAAAGAAAACACACAGCAAACGCCCCGGAGAGGTTTTTTTTTTTTCCCCTATTTTTCCCCAGCATCAGGAGCGTGCACGTGCTGGATTGGTGCCAGTTCAGGTCACTGCACCCAGCACAGGGGAGCAAACACAAGGAAGCCCCTTGGGAGCTCAGCACAGAGGAGCAATCTGGGCCTCAGTGGCCACAGCAGGTGGGCAACAATAACCGGGCTGGGGCATCCTCAGCTGTTGGAACATTTGCTGGTGGAAGGAGATGATCAGAGGCCACGTCTGTGTGACAAATTTGGGGCATTAGTCATTAATTAAGAGCAGGTGTTGATTGTCTAGACAGCTACGTAGCAAGCCGGAAAAAGAAGTGCATTTTCAGGTGATTATTGGTAAAAGGTGTAGAATTAACCACTTAATAACCTTCTTTTTGTTTTGGTTTCATTTTCAGTGTTTATCCATCCCTTTTTTTTTCTCCAGGAAATAAATTCAGAGCATTATCTTCAGTATTCTGAGAACCACAGCCACAGGGTGGGTTAGGTTGGAAGGGACCACAGTGGGGTGTGTGGTGCCACCTCCCTGAGCACGTGGGTTGTGTCCAGATGGCTCTGGAATGTCTCCAGTGAGGAGACCCACACCCTCTCTGGACAATCTGTTCCAGTGCTGGATCACTGCACAGCAAAGAAGTTCTTCCTCATGTTCAGGTGGAATGTCCTGGGCATCAGTTTTGAGATGATCCTTAAGGTCCCTCCCTTCCAACCCAAACCATTCTGGGATTCTGTGAGTCTGTGAAAGCTTTTTTTTTTAAGTACAGTCCTTGGTTCTGGTTTTCTGCAGTTTAGACCCATTCAGAGCTCTCATTCCATCAAATGATATCATCCTGTTCCATACTTAGAGAAAGAAGGAAATTCAGACCGGGAAGTTTGTCCTCAGCCCGTGAGAGAGGGTTGGTTTTTTTGACACTGGATGCGTGTGATGAAGGGCACCAGAAAATACACTTGAAACTCATCGCTGAATTCATAAAGGTTTGATAACTCACCTGGGTAGAAATCAAACCTTACACCATGTTTGGGAAGCACTGGGTGAGCCTGAAATCCACTGTTTAATGTCCCTGGTTTGGATTTGTGTCTTCTGATCCTGAAGAGATTGAAGGACAGATGAAAGACACTATTGAAGGGCAGATGTCTCAGTCCAAGCTGATGCCTTTCACTGTCTTTCCAGAAGACACTTCCCACTGCACAACAACGCACACAAGACCTTCTAAAAAGACAAAAAGCTGCTAAAAACACGATTATAAGAGCAGGAAAGAGCACCAGTCCCCTGTGACTCTACTAGATCCAAACTGGGCTTTCCTTGGAGCAGTTGAGGTTTCTGACTCAGACGACTTCCCAGTGAAAACTGTCATTAATTTGGGCATCCTGGCAGGAAGTCTCTTGGAACCTTTGAGGTACGACACTCTCAGGCACATGGTGGGATTTTTGGGGTTGTCCTGTGCAGAGACAGGAGCTGAATTGATGATCCTTGTGGGTCCTTTTCAACCCAGGATATCCCATTATTCAACGACTCGCTCGACTGCACGGTTGCTAAAAAATGAAATTAATTATTTCCTTAATCAAAACCAACAAATATTTCAGTTCTCTTGCGATAAATGTGGCATTTTCTTCCGTAATTAAGGATCACACTTGACTTACATGTGCTTTTTTTTTTGCGTGTGAAGCACTTAAGCACGTGCTTAACACGCATCACGTTCTCAAATTCTTTGCTGCACCACCACTTTTTTGCTTCCCCCTCAGCGTTTCTCACCCCTTTCCTCATCTGCTGCTTCTAAACCAGGCTTGCCTCGCACAGATAAATCCTAAGCTGATGTCATTTGTCTGCGCTACAAACACTGTCTCTGCTGAGCCAGGTTTGCTGTTTGCTGAGCGGGGAAAAGCCACCCGAAGGGTCCAGGTGCAGAATCCCAGAGCTTAGCGGCCGCATGGGAACACGCGGGTGGATTTGGTCAAATCCTTAGCGTTAATTAACCGTCCCTCTCGACTGTTCTCATTCTTTTTTCCTTTTTTTTTTCCTTTCTGGTCCCCCCTTTGTTGAATAAAAACATTCACCTCGATTCCCACGGCGTGGGTTTGCTCCGGGGCCGACGCAGAACCGAGGAGGGTTTTGCTTGGCAAAGCAAACCTCGCGAAGATTTGCTGCAAACGGGNCTTAGCGTTAATTAACCGTCCCTCTCGACTGTTCTCATTCTTTTTTCCTTTTTTTTTTTTCTTTCTGGCCCCCCCCTTGTTGAATAAAAACATTCACCTCGATTCCCACGGCGTGGGTTTGCTCCGGGGCCGACGCAGAACCGAGGAGGGTTTTGCTTGGCAAAGCAAACCTCGCGAAGATTTGCTGCAAACGGGCATTTCCGTGTGACTTTTTTTTTTTTTTTTTTTTTTTTTGGGGTAAAAAAATCTGGCTTTNTTACTTTTTTATTTTTGTTTTTTTGCGCCTTGCCCTCGCAGGTGGAATCAAGGCAGATCTACAAACGAGGTGCGTCTGATTTCAACTACTGCCTGCTTTCTTGGCGACAAATTCGCCGCAGCTATTTCCTGGGCATATTTGTTTTCTTTGCCCCGCTTACGCCGAGGCTCGGGACGTTATTTTTGCTAGACGTGAAAAGTCCACTTCCAGCTGAAACAGCTCCAGGCTTTGCTAAAACACAAATTTGTTTAAATGACTTCAAAAAAAAAAAAAAAAAGAAATAAAATAAAAATAACCCTTGAAAAAAATGATAAAAATAACGTGTCCTTGATCAGAACGTGGTTCTTTAGGCTTCATTAACATCTGCTTTGCCACAGATTTCCTCAGTAACTCGGGAATGTTTTGTTGCCTCTTTACCTAATTTATGAATTGGTGGAAAATGTGGAAAAATGCTCCCTTTGTCCCATCTCTTGACACCGATCCTTCTGCAGAGAGTTCAGAACATGTTTTGTGTGATAACTGTGTGCAATTAAGAGTCACTTGAGGGTCCCTTTATGATGGTAGAATAGAGTATACATTTATATTTATATATATATATAAGAATCAAGCCTTTAATCTCTTGGTGCCTTGATCTGTAACGACCATGATAATACTTGCTTTGTCCTTAAGCTCTTTGATCCAGGGTGATTTCCAGCTCCATCACTTTTGGGAGTCACTCGCTGAGTGATGACTTTGTTCTTTGTTGGACCTGCTACAACATTCCCTGTTTCCCAAAACACAGCATATGTCTGAATTCTGACTGGTATCAAAACCCCCTGCCCTTGCCTCGAAGGTGGGACTGGAACAACCCCTTTGGCCCTTTCAGTGTCCAAAAATCAATGGGTTCCTCTCAGAAACTGGCCATTAATGTCATGTATTATTGACACCATTTGGGGGTTTGCCCCTGGGTAACTTTCTGAAAGCTCTCCAAGCCCTGAGCTGAGAAAAGAGCAACCTCTTTCCTTTTTGACTTCTCCGTGACACTCATATTTCACAAGGCTTTCAACCTTTCTGCACATATGGACACACACAAAATATCCAAAGTGCCTTCAGCAGGAAATTTAGCTCTGTCAACCTGGAGCTTTCTGTGCGTGCATGTGAAACAGAAGCAGAAACCACTTGTGTTTCTGTACAGAATCCAAGCTGTGTTTGGGGTAGAGGAAGGAGAAGAAATGAAGGGCTGGTTCACAGGGGTGTCACCACAGGCCTTTACCACAAAATAATAATAAAAATGTAATAATAGAGAAGATTCTTTGGCTGTGCTGCTTCCTCTCAGCTCCAAAATCAGGCTCCAGGCTTCATCAGCTCCCCTGCCTGCGCTCAAATCCCTGGTCCCACCAAATCCCAAGGTTCAGATGAAGAGCCCTGGGGCAGGTCCATCCCTCCTTCCCTTGTCAGGGCTGCTGAAGGGAAAATGAAATGGGCACAGATAGAAAAATCACAACCTTGCTATTCAAACTTTGCCCTGTGTTTCCCCCCCGTCACCTAGATGGCAGAATATGAAATAATAATCAAAATATATCAAAACAAGGCGGGGAAAGTGCAGTTGAGTAGGAACGACATTTTTAATTCCTATATTCCTTGCTGCTGAGATAAGGAAAAGAAAGGGGCAAAGGAGACAATTTTTCCATGAATTTTCACCACCTTAAACTATTTTTTTGGGAACAGCTATTGTCATGAGACACAGCTGAAAGCTACAGTGGTGAGGAAGACGCTACACATCACTTTGCTATGCAGATGACAGGATCTGGTGTGTGCACACAAATAAATCCCAGCATCCCTGCTTAAATCCCAGATGGAAACCCCAAATCATTTTATGCTGGAGCATATTTGAAAACTATTTGGCCACGGACAGTCCTGGGCTTAGTGAGGAGGGAACATAGCCCTGTAGTGCCCCAGTTTCTGCCTCCCTGTGATTTACCTTCCTCACTGGGGTGTTATCAGGCCAGCTCTGAGTCTCCCAGGCTCCTGATGCCATTCCCTTTTCTCCTGGAGCTCAGCAGCTTTCCTGGGGAGGGTCTCCCTGGGACTGTCTCCGTGCTGTAAGCTGATCCAGTCAGGCAGGAGGTTTTAGCCTGCCTGAGGAATTTGGAGGAAGGGTTTCTAAGCCTCTCAATGCATAAGCCATGCGAGCATATGGCCATAAATCCTATAAGCTTGGGCACTTAGTGGTGATCCAATAGCACTGGATGGACCCCTCTGGATAATGCTGCTCTAATGGAAGGGGGATGCAGCAGGGAGGGACTGGAGGGCTTTGCTGCCTCGGGCAATGTGGCAAATGTCCACTGTACACACAGACAGCTCCAGCCACAGCAATCCCCCGGGGCAGCTGCTTCGTGAGCCTCGACACACCGACAGACTCGGCATCGTCTGCCGGGGGAGTTTCGGGAAGGGAGGCTGGATGTGCTTGTGGCTCAGTTGAGAGCTTCCCCCAGCCTCCCCCTCTCGTCCCCTGGCTGAGGATGAAGAGCATCTGTTGAGCCTCCCCATCCCTTCCCTGCTCCCCGGAAACATGGCTCGGAGAACCAGGGAATCCCAGGATACCCTGAGCTGGAAGAGACACGCAAGGATCATCGAGGCCAACTCTGTGTGCCTGAGAGCTTGTCCAAACACTCCTTGAGCTCTGGAAGGTTTGTGGTCATGACATCTTCCCTGGGGACCTGTTCCAGTGCCTGCCCACCCTCTGGATGCAGAACCTTTCCCTAATATCCAACCTAAACCTCCCCTGGCACAGTTTCATTCCATTCCCTGTGGTCCTGTCACTGGTCACCAGAGAGCAGAGACCGGTGCTGCCCTTCCTCTTCCCCTCACGAGGAAGCTGCACACCACGGTATTAAGGCTCTGTGTTTTATACAGAGGGTGCCATCAGCCTCAGGATCCCGAAATGCCACCCCCTTGTGCCGAGCCCCAAAAGACCAGCAAGGGTTTTTCCGACTTGTTTCTGTTTGGTTACAAGCCGATCACGGCATTTCCTCCCGGGGCTTACCGAGCGGCACCACCCCCTTCCTCCCCTCTCAGATGTCCTGGGGATGAAGGGGCTAATCCTTTACATTAACCAGCCCATTAACCATTGTGCCTGTAAAAACACCCAGCCTGTCACAATTACTTCTGGCTCTGCTCCCTCCTGCCCATCAACTTGATCGAAGATAATGTGTAAGGGGATAGGGCAGCGCTGCGTGCTGTTGACACTGGGAAGAAAGATCCCGGGGCTGGAGTGCCACTCAGGTTACAGATGAGCTGGAAAATCCGCCCACTCCTCAGGGTGGTGACAGCTTTGTATACAAACTCTCGCTGCAGAGATTGCAGAGGGGGAAAGTCTGCGAGCGCCTGACAGACGGGACCTTGCCGAGAGCCAACAGGGAGAGGGGCTGGTGGATGGTGCTGGAGGTCAGCTGGGTCATCCCTTTTTAAACCTCGATGCTGCAGCATAAGTGGAATAAATCATCAGCCTCAGATAAATCAAACAAGGGCGTATCTGTTACAGCTCCTCTTTTTCGGGGCAGGCAGGTGGAGGAGCTGGATGCACGGTGCTGTCGTGGCCCTAAATTGCTCCCTGGCAAACATGCAGGGCTGCAGTCGGAGGGATTCCTACAACTGCTCTGGCAAAACATGCAGGGCTGCAGTTGGGTGGGTTCCTGCAAACCGTGCCTGAGATGTGTGACACTGCTGAAGGACCTACAGCATCCCAAGGCATTGGGATCAGCAGAGTTCCACCCAGAGGCCCTGCCTTGTCCTCTGGGTCTGACACCAGCACTCCACACTCCCCTGGCAAACATGCAGGGCTGTAGTTGGATGGGTTCCTACAAACCATGCCTGAGATATGTGGCTCTGCTGAAGGACCTACAGCATCCAAAGCAAGGAATTGGGACAAGCAGAGTCCCACCCTTGTCGTCCTGGTCTGCCACCAACACTCCACGCTCTCCTGCTCTGCCTCACAGCAGCGGTTTTATAAAACTACCTTTATAAACGTTTCAAGGCAAGACTCCAACATTGATTTTTTTTTTTTCTTTTTAACTTCACCCCTCAAAAGCGTGGTTTTTCTGATTCTCTCTTCTTTTTTTTTTCTTTTTTTTTTTTTTTTTCCATGGGAAAAGGTTAAAAAGTCACCTTCCAACCTGCGGTGGTTCAGCCCGGAGCAGAACGTTTCAGTTTTATCAGCTGGCACGAAGGGATCTGTTTCAAATCATTTTTGACAGCATATTAAGCTGCATTTCTCTCCCAGCTTGAACCTGGCCTGCCCATTGGGTCATTCCCTTTCTCCAGAAACAACTTGCTTTTCTCCAGCTGAAACCCAGGTGAAATAGCTGAGTGGGGGAATCACTGGGACGTGAACTCGGCTCAGACGAGAAAAAGAGGGGCTGGGATTTTTTTTGGAATATGGATCAACAGAGGAGCAGTTTGATTTTCACTTGATCTGAAAACAACCCCTGCAGCCAGGTTTGACAAACAGAAATACAATAGTGCAGAAATCCTGCAGTTCCCTCACCTTTAACATTTATTGACCAGCAGGCACAGCCAGAGTTCACTGTTGGCTGGGACTTCCCACGGAATAGCAGGGATGTGGAATAAAGGCTTCTGAATTCTCTGGGCTGAGCTTGCTGCCCTGGGAGGGATGAAATGCGTTGGGACTCAAAGCAGAGTTTAGAGTAAAAACTCACATAGAAGGATTATCCACACTGGGATGGAAGAAGTTGACCAAAAATGTCTTTATATTTTTTCATACATGGCTCACCACTGATGTTGTGGCACGAGGAAGCTCCTCTGACCAGGACAGAGAATGGAGTAACAGAAAAATGACACTTTTTCCTAGAGAAGTTGCCCCTGGAAGTGTCCAAGGCCAGGTTGGATAGAGTTTGGAGCAACCTGGCCTAGTGAAAGGTGTCCCCGTCCGTGGCAGAGGGTGGAACAAGATGAATTTAATGTCCTTTCCAACCCCAAAAGTTCTGTGATTCCATGATTCTGGGGATTCTGCACCAGCCATGAAGGTTTATTTCCATAATTTGGCCATTTCCATTCCTTTTTGGGGTTCCTAAAACCTTCAAGACGTCTTTCTTAATGCAGCAATCCTCTTGAACTCAGCTTTAATATTCTGGGATTAGAGGAAATTCTGGGAACCTCTACTTGTAGTACCAGCACAGGCTGTGTTATAGTTTCATCATGAATTAATAATGATCATTTCTGGGCTGAGACAGGGCGAAAAGCAGGGTTGAGGAGGGCAAAGTGAGTTTATGGTGTCACGAATGTTTCTCGACCTCCGAGGGGTGATTCTGTCAGAATCTCACGTTTCTGGGGTCAGTTTAGGAATTTGGATTCTGGAAAGAACAACTCATCACTTACATGTCACGGCCAATAATTCCAAACTCAGGGGTCAATAATTCCTCACTCCACACGGGCAGGATCAAACGGCTCAGAATGGGGAGCCTGAACCAGACTCCACCCTCTGTAACTAAGTGAGGTGAATAACCAACAGATTTCAGCTGAAATATTTTCTGCACTCATTCCTCTGTCCACAGTGGCATATTCTGGATGAAAATTCTGGATGAGAATCCTCAGGAGAATTTGCAAACAAAGGCAGCCAAAGCAACGAGAAAAGCTAATTAATAACTCAACAGGAGCGAGGGAATGTCGGGATAAAAAGAATACTCAGAAAAAATAAAACTATTTGGACTCTACTAATTTTAAGCACTTTTGGAGGCCTCTAGGAAATGACACTGGATTCCCATCAATTCATTTGGCACATCCTGTCTGCACTTGCCCAGAGAAGCTGTGGCTGCCCCACCCCTGGAAGTGTTCAAGGCCAGGAGGAACCTGGGCTAGTGGAAGGTGCCCCTGCCCGTGGCAGGGGGTGGAACTGGATGATCTTTACGGGCTCTTCCAACCCAAACCACTCTATGACTCTGATTTTAAGATTTATAGAGTCTGGGCATTGTTGTGACTCCAGATGTGGGAGATGGGGCAGAGTTTTTGGGGAGATCTGCACTTCTCCAGACCACAGAAATAACTCCGTATAATTGAACCCCCCTGGATAATTATGTTCAATCCTTTTCTCAGTATCGAAATAAAAGGTCTGACAGTAGATCTTTGATAACCTAAAGATGTCTCTGTTTAGTTGCTCCTAACTTTGTGTCAAGAGCAGGAGCAGCATTTTCCAGGTTTCCAGGGTGCAGATGTTGCAACACTCCGTGATGAAAAAACTGGAATGTGGTCAGCAACCAGTGCAAGGGAGATTCTGATTTCAGCACCGAAATTCCATCTATAATGAGTGCTAAGGAGAATTAATCTCCTGGAACAAACTTCCCAAAGCCAGAATTGCAGGAGATATCCACCCTTATCAGGTGGAAATAACCAGGGATGCTGAGAGATGGTCAGTGCTCGATTAGGGCTATAACCGGTGAAAAAGAGAGATCTTAAAGCATTTTCCTGCTCTGAGCAGTTTTTTGGGGGATTTCTACAAGGGATATTTATGGTCGGATAAAAGGACCTTGACCAGAGATTGACATTAGTTGTGGAAGGTTGTTGACTACTGCAGTGGTCTTTGAAAACAGTTTGGTCCAAGTAGGTTGGTCCTTACCTGGGGAGGTGCTTCTGGGGGAGTTAAGTGCTGATGAATCTGTTTTCTTGCCTTAAGGAGGAGAACATGCGCTGGTCAGTCTGTTTCTGTATAAAAAATTATCATACATAAATACATAATATCTATATAAATAAATATAGATGTAAAGTTGTCACTTGATATATTCATAATTCAGTTAACTAAGCACGCTGGGCATTACAAGTATAGGTAGTAACACGAATTCAGCTTCAGAGACCTCAGTGTGAAAGGTTAGGAGAAGGAAGAGAGAGAGGGAGAGAGAGAGAGAGAGAGAGACACTCTGTGTGTGTGTGTGTGATGGGAGGTTGGACTTGGAAAAACGAGACGACACCAAAAGTAGCAGCGTTGCTTTGCAAACACTTCATTCTGGAGCCTGGAGAGATCCGGAGACTTCTGTTTTATAGATGCAGGGATTTGACTGGAGCGTTTCTGCTCCTTTCTATTCCTTCACCAAGGAAGGAATCCCGAGCTCTCTGGCTGCCTCACCCAGGCTTTTCCCAGCAAACGCTGGAGGGAATCGTTTCATGCCCCGGAGCGGAGCTGGAGAAAGCCCGGAGCAGCTCTCTCGCCGTGGTGGCTGGAGCAGGCTCTGCGTGTTCCTGGCCCGGGTCAGGGATCCTTTCCCCGGCCGGTCAGAGCCGTGTGCTCCCCGCACTCCTCCGGTCGCAGGGGCGCAGGAAATGAGCCTGCAGCTCAACTTATACAATGCAATGTCCTGGCAGAGCTACCCGTGAGTTTGTCACGGAACTGCGGTGCCTCCTCTCCCGTCCCTCTCCTCTTCCCTTTTTCCCCCGCTGCCTGGGAAAGCAGCCCCGAGGCTGTCACAGGAATCGTTAGCGAGGTCTGTACGCAAATGTTGCTGACTCTGCTTTCAGCAGAGGGTCTGCAGGGCTTTTCTGACTGGGCTTTCCCCTCCAGGCCTTGGGGCTCCGTGGTGGTGGACACAGGCGAGGACTTAGCCCGAAAAGATATGGGAATTGGTGCTTCCAGTAACCACCGGCTCCAAGCAGAGACAGAAAGCCAAGGAGGGGAGGCATCAGGGTGAGGAAGGAATTTCCACCACAGCATGATGTTGGCTTTGTGATCCAATACAATCGACATGTGTGGGGGGGTTATCTCCTTCTCCTTCTCTTTCTTCCTTTCTCTTTCTTCTTTCTTCTTCTTCTTCTTCTTCTTCTTCTTCTTCTTCTTCTTCTTCTTCTTCTTCTTCTTCTTCTTCTTCTTCTTCTCCTCCTCTTTCTCCCTTTTCTCCTTCTTCTTCTCATTTTTCTCCTTCTCCTTCTCCTTCTCCTTCTTCCTCTCCTTCCTCTTCTTCTTGCTCAGTTTCTTGTTGTTCCTCTCCTTCTCTTCCCTTTGTTTTCTGCCTTGGACAGAACTGGAGGTGGTCACTGTACAACAGAGAGCAAGATCCCTCTGCAGAGCCGAGGGGAAGCCTCAGAGGCTTGGAGCATGAGGCAGCTGAGCTCAGGATGGCTCTTCAAAAACTCATCCCACTTGTGCAACAGAGCCAAAAAACATGGGTTTAAGGAACATGTGGGCTCCCTTTCCTCTAAAGCCCAGGTGCTGGTGGTGGATCCATCCAGAAAAGCCGAGGAGAAGCTGCAGCCTCACACCTTGCTTTGATCTTCCACCAGAAGTGTGGTGGTGGTTTTGCAGAACACCCGGGTTTGCCCTTCTACCGGAACGTTCACTCGGCATTGGAAGGTTCCTGAAGAGACAGTTCTGTGTCCAAAACAGGGCCGGTATTTTTAAATAGTACTTTTTTAAGAAATAAAACCTGCAGCAGAAGCGCTGTGTCTGCTCCCAGGCTGCATTTTGCAAACATATGTGTGTGTCTGTGCATATGCAAATGTAGCATTTTGTGGGATGGAAACATTCTGTCTCCCTCTGTGGCGGAAAACAGGAGGACCAATTTTCGTCTCGTCGTGACTTTCCATCCCGAAAACTGGTTTATGTGATATAATATCCACTATAATTCCGTGAATTATTATAATAGGCTTTACTTATTTCATACCTGTGAGGGCTTTTTCTTTAATCCATTTTTTTTTTGGCATTCTTTTTCCTCAAAAAAGTCATTTTCAGGTTCCTTTGATGCCGTCAGCTGTAATTTACTTTTAGAATATTTGGAAGAATTTCAGAAAAGTTCATGTTTTTATGCAGACCTAGAAACATTTCAGATACAGACAAGCTATACAACATTTTTCTTATCAAAGCCTCATTAAAAATGGGGTGTCAATCACTCTACGTGATCTAAGAATGTGCATTTTTGCCCTGTGGGCTTTATGTGAATGTTGCTGCTACCAAAACTATGAGCTGTGAGGTCTCTCCAAGTCTCGACAGCAGGGAAAAGTAGAGAAAACAGGCAGCAGTTGCTTCATTCTACAGGAAAAATATGGAATTAAGATGTTACTTAATGGTAGAACTTTAGCAGAGCTGTAGGGTCTGTGGAGTAATTTCCCACAGGGTGTGGGGAAGGAGCAGAGTCACACACAGTTGTCACAGATGGAAATCCTGCTCTTAGTTAGGGGACCAGGAGCAAGATTATTTCTAAATGTGGCTTTGGGCCATAGTGGATTTCTTCTACGTTGTGCCGTGGAGGCATGTCCCAGTTCCCATCCTAAAATATGGGATGGGGAAGAAAGAGCAGTGGAATCAGGTCTCAGGGTCAGCGAGGGACTGTGAGAGTGAAGGACCTGAAAAACTGAACTCCACTTGGTCGTGTGTGAACACTTCAGTGCCTCCTGGGATGTGCCATAGTGTGGGGGACAGGCTCAGGGTCTGTGGCTCTGGAACCCTCTGTGGTGTACCCCAAGGAGGAGAAAATCCCCATGGATGGCAGGATTGTGGTGCTGCAACAGGAGAGGTCTGGTGGGCTTGGCTGAATGGTGGAAAAGGCGTAAGGAATGTGGTGGGAAGGGGACAAAGGGCCTCCCAGCCCATGGGGGTGCTTGGAGGGAGGTGAAGGACACCCACGGTGTGGGTATGAACGTCTGGGCAGGACACACCAGGGTCTTTGATAACAAACAGAGAATGAGTCCATACGAGAGGGAGCACTCAGGGTGCAGTTCATCCCCAAAAACAGGCCAACAAAGGCTGTTAAAGACTGAAGGGGACAAGGAATCTGAAACTGGAGTCTGGGATGCACTGAAAACCATCTCACTAGTGGGATTCGAGTGAGTACCTACAACCTCCCTGATGTGAGGCTGAACTCACCGTCCTTCAGCTTCTCTCAGCAGAGGTTACAGATCCCTTATCAGCTCCTGAGACCCTGCAGAAAATAAATCCTCTGTCTTGACCACCAGCTGCGGGAAAAGAGCTCTTAAATGACATCACTGAACACAGGATTTGGGTTGAAAGGGAACTTCCGGACCATCTCATTCCAACCCCATACCATGGGCAGGGGCACCTTCCACTAGATCAGGTTGCTCCAAGCCCCATCCAACCAAGTCCTGGACACTTCCATGGATAAGGAACAATGAATAAGGAATGACGGTTACTCATTTCACTGACAGCTCCTGTCTGAGACATTTTTGCAAGGGTTTTGGAAGAAGATAAAATTCCACCCAACATCTATTGTTCCTCATGTTCCATCTACTACTCATGAGAAGAGACTTTGACCATGAAACCTCCCACAAAAAGTGACACTGTGGGCCAGACTGGTGAGTGGTATAAATGGAACTCTCCAGGGGAGATGCTGATTCACTCAAAGCTGAGGACGCATCACTCTGTTTTCCATTTGGGAAGTCAGACAAGGATGCAGGGGAAGGCTCAGCCCCGTCTGGAAATGTCACCTGGGGAAGGTAGAGGGGCACAGGTGGCCATAACTCAGTGGGTGATCACAACCACACAGTGATGGCCGAGGGGAAAGGATGGCCTTCCCTTTGCAAGGATCTTCAGCTGAGGTTCGAAACTGCTGCTGTCTCGTGTGTCCCGAGAGGAAAATGACCCTGAAAGAAAACATTCATGGATACAACTGGGTTTTTTTTTTGATCTCTTCGGGTGAACAAGGATCTCCCCGTTTTAACTCCGTAGCACATTTCCAAGCCATCCACCAGCAGTGGAAACTGAGCTTGTTTTCCTTCCCCCCCCCTTCTCCCGGGGAGCACTCACAAATCCCGATTTCCCAAACTGATCCTGGACTGCAGGCACTGCTAAGCCTCCTGTTCGTGTCAGCACCTGACTGGGAGCTCGGGCAGCCAGAGAGCTTTGCCGTGGCTGCAGAGCTGAGCACACGAGGGGTAGGGGCTCAGCAGTGACAGGGTCCTCCTAGCATCCCCTTCCCTCCCCTCTGGCCACTGCTGGAGCAGGATTTGCCTCCTTCCCTGCCAGCAGCAATGTACAGGCTTGCACCGCCCTGCCGTGAGCTGTCCCGTAAACAACAACAAAATGAGCTTAGAGCTTTAAGCCTCCAAATGAAATAAGAAGCTAATTTGCCCCATCACAGAGCTTGCCATCGGTAAGAATTAGTCCCAGGGGGAAATGAATGGAGCCATTATTTCTACTGTGCTCTTGGCTGTGTAATTCCTACGGTGGTGAAACAGTAGACAGCGAGAGGGAAAACATAATACTTGTGTGACCAGGCTGCCATTGGCTAAAGGAGGGTGTGTGTGTCTTGGTGGTGAAATGAAGAGTCGGGCAGGCAGCTTAAGGGGTGACAGACTTCGACACCCCAACTGCTCCTTAGGCGGCAAGTAATCAAAGCAGGGATAACAGGGCTAGGAGGCAAGTTAAAGGTTCATTTCTTGACGGCTCTGAGACTTGGGAATGACTCTGCTGCATGGAAAACATCGGCCTCTGACTGGGAGGATGTTTGTGCTCCCTCAGAAAATCTCTGTCTCTCCTTTTTTTGGAGGTGATGTTAAAAGAGCAGCGGGACCGCCCAGTTAACCCTCGCTGCTTGTTCTTACCAGGGGACGTTGGATCCTCCCCTGGTGGAAAGTGGCCTGATTCCCATTTTATCCCACTTGAGGATGTGGCCTCGGGACTTCTCAGCTGAGCCGAACCCAAGGCACGAAGTTAAAGGGTTCACAAAGATTTTCCAGCCTTGAGCAAATGTTACTTTATCTGAGAGGAGTGAACAGGAAGGAGCACAAGGAGCAGGAGAGAGACGTGAAGCTCCTGGTCAGGGTGGAAAATGGTCCTGGGGGGAAAAAGAAAAAAAAGGATACTGTCACTGAACACAGCACTGAGCAATTCCTGTCTCCTGGAAAGGTCAATATTATATCCAGGAGAACATCCAGGAACTCATCGGCACTCAAAGCGTTCTGCCCAAACAAATGGAAATGCTTTTATTCCTTATGTCTGTGCCAAGGAGGTGCATCTACAGTGACTCAAGACCTGTGTTAAATGTCATACAGGAATTCCCAGTGCAGGGACTCTGCCCCCAAACCCCTTGGTTGTTTTTGTGCCGTTTACTTTGATGCTTTTTCAGCTTTGTCAGTGAAGGAATAGGAGAGTCTGCTTGAGGCAGGACCATCCTGATTTGGGTTAGATGCTTCAACTTTGCTTTCAAAATGGAGATTCTTTGAGCCTGGAGGCGAAGGAAAAAAGCATCATGGGACTGTCACCCTTTCAGCCAAGGAAAGGCTGCTCTGGTACAAGCGAGGGAGTCAAATTTGAGGACTTAGTAAGTGATTCTGCATGATAAGCAGCTTTTCTTGTGCAGCCCAGCACCACCCCGTGCAGGCACTGCTTCCTGCCAACTTTTTGCTGCTGACACGACTTTCATAATTTTTGATTTGTTTTTCTGCCCAGAGGCCCCTGTTCCTGTTCAAAGACAAGAATGTCTCCATTGATGCTGCTGACCTGCCCTACTGCTTTTGTTTGTTCTTTCCCTTGATGTTCCATTTGGTTTATTCAGGGCTATAACTGGAATTGCCCTTCCCTTCCCTTCCCTTCCCTTCCCTTCCCTTCCCTTCCCTTCCCTT
>VXAY01006106.1:156533-175541 GCA_013399855.1 Oxyruncus cristatus
CCCGCCCCGCCCTTCATTTGAATATCACTTTAAGACTGAACATCTCAGTCTCTGAATTAAAGAGGAATCCAGAATTTGCACTGAGAACATGGAATAGGAGCACCAAGCAGGAAATTGTATTGGAAAGGACCCTGAACATCATCTAATTCCAAGTCCCTGCCATGGGCAGGGACACCTTCCACTAGCCCAGGTTGCTCCAAGCCCCATCCAACCTGGCCTTGGACACTTCCAGGGATCCAGGGGCAGCCACAGCTTCTCTGGAAACCTGTACCAGGGCCTCCTCACCCTCACAGCCAGGAATTCCTTCCCAATATCCCATCTAAACATACTCTGTGTCAGTTAAAGCCATTCCCTGTGTGCTGTCCCTCCCTCCCTTGTCCCCAGTCCCTCTCCAGCTCTCCTGGAGCCCCTTTAGGCCCTGCAAGGGGCTCTCAGCTCTCCCTGGAGCCTTCTCTTCTCCAGGGGAACCCCCCCAGCTCTCCCAGTCTGGCTCCAGCCCTGGGAGCATCTTTGGGACCCTCAGTTTATTGTGTCACAGCACATTTCGACACTTTCTTTTTGACCTGTGCTGAGGAAGACAATTTGAATCCCAGTGGAAATGGATCTGGCTCCTCAGGAAAGGGCTTTGGAGGTTTGGGTCCAAATGACCCGAGTACTCAAATCTAACCCAAATCCACCCGAATCTTGTCTCGCTCTAAAGACCAGCAGAAGAAATGCCTTTGATGCAGAAAAGGCTTCTCAGGCATGGCAGGAGGTTCAAAAGGGCTTTCAGGCTCCACAGCTGCTCTCCCATGCCTTGGATCTCCGTGTCCAAGAGGAGAGGTGCTGCTGTTCCGCATGAACGCTCTGGGCAGGGACAGAGCAGATTCCACATCTCCTCCAAGACCAGGAACTCCAACAGCTTTAGCTCCTAAAAAAAGCAGCCCGAACCAAACTAACTGCTTATCACGTTGGGAGCTGGCAAAGGGGTGTTTTTTTTTGGNGACTCAAGAAAAACACTTTGCAGCCAATTTGCACAGTTTGAGCTCGTTGCCATGGCGTTCCTGCAGGAGTGGGAGTCGATAGGAACTCGCTGTGGGATTTGCGAGTGCTGAAGCCCTGAGGTCTCTTTCTCCATCCGCCCCACAAGCTATTAATTGCCCAGGAGAAGCCCACAAGGTGGAGAGCCAACAGTTTGCTGGGAAGGAACCAAAGCAGAGCGGGGATTTCGTAAAGGGCAGCCCCGGCCTCCTCGGTTCCGCGCTCGCGGGCGGATCCCTGCGGATCCACGGGAGTGGAAAAACGGGGGCTGGATTGCTCGGAGCTGCCATGACGTTACCGGCAAGTGTTACCTCCCCACAAACCTGTGACCCAAACTCAGATGTTCCTGCTGGGAATATCACGGCACAGAGCACGACGTCAGCCCCCCACGGCTCCCTGGGAGCAGCGCTCCCGTTCCGCCCAGCGCTTCGTATTCCTGCCTTTCGTCTCCTGGAGGGTTCCCAGCACTGCTCTCGTTCTAGGCACGGAAATCTGCTCCTGAAAGCCAGTTAACACGTCCCACAGAACACTCGTGTTCGCATGGGTGGACAACTTCATAGGTCAGGCAAGTCTTGTGTTTCCTCCTCTGTGCCAGCCCGGTGAGGTGATGGCGGCCTTCTCAGACCCCTGGGCCTGCTCCAAGGACATGGGAAGGTCACCGTCACTGGGATAGTGAGAGGAACAGGAGGTTCACAAAATCCCAGAATGTGCTGGGCTGGAAGGGACCCACAAGGATCATCAAATCCAACCCTCGGCCCTGCACAGGACCATCCCCAGGAGTCCCCCCCTGTGCCCCAGAGGATCATCCAAACCCTCCTGGAGCTCTGGCAGCCTTGGGGCTGTGCCCACTGCCCTGGGGAGCCTGGTCAGTGCCAACCACCCTCTGGGGGAAGAACCTTTTCCTGAGATCCAACCTGACCCTGCCCTGACACAGCTCCAGCCCTTCCCTGGGTCCTGTCCCTGGTCCCCCCAGAGCAGAGCTCAGTCCCTGCCCCTCCTCTGCCCCTGCCCAGGCACTTGGAACTGCACTGAGGTCTCCCCTCAGTCTCCTCTGCTCCAGCTGAACACACCAAGCGCCCTCAGTGTCCTCACACACCTTCCAGTCAAGGCCCTTCCCCATCTTCATTCCCCTCTTTGGACACTCTGTTGAGGCAAATGAAAGGTGGGTGTGGAGAAATCATCCTGAAACAGAGAATAAATTCAATTAAAACAGTGGGAATGTCCCCAGAAATGTGACATAAGCAGGTCTGGATTGCCTGTGTTATTCATAATTAAGATTGGTCCCAACAGAATCAGAAGGTTGATGGTGTCAGAGGAAGGGAACCTTGCACCAGCCCTTTGGAGACGTGAGATCCATATGGAAAAAGTTCTTCCCTGATCTGTAAGATGTTCCCAGGTGGATGGTGTGGGTGCATCCAGCCCGTGTGTGTCAGGATCAGTCTCCTGGGGTACATCCCTGCTGAGTGACGGCACGTTTTTCTTATCTCAGACCTCATTTTGACAAGACAATACTGAACACTTACTTTTGACCTTCCAGCTACAGTTAAATTCAAAATTCTTTGTTCAACCAGGCCCTGGATCTCTTTTAGTCAACCTCCACAAGCTGCCTGTGGTTGCTGTTAGATCCACACGGAGACATTGTGAATCCCTGTTTCTAACTTGTCTCTTGACAACTGTCCTGACTGGAAGCTGTTCAAGGCCAGGTTGGGACTGTGTGTCATCCAGAAGAAATACGAAAAAGAGGGAGAGCAATTTTTCACACAGAAAATAGATAGTGATGGGACAAGGGGGAATGGCTTTAAACTGAAAGAGGAGAGATTTTCGTTAGATATGAGGAAGAAATTCCTCCCCGTGAGGGTGGGGAGGCCCTGGCACAGAGAAGCTGTGGCTGCCACATCCCTGGAAGTGTCCAAGGCCAGGTTGGACGGAGCTTGGAGCAACCTGGGCTAGTGGAAGGTGTCCCTGCCCATGGCAGGGGGTGGAATGGGATGATCTTTAAGGTCCCTTCCAACCCAAACCATCCTGTAACTCCCTGATTCTCTGTCTCCTGCCACGGCAGACGTCTGTATGTCACGGATGAAGAGTGGGTGGTATTTAGGGCACCTATTAAAGTGCCTGAAATGGATGAAGATGCCCCAGATGGTGTTTCACGATGTGACAGTGATGAATAATTCAGACCACCCACTCTCCGAGCTCCAGGACTCTGTCCCTGTGCCTGTGGAATGAAGCAGTCACGACAACAGAATCAGGCTCCACGAGTAGGTGGTCAAGAGACACAGTCCCTTCTTCTCTCCACTCACTGGGAAAGGTGCCAGTGTCTGGCAGCCCTGGCTGATGGGTATTTTGGGTTCTCATCACCCTTTCGTTGCCAGAGTAGGAGCCTGACCCTGTGAAGGACACCCTTCTCGGAGTCTCTCCCTGTGCCTGCTGAGGGTGGTGAAGCTCATCCAGCACAGATAGAAAATCAGCCACCAGACAGCCCACGATTCGAGGCCCTCTCATTATCTCAATTTTGGGTTTGCAGGGAGACAAGCTGGCAGCCTTGAGCTGTGCTTGGCACTGCAGAAGAGTTTAATAATCACCTCATAAAACTTTTCATCTGGTTTCCCACATCTCTCCCTTTCCTGGATTCCTGCCCTTCCCTGCACTCTCTATCAAGGATGTGGGGTTTGGCATAACACACATCATTGCTGTAGCAACCACCTTCTCCCTTGCTGCTGCTGCAGGTACCACCACGATTTCAGTCTCTCTAATGCAATTTCAGCCAAAAATTGCCATTTTCAGTCTGTCTCCATGAGTTTCCTCATGCCCATTTTATGGGATTCCTCCCTGTATCCAAGGGTAATGTGGATCTAGATTTTGTATTTGGTCAACAGTGCCGAGAGTAGTTCAGCACTGAGGCGGCTCAGGCTGTGCCTTCAGAATCTTGATTGTTCCTGGTGGTGATGTTCCAATAAAACCTTGAACCTTCCCAACCTCTCTTCTTCCAAGGAAGGACGAGAATTCTGGCCTTGACCAAAAGGACACATTTGGAGGTGGAACTGCAGATCCACATCAGCCTGGGCTGACCCAACGTGACAGAAATCATGTCTTTTATGGAATGCAGGTTCCTTTCCTCACTGTGTCCAAGGGAAAGGGAGAATGCGGATCTTGATTTTATGTTTGTTTGGTTGTCAGCACTGGGAGTAGTTCAGTGCTGAGATGGCTCAAGTGTCTTCATAATCTTGACTGCTCCTGGTGGTGATATTCCCATGAAACCTTGAACTTCAGGACTTGTGATCTTCCAAGGATGGCATGAGAATTCTGCCCTTGACCAAAAGGACACATTTGGAGGTGGAACTGCAGAACAGCATCAGCCTGGGCTGACCCAGGGTAACTGAAATCATGTCTTTTATGGAATACAGGTTCCCTTCTATTCCTTGCACTGGTAATGTCAGAGGGCAGCATAAAAATTAATCTATTTTAGGGAACAGGACAGATGGAAAGCGAACATTTCCTAAAAAAAAAGGGGGGGAATGGAACTATAGATGTGCAATAATTGACAGTTCTTCACAAAAATCACAGCTGAGCAGCAGGAGACAAGAGTGCTTGTTTGTCTTGTATCAGATGCTCCCCTTTGGGCCAATGAGAGGAAATGGAAATTATAATGCTCCTGAAAGCAGCAAAGCATTCCTAGGAAAAAGACGTTTAGGGAGGGCAGGGAGAGAATGAGATACAGGCACGGGCAGGAAGAGCCCAGAGGAAAAGCAGAGCTGGCTGGGAACTCTGATGAGCACAGCGGGGCAGGTTTCCAGTGTGACAAAGACTCAAACCCCAGAGGAATTACTCCAAAGGGGACTGTGTGGAATAATTTGCAACCTGGGATGGTGCTGACAGTTCCTGGGCTGAAAACAAACCTGTGCAGAGAGCCTCATCAGGCCACTGGGACCGGAAAGGGCAGGTGGGGAGGCTTGTTTACAACCATCTTTATTTTCTAATCTCATTCGGTTTGAGTTTTCCTGGCTAAACACGGAACGAGTGGTTAATGCTTTGTCTTGTTCTGAGATTTTTGGGGTGGAGACTCCTTTTGGTGGCTTCGGAGAGAAGGAATGGTACAGGACAGAGGTAAATGGGACTGATTCCTGTATGGGCAGTGATGGTTTAAAGTGTTAATCAACCCACAGCCTGACGTCGGGGCTTGAGAACACGTTAAACTGACTTCAGGGCTTCTGGTGATGAACAAGAAATGCTGCAGGTTCCCAAAAAAATAAACTTACTGAATTTATTCAGACATTTTTGTTGACCAGTTAATGGAACGGCCCCATTTTACTCATCCTGATGTGGATTCATTGATTGTGTGACTTACATCCTAAGACCTTTCTTTTATGGTCTCTAAGTAGAGCTGAGACTTACAAACTCAGGTAGTTTTCTGCACTGTGGACATCTCTATTTTGGCTGCTTGGATCCCTCTGAATACAGTTTGACTCCTCAAATATCCGGGTGGATGTTCCCTGGTCCAAATTCTGAGGGTGAGTTTGACAGCACTACTTGTGCTGAAGGCAGAGAAGGCGTGCAAGGATTTGGGTTAATCTCCTTTTTGGAACTTTTGGAACTTCTTTGATGCTGTATCTCCCACCTGGCAAAGGGAATTCAGGAGCACAGATGCCAGGTGTGGCATTTTATTTATCAAAGACATTTGGAAGGTAAGTTAAAAGTCACTTTGACCAGGCCCAGGGTTGTGCGAAGTGCGCCAGGTCTTCCACGGACGCACAGTCAGAAGGACACGGGTTTGACCCACTGCCCGGAACAACAACTCCAGTTCTGCTCCCAGCTCTGGAATAATCTTTGACTGACACAAAGTTCATTGCCAACTGATGGAACAGCACCGTTTTTGATGGACAGTGGGGGTTTCACTGAGAGGAATCTCATCCAACCTCTGCCCTGGGCCGACCTCGCTCAGTTTGTGAAATCCGAGAGGATCCCAGCGTGTGTCCAAGTGCACTTGAGGAATTCCAGCGGGCAGATAAGCTGGGTACATGTCTAAGAAGGCAAAGTTTCCTGCTCTGTTATTGTTAAAAACACATCTAGAGGAGCCTTATTTAATTTATTTATTTATTTATTTTTAAAGAGGTCATTTTGATTTGTTTCCCGTGCGCTTTTCTTTAAAAAGTCAGTGTTTGGCATCTGATACCTTGTGCAATGTATAATCCCCGTGGTCCAGAGAGCTTCAGAGAGCCAGGAAATCCAGAATCTTGGCATGGAGCTGGGGCCAGCTCCCATAACACACGGCTGCATGACTTTCCTCTGTTTGTGGTATCTTTGTGACACCGTGGTACGTGGTGTACTCACAAATCAGCTGTGGCTTTGTGCCTCGGGGACCCTGGGAGGGGATCCCCCCACCCCTCCCGCCCGGGGCAACTCGTAGGAGCCCCAAAAACAAAGAAGGTTTTGTTCTTCCCAAAGAAATGAAGGGTGGCTGGGAAGAACAAAACCCAGAGTGTTGCCCCCGGCTCAGAGGGGAGCGGAGGGGAGGTGGTGGCCAAGGGGAGTGATTGATTGACCACAACCCTTTGACACCTGGATTCACCGGTGGGATGTTGGGCATTGATGGCCCTGGGGTGGCACGGGAAGCCCTGGAGCATCAGGTTGTGGATCCAGGGGTAAATTGTATTTATTGTGCCACTTAGATGCACTCACAGATTCATCTACGCTGGGCTGAGAATCCCTCCTACACCTCAGCCTCTGAACAGCACACTGGAGGAGGAATTATTACAGTTACTACTCTTTACATTGGAGGACGAATTATTAGAGTTACTACTCTTTACATTGGAGGAGGAATTATTACAGTTACTACTCTTTACACTGGCTGAGGAACTGTTAAAGTTACTGCTCTTGCCTCTCAGCATTCCCAGATAAAGTCCTCTCCACCTTCTCCTCTCCAGAGTGACCTGAAGCTTGGGATGGGATCCAGAGTCTTTGCACAGATGATTTCCACGTGTAATAACTGCACCCCACAGGTAGCACTGAGCAGGGTTGTTTTGTTTTAATTTCATTTAATTTAAATTATTTCCACTGACAGCCCCTTTGCAAAGAGATTAAAATATTGCAATTAATTAAGCAAACGTTATCTCTTGTTTTAAAGAAGTCATTAAGTAAACTGTGAATTTTCAGTGTTCTGGTAGGACCAGGTGATGGAAAATGGAATTTGGAGAGGTGGAAGAACTTCTGGTTCCCATCAGCTGATCCCTGGAAACTCCTCCTGAAGGAATCTCGCTCAGAACAGACCACTGTGGATACCACTGTGAGTCTGCACACACATCCCTGATGGACTTAGAACCTCCCCTTCTTCCTTCAGGAGACTCACAGAGCTGGAATCCCACACTGGAGGGACTTCATTTTCACAGCAATTAAAAATAAAAATCCTGAATTATTAATGATGTCCCTTCCACCAAAAAACTTTCGTGTTACCATGTGTGGAGAACACTCAGAGGAGCAAGAGATGGCAAAAAAGTGAATATTGGTGCATGTTGAGAAGACTCACCTTCATGGTTTCCTGAATAATCAGGAGTTCTCACAGATAGATTTTAGCACTCTCTCTGTATCTCGAACCAGAATTAGAGATTTTTCAATTAGAAAGGAGTTTTAAGTGCTATTAAATAAATTTGAGATTGGTAGCTGCCAATCCCTGACAAAGAACTGATAAGTGATGAGGAAGCAAATCAATAAATGGGAAACAATTTTTCTTCATCATCCAGTTAAAACTGACAAATTGGGAAGCAAAATAAGTCTAAAACGTTTCCTGTTTTGCAAGAGTGAAGAATTTATTCCAGAATGAAGAAACCCATTTTTCCTTAAGGTAGAAAAGGGTGAAAAGCCAATATTTCTGCAAAAGTGCATCTTGGTGGGGGACGCTGAAAATGAAACACACCCTCGATTCCTGTTGGGAAATGGATCCTCAGTGGGAGATTCAGCTCGTGTGGCTGAAGTGGTCACGGCAGCTGGTCATCCCAGGGTCACCTGACGCTCTCTGGGGTGGGAGATGTGTCTCCAAAGGGTTTTTGCTCCTTCCTGGACGTGCCTGTTTCTTTCCCAGATTAAGAAGAAAGCCAAGAGCGAGTAGCTAACACTTAAATGTCCCATCCAGAGTTCATGCATGCTTAGTTGTCAAAGTGATTTTCACCAGAAAATAGTCTTATTCTATGCGAAGAAAATCTGGAGAGTAGAAAAGGCAGGGATGGGATGACAAGAAATGAAGATAGTGCAGCAAAACAAGTTATTTGTACCAACTCTATTCAGTTTTCCAGGCCGTGCTGGTGAAGAAGTTTGGTGATTTCTGGTAATAAATATAATTCTTAGCTGAGACGGCAAAAGAAGGTGTGTGTAGACATTTATCTGCTCACACAGAGGTACTTCATTTTAGTTAAGATGCCCTGGAGTGTCTCAGAATCATAGAGCCATTAAGGTTTGGAAAGACCTCTAGGATCAAGATCCATCACCAGCACCACTCTCACCACCAACCCCTGTCCTCAAATGCCACATCCACATGTTTCCTGAACACTTCCAGGGATGGTGACTCCACCACAGCCTGTGCCAATGCCTGACAACCCTCTCCTTGCCACGTTAGGCCCAGCTTTATTTTTTTTCATTGTCTGTAGGGTCTTTTAACTTCGTGGTCCCTCAGTTTTCAAGGAGAGGGTACAAAGGCCATGAGGAATCCAAGAGGTGAAAATGTGATGGCTTTAAAGAGCCACAGCTTGTTCTTTCAATACCAGTTTTGTTGGTTGACATATTCAGGAGACCCGAGCCCTACGTTCCACAACTTAACATGCTGAGATAGAGACAGGCAAAAGTGGGGATGATCCCATATTTCACCTGGAAAACCCCAGACAGGACATGAGCACATGCAGTGAGCCCAGGAGGATGAGGATACAAGGCCATGACTGTATTACCTGCACAGAAAGCTCAGTCCTTTCATGATGTGTCAGGTTCTGGGCATCCAAATCATCCAGGCTCCCTTAACCTTCCTGTCCCAGTGCAGCACAGCTGGGGCTTGTTTGTGCCAGGGATGGACATTCTTTAGCTGCTGGTCAAGTGACAAGTCCTGGCTAAATGGCCAAAGTCTAATATTCTGCTCAATGAAATTTTGAGGTAGCAAAACAAAGACATTTTTATGGAGAGTGGAGCTGTCACAGCCTTACAAAATGGACTGGTCAGGAGTGGAACGGATGAGACAGAGGAGTAAACATCCTGCCCAGCTGTAAAACTGCTGCGTGGGATGAGGGTTACGGATTCTGAGCCACCTTCATCCCTGCTGGGGACCATTTCTCAGGACATGTGTGTGACCACCTGTGACTTTGGATGATGAAACAACAAGATCACCTGCTTTACGAAGCCCCAGAGTGGGCAGCAGTGCAGATCCTCACCTGGCCAAGGCATGGCAGGGCGGGGTCCAAGGCGGGGGGGGCTGCATCCCGGAGCGCTCAATTCCTGGGGCCGAAGCTTTAATCCTGACAGCAGAAAAAAACCTGCTCTGCCTCGACCTGACCAGTTCAGGAAAACTGGGAAAGGAAATTCCAGTTCAGGAAAACTTGCGAGGCAGCTCCGTGATTCACGGGGGCGTGAACCTCCCTCTGCGTGTGAGGACGAGGCGGCTCCGTCAGTAACCCCGGAATTAGTGGGAGCCGCAGGAAGAAGGGATGAATGTGCCTCAGCTCAGCCACCAGTCGCTGGTGACATTCCCTCCAGAGGAGCACGGGAACCAGCCCGTGGCATCCAGCGCTCCGCTATCACCGGCAACGTGATACCCATCATCAGTTTATTAAGCTGCGCCTTAGAAATGCACGCACATAGTGGGGATAATTCCTCCCATTCCAGGAATCGCCGGGTAAAGTTTCTCGTCGGGGTTAAGAAAGGTCAGGGTAGATGATCATTGGGTGTCTGCTGGCTTCAGTGTCTCAAAATCTCGGCAGGGATTTAGGAGGAGCCAACACATTTTCACTTGGAAGTCGGGATTTAAATAGAGGTTTGGTAACGTGCTCCTCTCTCTTTCTCTCTCTTTCCTCTGTGTGTCAACTAATCAGCATCAGGACTGAAATATTTCCGTTCTTCTCCTCGTTTTGCCCCATTCCTCATCTCTCCTTCCTCTGTCTTTCAGAGCTGTAGCAGCAAAAAAAAAACCACCCAAAACTAAAGCCTCAGTCCCACTGGGGAAAGCAGCTCAACTCCCCTATCTGCCTCCTCGCTGCCCCCAAACCCACTCCTAACACCAACTGAACACAAAATATTTCATTATGCAGGTAAATTTAATGCTTATTAGTAATTCCAAGCACAGTCTGTCCCACACCACTCTCCTATGGGGGCACAGAAACCATGGAAAAGCTCCTAAAGGTTGGGAGTGATGCCACACCTTTTCTTGTGCCTTCAAGACCAGAAGTGCCTTGAAGGTGCTTTGCTATCTCCTCTCTCTATTGAAAATGGCATCTGGTAACGGAAAATATGGATAAAACTTGCATTAGATTCAATTAATGAATCTAATGAAGAATTAATGAAAACAATGAAGAACTGGAAAGTTCAAAGGTGCCTGCACGGACTGAGAGAAGGCAAAACTGCTCCAGCTTCACCTGTGTTGCTCAGCAAAGCCGGGGACACGTCTGGGGACATAAATTTGGGATATTAATAAGACCTGTGGACTTCCCATTGGTAGGATAAATGCCAAGCTGTCCCTGCCGAAAACCAAGGGACTTTAAAAGAGCAGGTTTTCATTTTTTTTTTTTTTCCCCCTCTGAAATAAACCAAATTTGCAGCTCATGCTCTCACTGGGAAAAAAAATGAATAGCTCCACTTTGATGCCACTGACAGCACTGAGCATCTTGGCAAAGGCTCATGGAAAGAAGCCAACACCTTGAAAAGTAACGGCGACAACAAAAACAACGCGAGATTCCAATTAAATTGCTGTGCCACCGGGTGAGAGTAATCCGTCGGCCACGGGCTACCGGGAATTTATGGAGCAACTGGTTGGTCTCCTCTGATTTATTCAGCAGATCAGGCGCAGTCACTCGTTGAGTGAACACCACGTTCTCTGCTTGCCCTCAAGTGAAATTATTATTGAGGTCAGCAGAGGTATAATGATCCAGGCCAAGAGGGAATCTGGCACAGCAGTTCCTAGTACTACAGCTACATTTTACATGATTTTTCTTTTTTTTTTCCTTTCTTTTTTTTTTTTTTTTTAACGGAGAGTTTCAAAAAGAAAACGCTCTTTTCCCATGGAAAAAAAAAAAAAAAGCGATGATTCAGCAGATGGGAGGCAGGCAGATAGAAAGGCAGATAATGTGGTTGAAACATGGAATGTCAGCTTTGGTTGGCAGAAACTGGACCGTCTCCCTGTCCTAAATCAGTCAGTTTTTGTCAGCGTGACACAAACGTGACGAGCTGACACCGGGGAGCTGTTTATCGTGAGAGCCAAGGGCACTCCAGCTCTTTCTTTGCTCTGGATTTTCAGGTGAGGAGATTAAAGATTCAGCCTCAGTTTTCCTGCCACAGGTACCTTTTTCTTCTTTTCCCTGCTCAGAAATATCCTGAGAAGAGCGGACAAAGAGATTCATCTTCCAAGCCTGGTGCCAGGGCTGCAATTCCAAATCCTCAGGACTGGTGTGGGAATTGAATCCAGCTCTCCCGATTTCCTCGGCGGCATATCCAAAGATTCTGCTTTGGCACACCAGGATCTCCTCTCCCAGTCGGCCCCTGTCGCTGAATGTCACTGGTTTATCAGGCAGGGTGTGAGTCCATGCCTTGGATCAACCGCTCGAGGGATTTGTCCAGAGGAACAGCAACACCCCAGACATCAGATGAGCCAAGACACGACTCCTCGTTCATCCAGGACGATGTTTGGGGAAGTAGGAAGCCCTGGGAAGAAAGTTTAGTACTATCATTTTTGATTTAGGTGTCTGAAAGATTCAACCCACTCAAAAGTGCTTCCTTGGAGGGATCTTTGGAGGAATTATTCCTTGGAGGAATTATTCATGGCATGAGCTGGTCCTGGACATGGGGTATAACTAAATTTTGGGGCATAATTAATTTCAAGGTATAACTAAATTTTGGGGTTTAACTGAATTTTGGGGTATAACTAAATTTTTATGTATAACTAAATTTTGGGGTATAGTTAATTTTGATGTCTAACTAAATTTTGGTGTGCGGTTCCCTAGAGGTAAAGCTTATTTTTTTTTGGTTTCCTCTGGATTTTTGGAGATGGAGAAACAGAAGATGATCCTGTGCTTGACTCTGTCCCTCTTTTGTATTCACCCCAAACCTGTGCAATCAGTGAATCCCACGAAATTAAAAACCTGTTTTAGGTTTTAATTTCTCTGTTCTGACTCTCAAATCGGTAGCTCAGATTTGGATGTCTGATTTCTGGGCATATAAAACCAGGGCAGATGAATCCCAGCCTGTATTCCCAAGATGTGTGTGGGATTAGCAAGGTAATGAAATGTGCCATCCTGCTTTTTGTCCTTCTCCCTGGTGGATTTTCTTTCCCTGTTCTTCAGCACGATTTTGCAACAGAAAGTTGTAACTATTGGCTGAAGGAAGGGGTAGGAAAAACTTATGTTAGTAAATTTTACAGCCTCATTAGCATTGCTATTAAAACGTTCTGCAAGTAGATATCAAGGTGTTTAGCTTCCTGAAATTTGGATTTACCAAAATTTTGCAGCCAAAATAATCTGATGAAGTGAAAGTGATTGTTACATTTATTTAAAAACAAAAACCAACAAAAAAATCCGCAAACAAACCACAAAAACAAACAAAAAAACCCCCAGCACAAACAAACAAGCACCCAAAAACCGACCAAAAAAACCCCAAAACCCAAAACCAAACAAAATAAACTAAATAAAAAAGGCAGAACAAAAAACGAAGAGCAGAATTTTCTGAAAATTTAGAACAGTTAGGAAAAAATAATCTCTGTGGATTCCTGGGAAATGAAAACAATGGGGAAATTCCGGCATTGCTTCGGAAATTGTTTTCCAAGCCTCCTTGAAACACCAGCGGGATTTTGCTGGATGTTTAACTGAATGGCCTTTTGGTTTCGGACTTCTGGAATCTTCCAGGGGGTTTGCTGGGGGGGGGAGGTGGGAACAGGACGATTTTGCTGGGGGAGACTGTTCTGATAACGCATTTGGGCTTGGGAAACAGGAATCTCCCAGTTTCTACCGCGGGTTCCTGACCCACCTCCCGGCGTGACTAAAGCCGCGTTTTCCTCTGGTCTGTATCGACGCCGCAGGGGCACCTCCACCCATCCCCTGAACGAAAATGTCCCCCCTCTAAAACGCAGATGATTCCCATGGAGGTGCATTAGCTGGCTACTGGCTTCTTTCCCCACGAAGTGCTGGGAATTTCACTTTGAACACCGAGACCCATCTCCCGGCGCTCCGAGGCCTCTTTCTTTCCGTGATCTCGGTGCCTTGCCCAAGTGACCCCGCGATGGTAACACACATAAATACAGCAGGGACATGCCCAGCCCCTGATTAAATACCCTGATAATTCTGAGGCCCTCCACGGTGTTGTGTTTCACCCTATCACAACCCCACCCGGTAGCCACAGTCAATTACTCGGAGTGGCTCTGCTCCTGTTCCTCCTCCTCCCGAGGTTCTTGAGCAGGTGCCAAGTGCATGAAAGGCCGATCAGGGGGAAAAGGTAAACTCCCACAGGGACAGCCTCAAACCCAGGTATAAACACGCTGCCTGGCAGTGAGACAGCCCCTGCCCACACCCTGGTGTCCAGGGCTAACAAACAGTTAACCCCATCCCACATCCCACTGACGGGCTGACTTGGATAACGCAACCAAGTGACTGGGAGCCACGACCGGTTCCAAGAACACTCCGGGACCAGAGAGCCTTGGCTGGGTAGGATTTCAAGGTCTTGTCCACAAGGATCCACAATTAAAATTTCTTGTGCTAAAGTTTCATGGTGAAATGAAAACCCTGAGATTCCAACGCTTCCCCGCTTTCCCCCCCACCCCTCCCCACCCCATTCCAAGCTCCACTCACAATGCACACGGTGCGAGGAAAAGAAAACCTCCAGTATTTTGGCAATCGGCGCTGCCCTCTTTTACATATTTCAATTCCATCTTTTGGAAGGGCTGTAAATCTTTCCCCCTGTTTTTTCCTCCCCCCGCTCCTTGTCCTGTCTTCAGCTTGCTTGGCTGTGTAATTGCAGTGTTCATGTTACTTGCCTGCGTAGGAAATGATGCCTGAAGGGAAGGGAACTGATGGGCCTTCCTCTTCCTTTCTCTCCCCAGCTTTAGGGATGCACTGATAAGTGCTGGGAAGTGACAACTGGGTTGTGCCATCAGCAGTGTGGCAAACAGGGTGAGGGAAGTGATCATTCCCCTGTGTTGGCATTGCTGAGGCTCCTCGAATGCTCAGTTTAGTTTTGGGCCCTTGAGGACAAGACCTGGAGGGGCTGGAGTGTGTGCAGGGAGGGGAAGGAGCTGGGAAGGGGCTGGAGCAGCAGGAGCAGCTGAGGGAGCTGGGGGGGGTCAGCCTGGAGAAAAGGAGGCTCAGGAGGGGCCTTCTGGCTCTGCAACTCCCTGACAGGAGGGGGGAGCCGGGTGGGGTCAGGCTCTGCTCCCAGGGAACAAGGGACAGGACAAAGGGAAACGGCCTCAAGTCCTGCCAGGAGAGGTTCAGATTGGATATTAGGGGGAAAACAAGTCATGGAAAGGGTTATAAAGCATTACAACGGGCTGCCCAGGGCAGTGGTGGAACCACCATCCCTGAAAGTGCTCAAAAGGTGTGTGGATGTGGCACCTGAGGGGATGGTTTAATGGTGAACACACGGTGGCTGTGTCGGGTTGATGGTTGGACTTGATAATCTTAAAGGTTTGTTCCCATCAATGTTTCTGTGGTTCTGTTGTAAGATGGTTTTTCCCTTCCCTCTACCCTGATTATTTCTTCATGGGTTTTGTTTGTGGTCTTCGGCTGTCCTGGGGTGTTACCTGGCAGGCAAGAGCTGGTGATTCTGGGTGCTGTGAATCCAAGCATCACTCCCGTCCCGACAGCCTCTGCCTCCTCCAAACATTCCCAATCCTCCAAATAAAATGGACAGAAGGAGCATCCTGGGCTCATCCTCTCCAGCTCATGGCTTGGCTATGTCTGAGGTGGTTTCTGATGGAAGACTTGGGCACTGACACTCTCCCCATGGCCAGCAGAAAGGAAGAACATGGTGCTTGTCCTTTATTATAACACGTTATAATTCCAGAAGCTTTGGGAATGCTTTGGGAGCAAGAGTTGAACTAGAGCAGCCTCACAATTCCCACGTTATGGAACAGGAGCAAATGGCTCGTGCCTGGGGATCCTGAAGGACACCAGAAGGTGAAGGTCAGTTTGCCAGACAAGGTGACCTCAGTCCCTGTCCCTCACTTGTCACAACAGTTGAGCTGCTCCTCTCCCTTCCTTGGAGCTCCCCAGGTGAACCCTGCAGACAAACCCTGGGCAGGTGGTTCTGAGCAGCCGAGAAATGTTTTTTAAAGATCTGTGACTATTAATATTCAGGAACTGTGGGCGGAAAAAGCTGGGAAAAAACCCACACCATATTTTAGGAGTAAAATGTTTTTTCCTTTCCGTTTATTGAGTGAACAAACTCAAATCCTCTCAAAACCTGATGGGATTTAATGCTGATTTTGGCCCCGTCTTTGTGCTTGTACGTGGCATCTGGACAGGAACTGCTGATCAAATTTCTTGTTTTATTTCACTTAAATGTCAAAAGAGGGAGATTTTTTTTATTTTCTCCAGAAATGTTCCGGTCTCCACGAAATTTTCAGTGGGAAACTCTTCTGCAGTGGAGGATGAAGTGACCAAAGAGAGAGAATGAGTCATGGCCCCTCTCATTTAGAAAGTGGGGTCAAGACAATCCCATGGGATGCGGAGGAATGAACTTCAAGTCCCTCATTGGCACAGCTTGGACTCGTGTCCCAAAAAATTGCTTTCCTCACCCCCACAGTAGTGAATTCCCGGATGCTGAGACCCAAGTGCTCCCCAAATTCTTCTCAACCTGCTGTGATGGCCCTGACGTGCTTTGGGGAAGGTACAAACAGAGTCCTTTCGTAAGCGGCTGCACTCCCACATCATCCGCCCGTGGGAAGCTCATTCCATGGCCTCATCCCTCTCTGGCAGGAGCAGGGAGGCTTCTGGCCAGCTCAGTGATGAGGTGGTGGATCCAAGGTGTTTGGATTTGCCCTTGGCCTTGGTTTCCCTCTGACGTTGCCTCCGTTTCCCTCATTAAGTGTGTAATTTGGGAGGGCGAGAGCTCCTCCAGCTGCCAGTGCCTTTGGAGATGGGATAATTATCCTGAAGAAACCCAGGACAACCCATAGCTGGAAACTGTGGCTTTGATGGAAAGGAAAATCATTGTAGCTTGTTTTATTGAGTGTGTAAACATGGGCTTTGCTGGTGCCCTTAAGGACTGTCCTAATTTTAACCTTGTCCAGCCTTGAAACTTGCTTTAGGCTTAGCTCGGAACAAAAGCCTGGGGTGGGGCAGGGGGGGACGTGGCAATGTGTTTTGTTGGATCAAACATCAAACAAATGGGATGAGGAAGAAACAAGAAGGTGGGACAAATCAGACAGCAATGGGTTGGGCCATGACCGAACAACACATTATCCCATTATCTCATTAATCTCAATCAGATTAACAGGGAAAAGCAATGGGACCATGTTTGTGCCAGAAGAAATGACTTTTTGATCTCCCAGTAATACACATGGTTGATGAGTTTAAGAGTAAGTAACTCCCGGTTTATACACATGGTTGATGAGTTTAACAACCACATCCACTCTGAGTCTGTTTTCTGGGAGAACGGAATAGGTGTCCTGGATGCCAGATAATGCAAATAGAAAACCATCTCTTTCCTCTTCTTTTGAATTAAAAGGTCATTAACACCCACTTTAACTGAGGGGTAAAAAACATGATGATTTTGAGTGCCTGTAAACTTGGTGAAATCAGCTTGGAGGAAGAGGGAGGTTTTCTGTTGAGTCTCTTCACTGCAGTTTGAATTCAACCTTTTATTAGAGAGCAGAGAGCTCCAAAGTGGGGGCAGAAGGACACACAGAAGGTCTTTGTAGTCCCAGGTGGATCCAACAGCCTCAAAATCAACCAACCTGACGCCGCACAGCTGGAAAAACGGGTGGGATTCCTCTGACTCCATGATCCTGGCGGGTGCCTTCCAACCCAGCATATCCCATGGTTCTGCGGCCTGGGATCTTTGCCTCGGGCTCTTTTTAAAGTCACTGGCACCAAAGGCATCAAGGACAACATTTCTCTCCTCTTTTAGCAGGATCCTGCAATAGGTTCAAGGAATCGTAAGAAAAAAAATAAACCCTGTTGGGGATAAAGGAAATATAAAATCCTGATTCTATGATAAAGGGAGGTTGAGGTGTAAATGAGAGGATTTTAATGCCATGTGAGATACATGTCTTCTTGTGCTAAAGAATGGACCTGTTGCCCCTCCATCAGGGGTTTCTGGGTGGAGAGAGCCCCAAAATTAAAGGGAAGAGCTGATGTTACCAACCTGATTCTTGGTAGTGGACGAGAATTAATCCATTAAATTAAATTAAAGCAGGGCTTTACCTAATCTGGGTTCCCCTCACATCAGCCACATCTGCCACAGCTGGTGTTTTCCATCCTGCTTCCCTCTGGGTGGGGTTTATTCCCAGAGGAGGATAATCAAGACTTTCCAGCCTCCTTCTCCAGCTGCATTTAGGCCCTTTAATTTGGAACAGCTCAAAATTCTCTGCGGGGTTTTAAGGGAGCTTCCTCTCGTTTGCTGCCGCAAAGCCCAAGGTAACAGCTCTTTGAGGTCATCCTAGCAAGGATTTGACTTCCCAAAATTCATGCTGCCCTTCCCACAGTCACCCTCTCTTAACTCCCAGCGATCATTTGGGCCGAAATTACGAACACGCCTCGACGTGACTGATGTCAAGTGCGAGGATTGTCCGTCACACACACGAGGGAAAACCATGAATCCTGTGCAGAACAGGAGTGTGCAGATGCACTGATCCCTTTTGCCCGGGCAATCAGTTTTCCTCGATTCTCGTAACTCCTCAGTAAACTGCTGCTGAGCTTCCTGAGTGGTCCCGTGAAAGGAAAAGTTTAAACGCGCAAAAAAGGGGCAAATGCTTTTCCAAATCCAGCACACACACACACGGGCGCACAACGCGCAGACAGAACTTAGACTGCAGTGTTTCTGCGGGGGATGTGCCTCTCTGCTGCAAAAATGTGCTTTTTTGTGAGCGCTTTCTCTCCTTTTCCTCGCACGCAGGGCCGGGTGAGGGAGCGCGGCATTTGCAAGCCTTGCAAATTCTGCCCCAAATGAGATGTCAGGGTGCATCTGTCAACCCGCATTTCACACGAAGCAGGCATTGCGGGGAAACATTTCTGCTCGGGGCCCGTGGCTTGGCCGCTTTTCAGCCCGGGAGGACCGATGAGGAATCCCAGGCCCGGGTCTTAAGCGGGTCTTAAGCTTCCTCAAGGAGCCAAACTCCAACCTTGGCCCCAAGGTCACGGCGAAACACTTCTGTGTGGTCACCATTGTGCGGTTTAGGGCGCTCGGGAAAGCCAAGCTGCCGTGTGGGCACCAGTGACACTCCCAAAGGACCCGGTTTCTTAATCACCTTCTCCAGTTAAGGGATTCCAAGGCTCCTTTGCTTTACCTGGGGAGGCAACTCCACCTGAGCCAGGTCTGGCTCTGCTGCAGGCTCAGTCCAAGGCAGCAATCACAGCTCTCTTCTAGGGTTACAATCCTTGTATGGCTGGCATGGAGAGAACCTATTAGGAATGTGGCCAATGCCATATTACATGTGCTGTTTGTCCAAGAGGAATTCTCTTTGCTTTCTCCCGTTTCCCTAGGAAGTGGCCACAAACGTCCAGGGTAAGGTTACAGGGCCCACACAAAAAATTTTTTTATTTTATTTTATTTTATTTTTAAAATCAGATTTTAGCAGCTATTCCTGGAATTACACAGTGT
>VXAY01006106.1:176278-191885 GCA_013399855.1 Oxyruncus cristatus
TTTTTTTTTTTTTTTTTTGAAGTGAAATGCCAGCAGCCCAGGCATCGATTTTCATATCAGGGGCTGCTTTTTACCCCCCGAGGAGTTCAAATTTTACTAAGATGACAAAATTAGAAGCAAAGGTTTGGACGATGGGGGATTTTTTTTTTTTTTTTTATTATTATTATTATTATTGGTGATGGAGCAGATTTTTTTTGTTTCCTAAAGTTCAAAGTTAAATAATGATTATGGTCCTCTGGGATTGGGGGGGAAGAAAATAGATTCTGCTACAACACTTTGCTGGAGGAAGAAATCAAGAGAGACTGAGGATGTTTTCAGTGTCTGTGGGTGGTTCCAAGGAGGTTCCACAGAGCAGATGGACACCAGCTTTTAGTCCTCACCATGCAGGAAGGGGGAAGGTCTAGAGAGCCACAAAAGTCATCCCTAAGTGTTGAGCCGTTTCTTGTCACATGAGAAGTATCAAGTGGGGGGCAGCTCGTGTCTAATTCTTTGTTGCTACGAGCAAAATCAAATCTTTGAGGTTTCATCTGCTTTGCCCACCTCTGTAAAAGAAATGTGAGGTGTTGGTCTTGTTGCGGCTCAGCCTTACACTTCAGATCGAGTGAAGATGGCACAAGGGAAATGTAGAGCTGTTGGAATGAGTCCAGAGGAGGCCCCGGAGCTGCTGCCAGGGCTGGAGCCCCTCTGCTCTGGAGCCAGGCTGGGAGAGCTGGGGGGGTTCCCCTGGAGAAGAGAAGGCTCCAGGGAGAGCTGAGAGCCCCTTGCAGGGCCTAAAGGGGCTCCAGGAGAGCTGGAGAGGGACTGGGGACAAGGGAGGGAGGGACAGCACACAGGGAATGGCTTCCCACTGCCAGAGGGCAGGGAGAGATGGGGTATTGGGGAGGAATTCTTGGCTGGGAGGGTGGGGAGGCCCTGGCACAGGTTGCCCAGAGAAGCTGTGGCTGCCCCTGGATCCCTGGAAGTGTCCAAGGCCAGGTTGGAAGGAGCTTGGAGCAACCTGGGCTATAGAAGTTTTCCCTTCCAGAAGGGTTGGAATTAAATGGTCTTTAAGGTCTCTTCCAACCCAAACCATCCTGGGATCCCATGACTCTGTGATTCTGTGGCACCAATTCCACAGCTGAAATGCTGACGTTGCTTGAGACATGAGTGGAATTCCCCCAAATTTTAGCCATTTAATTGCTGAGTCTCTTCTAAACTACACTTCATCCAGACTAGTTAAACACCTGGTCTTTAACTAAACTAAGCTCAACCAACCTGTGTCACTAGAAATATGATAAACCACCTTCTGGAAGTGTTTGTGTGTGTTGATAGAGAGGGATCATGGATGACTCAGGTTAGGGCAGATGATCCCCACCCTGCAGTGGGAGCCCTGGTTTTTGCATCATTTCTAATATTAATACTGGAAAAGCAGCCTAGTGAGGAGGTGAGTTAATTTGTGCGAATTAAAACGCTTGTGAAGCAACTCAGGAATATTTCTGAGGTGACATTTTTGCTTTTAGCCTGATTAATCTGCTTCTTCTATTTCCCCCAACAAACCCACTGTTGATTTTTAAGAGATTTGATGGTCGACAGGGTCAATTAGCCAAGTGCATGATATTGTACTTTTGGTAATGATGATGATTTGATAACGATTTGTCATTCTAAGGGAAATGAGCTGTGACGTTTTCTTTGTCACAAACGTATGACTTGGATTCCCCCACTTTTGGCACAAAACTGGGATGTCCTAGCGAAGAGCTGTTGGCTCAGACTTTCCACCCAGCAGAAGGAGCAGGAGAAACACCTCCAACACAGCTGAGAGTTGCCTCTCCTGAGGCTCCTTCCTCTTCCGAGAGGTTAGAGCAGGACCTGAACATGGCAAGGGAGAACCCTCAGGTGAAACTGGGATGAAGCTGCCCCGTTTGGCACTTTGGGAAAAGGGGGTGAGCGTGGCTAGAAACAATGCCCTTTGGTTCAGGGAGTAATCTCCCTGCTCTGGAGCTGGGATGGACTCCAGCTCTTTGAGCTGCCTTGGTTTGCTGATTGCTGGTTTCAGGTTTTTCGTTCTCTTTAGCATTTTTTCCTTCTTTTTCTTCCCCCCTCTCCAAGTGAATCTCAGCAAATTCAACAGCCCCCACCCTCCCTGGCCCCCCTGATACGATTGAAATGCCACTGCTGCTGGTACCAGAGCTGAAAAAAGACCTGGCTCCCGTTCAAGTCCTTCTCCTTTCCAAATGTTTAGGGATTTGGAGCCCATACACACAATTACTGCGTGTTTCTGGGGAAGAGAAAATAGCCAGCAGCTGTTCGGTGTCTGATCAATTAGGGGCTGAGGAAGAGGAGTGAAGGAGAGGGGGGTTATTGCTCCGAAATCTGCACACAATTAGGAAACAATGCTGAGGATGGGGGCTGGGGAGGTGTGGGGAGGACAAACACCCTTCCAGCGGGTCCTTGGTGGGCAGGTCAGCAGCATCAAGAAATTATTGCCCCCCCAGCCTGCTGTGGGTGTGTTTGGTAAGGATTTGGGAAGATGAAGGAGGAAGAGGAGCCAGTGCTAGTCTGGGAACAGGAACACCCGGTGATTGGGTATGTTGGAGTAGATCTCCTTGTCTCCAGTCAACTCCTGCACTGACTTCTGTGGCACCTTGGACACCCACTCCACGTGGAGACACGGAAATGGGGAAAGCTTGGTCTGCAAGATGAATCCTGCCTCAGGGCTTTCACTCAGTTGTCTCCACACAGGGGTTGAGTGTCATGTGAGAAGCCCAAGGGAAAGACACACAGGACTGGAGAATATTCCTAAGTGCCTTAAAATATTTCCTCCTCAAAAGTCTCTGAAACGGACTTTCACTCCCCTCTGGAGTTAAATCCAGAGATCAGAAGGTTTTCCAGACAGCAGTAGGCTCCCACCTTTGTACAAAGGAATTTAGCCCCAAATCTCCATTGCATTTGGTATAAAGAAAATATTTTTTCCTTGATGTCTTGTCTCACATTTTACCTGAGGTGACTGGCGGGGGGGCAGTGGGGTCACAGACCCTTCACTTATTAGCACAACCCAGCACCGAGTCATGGCATCGTGGAATGGTTTGGGTTGGGAGAGACCTTAAAGATCATTTAATTCCACCCCCTGCCATGGGCAGAGACGCCTTCCACTAGCCCAGGTTGCTCCAGCCTGGCCTTGGACACTCCCAGGGATGGGGCAGCCACGGCTTCTCTGGGCAACCTGGGCCAAACTCTGCCCTTTAACTCCCAAGACACGATCTGTGCAGCCTCCACTTGTTGTGTGGTGACTGAATGTGGGTTTGGATGATGTTTCTGTTTACCTGAGCTCCAGTTGACAAATCTTTCCCACGTAGCCTAAAGGCCAAAGGATGATTGAACATTATCTTATAACTTGGAAGTTTGGGGGGAAGCTGAAGGGAGGTGTTTGCCAGTGACCAAATGAACCCATCAGCCCACTGTTTATAGACAACGTGGATCAACCTTGAAGACATCATGTCCCAAATTTTCATGTATTCCAGAGATTTTCCTGAACACTGTTGGCTCAGTCGCAGAGAAACTAAAGCTGTTTTCCCCAAATCTCAATCCCAGAATGGCTGGGTTTGGAGGAGACCTCTGGAGATCATCTAGTCCAACTTTCCTGCTAAAGAAGGTTCAACTAGAACAGGTTGCCCAGAATCAGGTCCAGATGGGATTTGATTATGTCCAGAGAAGGAGTCCCCAAAACCTCTCTGAGCAGCCTGTTCTGGTGCTCCCTTACCCTCCAGGTAAAAAGTTTTTCCTCGTATTCACATGAAACATGTTAAAAAGAGACTTACCCTCAAAGCAGGGTCAGTAATCTGTGATGAGAGAGGCACAGGGAATGAGAACAAATGGAAAGATTTGGTTTACAAGGTGCCTGAGGGCAAAAACGAAAACTTTTTCAAAATTAGTCCTTTGCGGGTAGAAGGGTGGGTAAAACCTTACAGTTGATAAACGTGTCAGTGTGTGGTTACATGGACTGAGACCTTCAAAGCTGATGAATTTGACGCCATCCAGCATCCAGGAACGTGATTCTGCAGTCACAGGAAGCTGCAGAAAGGCCGGGTCTGTCCCCCCTTCCCTCAGCAACAGCAGCATTTGGTAAGTTGTACTCAACACTCTCATCACCAGGGAGACGTTTGCTGTTTGGGTTGTGGCGTGTGGAACCTTACCTGGAGTCCCAGCTCCTTTGCAGTTCCATCAGATTATTCGTCTTCATTGAGATTATTCATCTTCATTAGGATTATTCATCTTCATTAGGATTATTCATCTTCATTACATACAAAGTGCCCTTGATCGGGAGCACCTGCAAACGTGACCCGGAAAACTTTGAGTGCTGAAGAAAAAGGGGCTCACGTCGCCCTAAAATGGATTTATTATTTCACCTGATTACTCACTTTAAAATTTATATGTCTGCTCAACATAGCTCTCTGCACCAGTGGAAAGAGCTAAAAAGTACTAATCTGAACCTGAAATATACGGGATGAGCCTTCCAAGCTTTGCACTGACTTGACACTTGCAGGTGATTGGCTTTGAACAGACATCTGATTAGATTGGCTTTGAATAAACATCTAAGACTCATCAATAGAGTCCTGGATGGAGGGAACTGGGTGAAAATCCAGTTTAATGCCAACCCAATTTCTTTAGAGGCTCTTTAAAGGTGGAATTCACCCCTAAGATCCCAGAATAAATGAGTTGGAGCAGATGTGTCTGGGCTACGTGAGAGCTCCAACGCGTTTTCCCGCGGAGCCATCGGGAGGTTCTGACCTTGGAGCAATAAAATGGTGTTTTTTTTAGATTAGAGCTGCAATTTAGTTAAAGCTGATTTCCAGGAATGCTGATAGTGCTCCTGGCTCTGCCAAGTCACACTCAAAGGTCGTGTTCCTCAACTGGCTCTTCGGTGCCACTCAGGTTAAACTTACACTGTTCTGGCCAGTCAGGGATCCCCAAACCTCCAGGGTACTCCAGCCCTATATGGTTATTTATGGGACCATGTCCTGGTCCAGGGGTGACAATGCAAAGGGGAAGTTGAAGATGAAAAATTGCCTCCTCAGATGGTCCAGATTAGATTTTTCCATGGTGCTGTTGCAGTTTCCACTCTCCCCGAGTGACTCGCCACCACCTTTGCCATCCCTCTTCCCCGTCTCCAGTAACACAGCTCCCAGATTTTCCCTGAAGTGACCTGGGCCTCCTTCCACTCCTCCTGGTAAGTGGCATGGACTTCTCTGATCCCCTGAACCTCCCACACAACCATCACAGTCCTCTGGGCCTCCAGACTTTTCCATTCCGCTCCTTCAGTGTCCTAGATCAGTAAGAAGGATGGGGCTCAAAGAATGATTGTCACCACCGCCAGTTCTTAACCTGTGAACCTATTTTTCGAGACTCCTGGCTGTGACACCTGAAAGCCCCAGTGTGAGACTGTTTCCTGACCTCCAGGATCAGCCCAACCTGCAGATGCTCAACCAGGGACTTCTACAGCTGGTAAAATAGCTGCCACTTGAGCTCCCGTGGCTCAATTTTGGCCATTCTTGATATGGCCAAGAGTGTCCTGGGACATTCTCTGTGGCTTTTTCCTATACAACAACTATTTTCCCCCAACTATTTTCCCTTGATCACTCTCTTCTTTCTGTATCCAGTATAAATTTAATTTTTTGTGTTTCCTGCCCAAATGTGTCTGTCACAGATGATTTACTTCAAAACAAGGGTTTTTTTTTTGTTGTTTTAGTAAACAGAGACTGCAACTCTTTTAAACTCGATTATGAGTATTTTTGGCTGGAGATTTGCTGGTAGAGCTGTCATAGGTTTAGCCTCTGTGCTTTCTGCACAGTATTATCAACTCATAACAAGACTAAACCATAACAAGAGCCAATCAAGTCAACAAAAAAAATCCATTTTGTGTTTCCCAGGAGAAAAAACCTGGGTTTTTGGGGAAAGGCAAGAGAGCAGAACTCCTTTAACTTCTTGCTGTGTTACTGAGCTTGCAAATCTGCAAATCAAGTATTTTACCAACTTTACTCAGAAACCTGCAATGACAATGACAGTTCTTCTATTTCATTTTTTTTTTTTTTTTTTTTTTTTTTTTTTTTTTTTTTTGGAAACCTGGTCCATCAAAACACAATCAAAATCCAAGCCAAGTTTGTTGTTTGGGCTGCCTGGATATTCCATGGAGACACAAACATGCCCAGAAGATGAATATTCCGAACTTTCGGTAGATCTCTAATGTCACTAAAAAGAAGCATCCTTTGGAGATGTGCTTCTTTCCAGTGGTTTCCCAGGACGTTTGCACGACCAGTTTGGAGCGAAGAAAGTCCTGTGACATTCAGGAAACGTTCTTAATGAATTTGGTTTGGTGCTGATATCCTGCAATTCCTCCTTCCAAAGGAACGCCCGGAAATTCAGTTCCGAAGAAACGCCCAGAAATCTCCTTCTGTGGTGCTGAGGTCCCAGATTTTCACCCCAGACATCTTCTGGTTGTCATTTTCCTGAGATGTGTGAACTTTAGACAGCTGACATCTTGCCTCCTTCTCCCTTGAACACAGAGATGGTCAAGCCTGGATTTTACAGGTCAGGCAGAAGAGCTTTCAGGTTCAGACCTTCTCTGGCTGACCCCTCTTTTCCTACAGAAAAGATTTTGAATATGTTTGGTTGCATTTGCTGTTTAAAACCATGTGATTAATTAAAGTTCCCCCCTGTAGCTTAAATTACTTTGCTCACTCCAGGATTTTTTCCATTCCCTCTTCCCATCCCGTGCCCTCCTGTGGATACTTTCACCGGGTTCCTCTTGGTTCTCCACTATTTCCATCTCTAAACAGAAAATTCCCCCACCAAGACAATGATTCCAAAGGAAGGACAAGAGAACTTTGGGTACCAAGGTTAACACCTGGTATTGCAGACAAAAACCTGTTTAAAAGTGCTGATTTTTGGGTTTAAAGTGAAGTAATTTCATGTTCCTATCTCATTCTTGAGGTGTCCTCTCCACCCAAGTCCCATCCACGCAGCTCCCATGGTTTTTCACCAAGCTTTCCCCATCATTTCCTTCTAGGATTGCTTGAAAATGCTTTTAGAGTTTGTTTCCTCCCAAAAGGCTTTGCATTCTCAAAGAAATTAAAGATTAGGCAATAATGAACTCAGAATATTGTAGGGGGTGCCCAAGTGGGATTAATTTTTTGTTTCGTTATTTTATGTGAAACACATGAGGCAAAAGTTTATTTCCTTGGCTCACAGGAAATCCTTTGTGTTTTGAAGCAGAAACACTTACATCTGAATATTCTGGAAAAGCAGCAAACACTGATTTGTCTCCCCTGTAAAAGCAAAGCAGTTTCAAGCTTTTTGCTCCCTGAAATAATGTTTTCTCATTTCTCCTCACTTCTACTCTTGAAATGGCACTGGAATGAACTTCCCAGTGCCAGTGGAATTCCTGAAGTGCTCATTCCTCTGTAAAACAGCTGCTTAGAGTTGGTCAGACCTCAGTGCCAATTCACCATCGGAATCTTTACTGAGGAAAACACGAGGGAAACAGCCTCGAATCCTCCGTGTGAATTCGGAGTTGAGAACGTCCTTCTCCGAGACAAATCCTTTATTGGCTCCAGAACTGAATGTTGAATTATTCCTTTTGATCACCTGAACATTGAAATACTCCTTTTGATCACCTGAGGCACCGCAGGAGAGGGCAGAGGAATTGTCAAAGCCCTGCTGGAATAAAATGATGAGAGCGTTGATCGTGGTCCTTTGACCTTCTGTGGAAACGATCCTTCATTCCTTCTCCCCGCCAACTGCCCGGGCTTCAGGGTAGTCCCACACTGAGTGACTTCCCAGCTCTGACACCTCAGCAGTGATGTGTCCAGCCCGTTTTCCTCAGGAGGGGAAAAACAAGGGAGCACAGACACAGGCAGTGGAAAAAGCAGCACCTCCCGAATTCCCACCACGGCTTCCCAGCGCCGTCGTGGTTGGGTCTGCTGGGGAGAAGCTCCACCTTCCAGCCAACTCCTGACTCAGCCTGGGCCCATCTTCATGTCCAAGACCTAATAAGGTCAACCTGAAATTCCTTACATTGCGGGGGTTTCCAGCCAGGACCACCAATCCCTTAAATTCACCTTGGATAATCACAACACACACCCCATGATCAGAGATTTACACTCAAGGTGCGCTGGGACCTTGTGTGGGGTCAGGGTTGATGTGGAAAGGCTCAACTGTGCACAAAGTCAGCGCTGGAGGGTGGAATAAAGGCTGTCCAGAGCTGAGTTTCTCCCTTCACATCTGGATTAGAACCTTAAACTGAGAGCAAGACTGAAATCTCCCCCCAAAAACACGCCCCGGGTGTTAATTTTAGACGAGCTTTTAATTTCACACAGCACATTTAAGATGTACTTCCTTTCCTAGAAACTTTTAGTGTGAGCAGAACTCGTGGGAAAAGCAAAACACAACCCTGGGAGTGATAATTGATTTAAATCATAAATTCTAATGAACCAGGGCTGGTGGCACCACCTTTTAATTCAACCCCTGCTGGGAAGTCAGTGTTCAAATTCTCACTGAACCAGAATTCACAGATCTGCATTGTTTTAAAGATATTTTATTTCACCTTTATTGCACTTTCCCCCCCTTCTTATAATTAAAACCTCTAATTTTTCTCACTCTTTTTTAATCTCTCCGTAGCCAAAGTCTGTCTTCTACATGGTTTTTGTCAATGTGTGAAAGGATCTTGGTTGGAGCTCCTGAAATTGTGGTAATACTGACACTAAAAAGGCAAAAAAAAAAGGCTCATTCTGCCTAAGAAAGCTCAGGTTGGCTTTTCATGTTCAGAACCAGCTGAAGGCTGAGCAGATGAACACCAGGACCTTCCTACTCCGTGCTTTGAGACGAGCTTGGAACAGCAGTAACATAAATCCAGGGCACTGCTGCTGGTGGAATTGTGATCCGAAAAGAAAATGGATGCATGGAAATCGTATTACCCCCGTCTTTCACATGCACCCTCTCCATACTCTTTCATTTCAGGGTTTTTAACTCTTGACCTCATGGCAAATTTATCCCTCATTCAATGCCTAAGATGTTTAGACCATTAGGTAAAAGCAGCATCGTTATTTGGGTTACGTGTTGAAAGTCAGAGCGCCTGGAAAGAATTCCACTCTGTGGTTTCCAGGCTGACTCCAGAAAATTAGAATTGCAGGGAGGCTCTCTGTGGAGTAAAATAAAATAAAAAAAAAAAAAAAAATATAAAAAAACCCCAACCCCAAATCCAGACTGAAGCAAAGCTTAGCAGCGAGAGGAACCGGTGCAAAGGTTTCAAAATTTTCGCCTCACTTCATCAAAATCTGTCATTTCCTAAAGGAAACCAGGCAGGATAATTGTGCAAAAAAAAAAAAAAAAAAGTATAAATTTCATATATATACGTGAATATATGTGTGTGCATTTATGAATTTTTTTTCCCTGTTCTTCTTCCTATCAGACTTCACCATATGGCACGAAACCCATCATTTAATGTGGAATTATGGAGCTAATGGAATGTGGAGCATGAGGTCTTGCTTTCCTATTGGTCACCAGGCTCCCCCTTAACTGCTGGGGGAAGACCAAACTTATAAACACAGGTCTGTGACCATAGAAACCCCCAGATCAACTTGGAAATTGCATCACATTAAAATAATTGGCTTGATTTTAACTTTTTTTATTCTTTTTTTTTTCTCTCTGTACATTACACAGGAAAAAAAAAATGCCTGGCACGTGTGTTCAAATATATTGTCCAAACCTATATATCGTGGTTCAAAAACTCACAAATCAGAGAATTCATCCTGTGGAGAGAGGTCATTTTTTTTTTCTCCCTCCAGCCATCGGTAGCTGGTTGAAATGCAAGTAAAATTCAGACCAAAAAGCTCTTTTATCGGGGAAATATTTAATTTATTCGCAGCTTTGGTGCTCACTCTCACTGTAGTTCTCCCATCCACTTTTCCAGCTCTCTGCACACACGTGTGTATTTTGGATCACCAGCTCCTCGCTCTACACATTTTGACGTCGTTTTCCTTGGTCTCCAGCACAACCACAACTTCCACTTCTCTTACCCTGCGCCTTCCCCAACGCCATTTCCTCCCCAACTTTATCCTTTACTCAGGTAAAGCTAAAATTGGTAAATCCCAGCCCTTCTGTTCACCGATATTTTATATAAATAACTTTCTTCTCCTTTCCTTCTGTCACAGTGACTTTCTGTATACCTGGTCCCTTTTACCTTCCAATGGCCCATCTGGTTCGATACATCCCAAGAAATTCATCGAGAAAAAATGTGAAGGTGATTCACTTTTTCCATAAGAAACTTCAAATTTGACTTTGCACTGCCGTCCCTAGAACTAATTCTTTCTACAAGCCCTTATTATGTCCCCAGCTCTCACCCAGCTTCTTAACACTCCTCCAGTCCTCCATCTTTTCCAGACTTGATTAACGTTCCACCATCCGTGGTTTGCTCACAGGGAGTCTTTCTATTGAACACAAAAAAAATTCACCTGTCGATGAATCTTCATCAAGACTTTCCTGTTTCGGCCTCTTTGTCTGATTTTTGTGCCTTTTAGTCACATAATTGTTCTCCTTTCTTCTGTGTTTGAGCATTAGGTGTCTCCTCTCAGGCCTAAACCAGCCTTACTTTCAATGCCTGTAAAAAACTGGTCCTGGTGCTGGTCAAACAAGGTCTTTGGGAACTTGGTCCAAATGCCACGAGAAACTCCACGACGTTTCCGCTGATTTCTGCAGGCTCTGGGTTAAAGTTCCCCTTTAGAACTCTTCTGATAAGGTGCTGATCGATATTTCTTTACCCTGACTATCATCACAGCCCTGACCAGCTATTTATTGGGATTAATGTCTGGATACAGCAGTGGTGCTACGTGACCATGGCCGAGGCTCAGACTCCCTGGAAAAGCGCACAGCAAGGACACAGACTTTGCCCCGGAGAAGTTATGAACTGAGTAAAGAGCTCAGACGATGAAACAGAGCCTTTCCAATGTCGACTTTATGGCCAGGGGCTTGTCTAACACCCTGTGGACCTTGAATAAACCCTGGAATAGCAGAACATGGAGCAGCTGTTCCAATACGAACGCTCATCTGCCCACCTTTGTTTTTGGTAGAAGAGAAGACAAGCCCAAGGAGACAAAGAGCCAGTCGGAAAACTCGATGCCAGTAGAAATTCTACGCTCATTTCAAGCCTATTCTCTGCTCATTTGAAGTCTATTTTCATTTCAAGCACAAAAGTGCAGGTCCTTGGAGCTTTTGCAGCCAGTGGAAATTATGCTGGACCACAGCATGATTAGGGAATGCCCATAAAGTTGCCTCATTTTCTACTTCTGAATGCGATGAGTTGCACCCAACTCTACCAATATTTTTTGCCTAGAACTCTCCTGACTACAAAGGGGGCCCAGAATGACTCATTTCACTGGACGTGTCCAAGTTAAATGCCAGCACTGCCTGGTGGACTCTGCCTCCCCCTCTTCGCCGCATGTTTGAAGTCTAAAGCTTTCCAGACGTGGTGGTTTGCCGCCGAAAAACCCAAAGTGGCCCAGAGAAGCAGCATCGGTTTCTCTCAGAGACAAAATTCCCCCCCCCTCTGATCGTGTTGCAAACGGGTTCTGCCTCAGAGACTCGGGGCACAAAGAACAAAAAGGGATTTGAGCAGCACGGTGGTGGTAGAAGGGCCGTGGTAGAGGGAGGAGGGGGCTGCAGTGGGAAAGGGCAGAAACAGTTTTAAATATTTGGAATCTGCAATTGTATTTCCCGCCCTCCCCCCCCATCCCTCCTTCGCCTCCCAGAGTTTCTTTTAGTATTTTTTTTTATTTTTTTATTTTTTTAGCCCAGATTAACTATTCCCCCCACAATGCTTTTTCATAAAGGGATCAAGTCCATTGTTTATAGAATTTGCTAATAACAGCCTCAGTCGTGCTGTCACAGCAGAGTGATTCAATTACAAGACTGGACAATAAAAGCTCAATAAAGAAACCCAAATCCTTATTAAATTCTTTTTTCTTTTTTTTTTTTTTTTAATTAATATTAAAAGAAATACCCAAGCAGGCTGGGACTGCCAGATGGGGGAATTTACGTTGCCCAGAAGAATGATATGATCTCTCTGAGTAGCACGGTGCAAATTAAAAGAGGTTTAGCGTTAAGTGTTCATGGCACAAAAGCAATTTTAAGTACCTGCAATCAGCTTAGGTTGGCTAAGCCTAAATATGTACAAATCGTGTAATGGGCAATATCCCTGGCAGTACCACGCAGAGCTGTGACAGATGTGCCCTCCAGGCTTTGCTCTGGGCCCTACAGCAGCTCACCGGGAGCGTGGGGGTGAGTGTGAGGGGGTGTGTGTGTGGGGGGGGGTGTGTGTGTGTGTGGTTTGTGGGCCACCTAGTGTCCTGCTGGCGACTGCACCAAATAGTTTGCCTTTTTTTTTTTTTCCTTTTCTGTCAGAACCGATTTGAAGGCGGAAGAAAGAGCAGCTCAGTCACCTGTGGTGGCGGCAGGTCGGAGAAACCCACGGACTGTTCGGCCGCTCCCTTCGCTGCTTCAGCCTGGGACTCGCTCGTGGGAGGGCGTTTGATCTCCACTTGGTCATTCTCCCACTGGAAAATCCATTGTTTCGCTTGCTGCTCGTCTCAATTGCTCGTTGAAATTGGTGAAAGGAACTTGGGATTTTTGGAGTTGGTTTTTTTTTTTGTTTGTTTGTTTGTTTGGTTGTTGTTGTTGCTGGGGATTTTTGTTGTTGTTGTTGTTGTTACTTTCCCAGCCTGGCATAACCAGGCTGTGGAATCATGGAATGGTTTTTGTTGGAAGGGACCTTAAAGATCATCCAGTGCCACACCCTGCCATGGGCAGGGACACCTTCCACTAGCCCAGGTTGCTCCATCTTGGCCTTGGACACTTCCAGGGATCCAGGGGCAGCCACAGCTTCTCTGGGCAACCAGTGCCAGGGCCTCCCCTCCCTCCCAGCCAGCAATTCCTTCCCAATGTACCATCTAACCACACTCTCTGGCAGTGGGAAGCCATTCCCCCTTGTCCTGTCCCTCCAGACCCTTGTCCCAAGCCTCTCTCCAGCCCAACTTCTTTACGACGGAGGACAAGCAAGTTACAGGTGAAGATGTTTTGCATTTGAGGTGCATAACATGAGTCTTGTTTTAGCTGATTTTCTGGCATCCATTAAGGAATGACTCCAATAGGACCATTCCATGATTATAAGGTTCTGTGACCTCTATTCTCCACTTGGTTTTGCTGATTATCTCTGAGCTTAATGGAATGTCTGATTATTCCCAGAAATTGGCTTAAAATTGTCCCACAATTGAGGCAATTTTTGAAAGCTTTGTACAGTCACATATATACAGCTACATGTGTATATGGCATCATTAATATGGAATTATGATATAGGTAAGAGAAGGCTCTGGGGAGACCTTATTGTGGCCTTTCAATATATAAGAAATTCTAAGAATATGTATTTCAATATATAAGAATATATATATATCTTTCAATATGTAAGAAATTACATGTAAACCATAAGAAAGATGTGAAGAGACTTTTTATCAAGGCCTGTAGTGACAGGACAAGCGTCAGAAGGTATAAACCGGGAGAGGGTGGGTTTAAACTGGGTGTGGAATTGTTTTAGGATGTTGAGGCACTGGGACAGTTTTCCCAGAGAAGTTGTGGACGCCCCATCATTGGAAATGTTCAGGATGTGTCACTGAGCAACCCGGTCTAGCACAAGATGTCCATGTCAGAGGGGTTGGACGGGATGACCTTTCAAAGTCCCAAATCATTCTGAGATTCTTTAATTTTGGTAGTCCTAAAAAAAAAAGCCCCATGACACTGGGAACTGTGGTTGGATCCCCCTTTGGCTGAGAAAGCAGTGCCAGGCCGAGGACAACAGCACTGGAGAGCCCTCCCAAATAGTATAACTAAGGAGGAGAACACGATACCAGCGCTGGTCTTTGGCAGGGAGATCATCCCCCAAAATTGCCTCTGTTGTCACAGACCCCTCCGTGGGATTCAGCATTAGCTAATTGTCCAAAATAGATGGCAGGACGTGCCCTCCCCAGTGACCTTTCCCTGACAAAAGCAGGAAACCTGGCTTAAAGCGCGGGCTTATGTTTGCAATGGCTGTGGTTAAGGGAGATTAATTCCACCCTCAGCACTCAGTCCAGTTAATCATCGGGGCTCTGGCTGTCAGCTGGAGAGACATGTGGAGCATTCACCCCATTTTTAGGTGGTGCTTCATGATTGCTGGGATAAACCGTCCTCCAGAGTGGAATGAGAAGCTCTGCAGATGCTCCAGTGACTTTCCTAAGAAACCAGGAAGGAGGAAAACACGGGATTTTAAGTCTTTGCAACAGAGGCCTGGAGGTTTCTCAAGGGCTGCATTTGGGTCCTGCCTTTACCACACACTGAAATGATGGATCCCCCTCATTTTTAGGGATAAAGTGGGGTGTTCACTCCCGGTGGTAACAACAGCTATGGATGCATTTATTTTGGGGTTTACCTTGCCTTAAATTTGTCATTTAAGGCTTCAATGTTGAGTCCTATCCTGGGTTGGGTGTTTAGGACACAGAGTGGAGAAAGTCCTCTCGAAGCACCTACTTCTGCTCATGGTTCATGGAATCATAAATCCGCAGAATATCCTGAGTTGGAAGGGACTCACCAGGATCACCAAGTCCAACTCCTGGCCCTGCACAGGACAACCCCAAAAATCCCACCCTGTTCCTGAGGCTGCCACCACTTCCCTGTTCCACCTTTGTGCTGAAGAACCTTTTCCTAATACTCATTTCACTCCAGCTTGGAATAAACTTTGACTTTTCACCTGCAAACGATCGGAGTCTTTGCCTTTGGAGACGAAGGATGATCTGAATCTGTTATTTTCTTTCCTGATTTAAGCAACACTCGGAAAGAGCGGGAGCAGTGAGGCAAAGGTGGATTTTTATTGATATTAAATAAATATAAATGACAGAGACTGATCAAATTCAGCCAACTGCTTTGGCAAAATACGAATTTTCTCGTATAAACTCCCCCAAAGTGGGATGAATCTCCAGCATAGGAGGCAGGGGGTTTTTAATTAAAAGAAAAGCACTTCTTAGGCGAGAGCACAAAACCAGGCCAATGGGATGCCTTTGAAGCTCCCAGCCCCCTGCTCGACTCCCTGAGCTCCCCCTCCCTGTAACGTGGCTTTATATTTCACAGCATCCATAACATGGATTTATCAAAGGTCACTATGGCAACATCCCGGCAATCCGAGACAAATCCGTGGACGAGCATGGAAACAGGACAAAACAAACTGAAATCGCCCTGTTCCCACCCAGGTTCCCCCCCCTCACCCCCGTCCAGCTCCAAATTTAGCTGAGTTCTATTATTAATACTCGATATTACCTCAGCTGAGGGTGAAAAGCAGGAGAGGAATATCGGTGTTGTACAGGATGGCTGGGGCTGCGGGTAAAGCGGGATAATTGTATCGGCATGTGTGAATTCTGGGAATCAGAGCCTCCCAATGTTTGTTTTGGCCGGGTTTCCATGGCAATAAGTGCACTTGCTATTAATTCTCCGGTTTATTGGTAAGTCTTTATTCGTTGTATTTGGGGAGGGGGTTATTCACATTCAATTTGGAATTCCAGGC
>VXAY01006106.1:192832-211297 GCA_013399855.1 Oxyruncus cristatus
TTTTTTTTTTTTTTTTTTTTTTTGGCATTCCTGCATGGTTTTTCCAGTGTTAATCATCCTCAGAGCATCCCTCTGAGACGGGAACGTCATCCTGATTTTGCTAATGGAAGCTGATAAATAGATTAGGATTAACATGAAAAGTAGCCGGTTATTTTGGTGTCCAGGCTGGGCTCCGAGTCCCTGCTTTGGCAAAGCTTTTTTTAAGCATTTTTACCTTATTAATCTCCCCCAGCTTTATCTGTCTAGGAATCATTCCTCTCTCATCTTCTCAGAGTCACTGGGGAGGAAAAAAAGCACAGTCAGAGGTGCTTCAGTTCATATATCTCCGATGAATATCCTGGGATAAGATGGATTTCCCTCCAGAGGGACGGAGGCATATCAATCCCACGTTATTATTTTTTTATTTTTAGGGAGTTTTCCTCAATTTCAGTTGCACTTGGAGCACTCAATACTCCAAAACCAAGGGTGGGAGGGAGTTGAGGGAGATCCTCCGAACCATGTCTGGGCTCCTTCCTTCAGAACTCCAAAATCCAAGGTATACCACGTGAAAACAAACGTTGGGACTTGGATTTCTGACATCTGCACTGGAAAAAAAAAAGAAAAAAAAAAAAAAAAAAAGAAAAAAAAAAAAAAAAAAAAAAAAAAATAGAAAAAAAAAAAAAGATAAATTCTCCACCTTCTTTACTGGAACTTTGATTTGATCCGATGTCATTTTTTCTGAAGGCACCGTCAGCAAATCGTTGTTAAGGACGGATTGAAAGCGAAACAAAGCAAGAAAATGGTGGTAGAGGTACTTAAATCCTAGTTTTCAGGGAGTTTTGCACGTGTAGAATTCCACAGTTAATTGATTCGCTCATCAGGGTCATCGCCAGACATCACTTGGTCTCACAGGGCTCTGAGTGATCAAACCACAGGAGAACGGGGTTATTTTTGAGGGCACAGAATCATCAGGGTTAATTTTGAGGCATCTTATAGACTGAAACTACTCCTAAGGAGCAATAAATGCCTTTTTCTGATCAGAAGGACAGAAAACGGTCACACACACTGATATAAATGAACACAGTCAAACCACAACAAATGAGATTATTGGTCCTGTTAAACTACTGAGTTGAGTGTTGGTCACCAGGCTTCAAGAAGTGAAGGAAATATGTGGATTTCAGAAGAAAGGAGTCAGAAATCCAGCTAAAATGGCCCACCAGGACACTGAGGGAATTACACTTCAGTATTCCAAACAAAAGGAATATATGTGCCTATAGGTGTGTAATATGTATATACACAACATGTGGAAGAATTAGTAAGCTTTTTTCCCATGAAGTATCTCTAATCTTAGTAAAAGACTCCAACTCCAAAGAGTTTAAAAAAACACTATCCATGGAATATTAAGGGTCTTCGTCGTTGCTATTATGAAGTGCCTCCAAAACATACCATGGCTTGAAGAAAAGTCCTCCAGAACCACTTTTTCCCCCTAATTCCACAGCTCCTCTCCTGCCAAAAGCAGGGATGACCAACCATCTCAGCCTTTACAGGGAAGAGTGTGCAGAAAGTTTGGACTTAATATGGGTTGAGGAAGCGGATGTCCCAACACCTCGGGATATGGAATATTCCAAATTCTGCATTTCAAGCTCTCCATGGTCACCATAATACCCCTGGGCTAATAAATGAATAGGATTTATTAATGTATTTACTGGTTTTACCCCTCGTCTCAGTAAATCCGTGTCTCAGACCTGACTGCTTTGATGTCCCAAAGTCTGAGGATACGGAATACACCAAATTCTCAGTTCCAAGGTCTCCACGGTGTCCATAATAGTCCTTGGTTAATAAATAACCAGGATTTATTGATTTATTTATCTGGTTTATCCCTTTTCTCAGTAAATCTGTGTCTCAGAGTTGACTACTGTCATGTCCCAAAGTCTGAGAATATGGAATACTGCAAATTCCTCATTTTGAGTTCTCCAGCTCATTCTGTGCATAATATTCCTGGACTAATAAAAGAACTGGATTTATTAGTGTATTTACCTGTTTTATCTCCTTCTCAATAAATCTGTGCCTCAGAGTTGACTACTTTGGTGTCCCAAAGTTTGAGGATATGGAATATTCCAGATTCCCAATTTCAAGTTCTCCAGGGAACTGTGTCCATGATATTCCTGGGCTAATAAAGGAACAGGATTTATTAATGTATTTATCTGTTTCATCCCTCTTTTCAGTAAACCTGTTCCTCAGAGTTGACTACTCTGATGTCCCAAAGTCTGAGGATACAGAATATTCCAAATTCTCAATTCCAGGTTCTCCATGGTGTCCATAATATTCCTGGGCTAATAAATGAATAGGATTTATTAATATATTTACCTCTTTTATCTCTCTTCTCAATAAATCTGTTTCCTGTACCTGACTACTGGTGACTTTGATGTCCGAATATCTCAGGATATGAAATATTCCAAATTCTCCATTTCAAGTTCTCCACCGTGTCCATAGTATTCCTGGGCTAATAAATGAACAGGATTTATTAATGTATTTACTTCTTTTATCTCTCTTCTCATTAAACCTGTGCCTCAGACCAGACTACTTGTTGCTCTTTGAAAAAAATTAATGATGGGAGGACTTCGGCTCCAGGGTTTGGTTCTAAAGGTTTTATTGTATTTTAAATCCAGAGCCTCCTGACAGCTGTCAACCTGGAATTCATCCTTGGTTTCCTGGCACGTTGAAGCTGATAAGATTATTTTCATATTCCTCTAAATGAGTCTTGGACAGTCTGTGGTGATTGGATGCCTCTGTGATTCCCTAAATCCAGACACCTGCTAAGCAGCCATGGAATATGGAGAGTTATGGAGCAGTTTTGATCAGGGCAAGATGAGAAAAGTGGCTGGTGCAGGCAAAGTGTTAAGAATTCCTCAATAATCCACTTTTTAGGTGTTATTACAGAGCAGGATCTAAAGGATGTGATCCACGTAAACACCGAAGTGTGGAGGGTTCTGCTGAGGGATACAAAAGGGACCCCGTGATGGGAGCTGTTCATGAGGCTCCAAGGTGATCCGAGGGATGCAGCAGCTCCGCTGGGAGGAAAGGCTGGGAGAGTTGGGAATATTCAGCCCGGAAAAGAGAAGCTTAGGGGGAAACTGATTGCGGCCTTCCAGGACCTGAGGGAGCTACAGGAAAGATGGAGTGAGACTGTTTACAAGGGATGGAGTGACAGGACACGGGGAATGGCTTCACACTGGAAAAGTGGAGATTTAGATGGGATATTGGGAAGGAATTCCGGGCTGTGAGGGGGGGGAGGCCCTGGCACAGGTTGCCCGGAGAAGCTGTGGCTGCCCCTGGATCCCTGGAAGTGTCCAAGGCCAGGTTGGACAGGGCTTGGAGCAACCTGGGATAGAGGAAGTTGTCCCTGCCCATGGCAGGGGGTGGCACTGGATGAGCTTTAACGTCCCTTCCAACCCAACCCGTTCTCTAATTCTATGATATTTTTTTCATTGCTGAGTGCTGATAAACAACTCCTGGATAAAACACTCCTCAGGTGCGAGGAATGTGCACGACCAAGCAGATAATTTCCCACCAGCCCACTAGAAGCTGCATCATTACATTTTTTTAAACAAGTTCCCTTTGCTGGTTTTCTCTCTCCTTCCCCCTCTGTCCCAATCTCATCTTGTCTCCTGCCCTAATGAAATGATTGGGGGATCTGGGTAAACTCTTAATCAGCAAAGACACACTTTGAGAGAGCAACCATTGCAATTAGAAATAAATACGGTTTTCAGGAGCCAGCTGCCACAAACTGAACTGGGCCAGAGACAACAAACTGTCACTGTGAGCCACGACCTTGTGTGGCGTCTCCTTCCTCGGGAGATCTTCCAGAGACGCTGGTTCTTGTTCTCCCTTCCTCTGGCTGAGCAGAGCACCAGCCTTCAGGGCTGTGTGGGAAAGACAGACATGAGATGCTCTGGCAGGAGGTATCCAGGCAGTGGGATAAACGAGCCCAAGAATTCCAAGCCACAGGCTCTCCCATTCCTCCCCACTGGATTACAACAGCCGCCAGAAGAGAGATGCAGCTGAAACGAGAGAAGGCAGATTCTGTGCCCAGAGACGCATCCAAAGAGACACCCTGGTTTTGGGAGGGCTTGGACCAGCACAAGGGGCCCAGAGGGGCAGGGAGGGAAGGAGAAGAAGGAAAAACAGGGGATTATGAAGGCCATTGCCTAATGGTGGTGGTGGTTGGCTGCTCCAAGGCCACCCACACGGGGTAAGTGACACTCCCAAACGAGCCGGCGGAACCCCCGGAGGCAGCGAACAGGAGCCTCTGTCTTCAAACAGGAGCCTCTCTCTTCATCAGAGAAGGAGTCATTTAAAAACAGAGCCCTGGAGGAGGACTGGGAGGGTGGGGGGTGCTCCCAGAAACACAACAGAACCGAGGAAACAGGAGGTTTCACGAGGTGGTCGCTGCTCCCTCACACGGGGGTTTGTTCCCCCCAGCCCCGGGGGCGGATTCCAGTTTGGGGGAATGACTCAGGCTCACCCTTTTAATTCTTTGGACATAAAACTCAGCATGAGGCAGTCTAGGCCACCTAGAGAAGCCAATGTTGTTCTTAGTGAGGTGAGTTACCTCATCCCGAGCCAAGAGGTGGGAAAAATCCCGGCATCTCACCCTCCACCGACCCTCTGCGTCTCCAAACGGTCTCTGCAGCCCGTAAGAGCTACAGAAAAAAAACATTTGAAAGCTCTCCAAGCTGAAGGAGCCTCATGAGGCTTTCTGAGAGTAATAAAACTACTTCTTCCTAATCCCTGTTTTTCTTCCTTATTTTTCTTTCTGTTTTATTTCTTGGTAGTAAGGCTAAGAAATGATAGGCACAAGGCCAGGTCCCATTCGGTTGACTGGGTACTGATTTTTCGAATTCCAAAAGAAATGGAAAGTTAATTGTGATTCCTGATAGAGCATCGATTTTATCAGAAAGGATATTACTGGTATCATTCCACAGAATAATTTCTTTTTCAGTGAAGCTCAGAGTTTTCAGAGTAAGATTGAATTTGGCTCAGTTTTCACAAAGGAAGAGACCGACCTGCACAAAGGCGTTGTCACCAAGTTAAAATCTGGCCAAATTTGGTGATGATAATGAAGCAAAATCTTTGATTCACAGTCTAAATTTTCTTATTTAACTTCGAAACAGTGCCCTTTCAGTGCCTTGGCTGAGCACCCAGATTCCTCTTATTTTGAGTTGGGACTTAAAGCCTGAAGGGCTTTGCAATGAAAATAATTGGGAAGGAATAATTATCCCCCATTTTGCAGGAGCTGAGGCACAAACACGGATTGTGTTTGCCCAGGAATCGTTGGCACATCTGGGAAGTCGCCGACCTCCGGGAAGGACATTTCCTTCCTCTAAAAACATACCTGTGACTGGTGAAGTGCACCTGGAAGCAACCAACCCCATTGCTTGGGAGTTCACCACAGACAGAGGCTCTGAGAAATTCCAGGAGTTTGGACACCCGTTTTTTATTTTATTTTTTTTTTTTAAATAATTTTTTTTTTTAAATTTTTTTTTTTCCCTTTTTTTTTTCTTTTTTTTTTTTTTTTTTTTTTTTTGTCTCCCCAGCTTTGAGCTTTTGCTCTGCCAAGTTTCACACGGCTCTGCTTCATTCCCGCTCAAGTCTTCTGACTCTGAGTCGGGTCCTAAAATTCTTCCTTCTGAAGGCTTCCCACTTCCAAGGGCCAGCAATGCAGCTCCATTTGGCTGATGAGATTTGACTAATCCCCCTCTAATGAGGAAGTGGAACAGCTGAGATGAAAGGCTGAGCCCTCACTGTGCAAAGGGATGAACTAATGAGCCAAGCTCAGCTCATATGGAGATCCGGGCATTCCCAAAGGGAATTGGAACCAAACTGACTTTGGTGCTTTTGATCAAAATGATACCAAAACACCCCCCCAACCCTTGAAGGGTCCGAAATCTAAAGCAAAAAGTCAAAATCTAAAGTAAAAAGTCAACAATGCTACCGCCTGTCTGTTCATTCGTGATATCAGTGGTTATTTGGTGGCAAAAAATGACTGATCTCACCCCAAATTTCATTGTGTGGCAGAGCTGGGACACACTGACATGTTTGCAGTGGACAGCAAACATCTGGGGAGTGCATTCCTGATGTGAACAATTCCATACAGTATTTAAAACTGCACAGAGAGCTGGGATCGTGAGAGGCAGGAATGTAATAAGATGAATATGGACTGCAGTGAGTTTGGGATAAACCCTAAACCAGGGAGATTTATTAGCCCTCCTGAACCGAATTTGGAGAAAAATTGATACACTAGCAAGAGAAATTTAAAACCATCCCCAAACCACCCAGCAGGGAACATGCTGTACATCCCTGGTTAACAGATAGAAATCCTTCAGAGTGGCATTTTCCAGCCTCAGAAATGGAAGGATAATATTTTGCTGTTTATGTTACAGACCTTATAATGACGGTGGTGTCCTCGCAGAATAAAAGACAGACTTCACCCCAAGGCATTTCCTCTCTTGGTCAACAATTAAATACAATTTTTAAGCATGACTTTTCCTTGATGTGCTCTGCCTGAATCTGTCCCTGTTAGAGAAAGTATGCAGACACAAGAAGAACTTGATGAGGGTTTAATGCTCTCTTAAGTGGTTTGGGGGATCGGAGCTTAAAGTGGGGTTACTCTTAAATTAGTGAGGAAAGGACAGTGGGAATCCAAGGCACGGAGGGTTTGGAGTACTGATGCCTGAGATGCCAGGGATGACACAAAGGGGAACAGATGGAATTTGCTGCAAAGCCAATGCCATGACTGACTGACAGTCCAAAAGACAGTCTGAAGGATGTTTTAGCAAGTTCCTACCAATTAGATGGAAAGCCTTGACGTGCTATTCCGTGATTTTGGTATTTTGATTTGTACAGAGAGATGGATCCGTGGAAAATTCCATCGGTTAAGATTCTCATTTTTCTCTCAGAGTGAATTGCACATCACTGTTCCTGTGACAGTGAGTGAGCCAGGAGCTTCTCCCAGGAATGCAAATTAAAGTGCTGAGCTGCATCTTACTGGGTATGGGAAGGGTTCCCAATTCAGCAGGACAGGTATGTAATGACATCTGAGAGCACAGAATCATAGAATCAAAGAAGAATTTGGGTTAGAAGGGACCTTAAAGATCTTGTTGCAACCACTTTACCGTGGGCAGGGACACCTTCCACTAGCCCAGGTTGCTCCAACCTGGCCTTGGACACTTGCAGGGATCCAGGGGCAGCCACAGCTTCTCTGGGCAACCTGTGCCAGGGCCTCCTCACAGGGGAGATTTTTAGCTAATATCTAATCTAAACTTTGTCAGTTTGAAGCCATTCCCCCTTGTCCTGTCACCACGTGCTCATGGAAAAAGTCCCTCTCCATGTTTTCGGCTCCCTTCAGGTGCTGAGGGCCACAATGAGGTCACCCCAAAGCCTTCTCCTCTCCAGAGAAACATCTGACCACGAACCAGCAGAGTGTTCAGGTGGCCAAGAAGGCCAATGGCATTATTGCTTGTATCCAAAATAATGTGGCCACAGGACCAGGGCAGTGACTGTCCCCTGTGCTGGGCACTGGTGAGGCCACACCTCAAATCCTGGGGCAGTTTTGGGACCCTCACGACAAGAAGGTCATTGAGGGGCTGGAGTGTGTGCAGGGAAGGGAAGGAGCTGGGAAGGGGCTGGAGCAGCAGGAGCAGCTGAGGGAGCTGGGGGGGCTCAGCCTGGAGCAAAGGAGGCTCAGGGGGGACCTTCTGGCTCTGCAAGTCCCTGACAGGAGGAGGGAGCCGGGGGGGGGCGGGCTCTGCTCCCAGGGAACAGGGACAGGAGGAGAGGGAACGGCCTCAAGTTGCTTCAGTGGAGGTTTAGATTGGATATCCGAGAAAATTTCTTCGTGTAAAGGTTTGTCAGTCACTGGAACAAACTGCCCAGGGAAGGGGTGGATTCACCACTCCTGGAAGTGTTAAAAAAACACATGGATGTGGCACCTGGGAACACCGTTTAATGGTGAACACAGTGGGTGGTGTCTGACTTGATCTTAAAGGTCTTTTCCAACCTTAACAATTCTGTGGTTCTGGACAACAGTGGCTGGAGAAACTGGGAGGGCTGAGGAGGGGAACCAGTAGACTGCTGGGAAGTGAGGTGGGAAAGACTGAGGGAAAGCTGGTTCTACAAAGAGCAGAGAGGGTCCTGGTGACAGTGGGACACCAGCACTGCACAAGAGCATTTGGATCCTCCGAGCGGATAAAGAGATGTTGTGTTACATCCCAGTCATCCCCTGCTCCTCCAGCACTTCAAAGGGAGCTCCCTGACCTCATCCCGGCCAAAATAAGGCTTTAGTGTGTGTTCCAAGGCCTTGATTCCGCCCCAGCCTGATGCTCAGAGCCACACACCACGCAGGGAAGCAGCATCACCGAGCGCAGCCAGCTGGGTGCTGTCAGGGACAGCCAAAACCTTCCTGCAAACTGGAGAGGGACAACCACAAGCACGTGTCAGGCCAAGAGGAAAACCTGCTCTCTGAATTCACATCCTCCACTGACAATATTAATCAGGCTGACATCGGGCTTGCGTGTGAGGAGAGGGCACAGAGCAAACTGCTGTTACTCAAATAAATATCCTTAAAAAGTTCTCAGAAGTGGTGCCCACAGACTTTGCAAATCCCAAAGAAGATGTATGGGCCTCCTTCGAGTAGTTCCTGTTTCAAATGCCCCCCAAATTACACCTGTGTCCGTTGCATCAACATTTGCCAAGGTTTTCCAGAGGACTCTGTGTTGGGCACAGCTGGCCAGATTTGCTCTGAGCTTTGCCAACCAGCTGTGCCTGGGTGTTTGGAGTCAGGCTGTGGAAGGGAAGCAGCTTTCCACGGCTCTGGAAAGAACAGTTTTATTTGGAAAGTGCATTCCCCATGTGCAGTGGTTCACTGAAGCCCTTTCCTGCTGATGTGATCACAGGCCCCACCAAGGGACTCAAGAGTGAGCCCACGTCCACCATGTGATGTGCTGCTCTCAGGGATAAACAGGCTGGAAAAGTCAAATCCTTGTTCCCAAGGATCATGTTGATTTTCCCAGGGAATTCCCTAAAGGGTTTGAAGAAAGTGTGCAGGCGTTGGTAGAGGGAAATGGTTGCTCCTCACAGGGATGTTTGTGAGAAGGAAACATAGAATCTTGGAATGGTTTGGGTTGGAAGGAGCCTTAAGGACCATCTTGTTCCAAGCTCCACGGGCAGGGACACCTCCCACTAGCTCCAATCTGGCCTTGGGCACTTCCAGGAATCCAAGGGCAGCCACAGCTTCTCTGGGCAACCTGTGCCAGGGCCTCCCCACCCTCCCAGGTAACAATTTTCTCCTAATATCCAACCTAAACCAATCCCCTTTCAGTTTAAAGCCATTACTCCTCGTCCCATCACTACATGTACCTATAAAAAGCTCCTCTCCACCTCTTTTATAAGTTCCTTTTGAGTACTGAAACATCCTGGAGCCTTTTCCAGTCTGAACAATCCCAAATCTCCCAGCCTTTCCTCACGGGAGAGGTGTCCCATCCCTCTGCTCCTCCTCAATCCTCGGGATCCCTGCCTGAGCTGGGATCCAGGTTGCAGACTGAGACAGAAAATGTGGGTGTCTGCAAGCAGGTGTGAAGTCTAGAGAATTCCTAGTTAATTTTTTTTTTTAATTATCCAGAAGTTATTCCAGTTGCCCACTCCCTTGGGTTTGGCAGGAATTCTGGACAGGCACAGGTTTCTTACAGGTCCTATGGCACATTTAGCAGCACAATTCAGACGTCCCAGATGTGCCAGAGCACCTCAAATGGCCACGGATCCCACTTATTTGGCCAGGAAAACATCTCCCCAGATTCCACTGGCTGTGTCTCCACCGGCTCTGCTGGGATCTTGGGCATGATAAACGAGGTTCCCCTAAAATCTCAGTGTTCTTTCAGGTGACATCCAAAATGTGCAAATGTAACAGTGGTTGTGACAGACACAGGACTCGTGGTGGCCTTGTGCCCTTGGGGACTGAACCATTGAATAAGTACCCTGAAAACGTGGGATAGAACCTTCAGGGATGAGGGTGGAAGTTATAAAAGATGCTTCACTTGTAGGAATCTGAGGGAGGATTCAGTTTGCAGACGGGAATTAAAGCTCATTCCGAGTCAAATCATGGATGTTTGTAGCCCTTTGGGACCCAAAAGGCACCTGAGGACACCGCAGGAAGTTGTCAGAGGAGGCACAGAGTGTGGAAAGTCTCCAAAAGCAGGACTTCAATGAATTTCTTTCACTACAGAAACATTAAAAGCAAGAAATAAGAACGACCACCATAAATGTTCTTCACGAACAATGCAGAGGGGTTTTTATAAGGTAGTTCAGCTCATTAAGACCTGCCTAGAGAAATCCTAGAGAAATTCTGGAGCAACTGAGCTCTCAGTCCCCATTTTCCAGTGAAATCCTGGGAGCAGAAAGACATAACGTAGCCCTTGAACCCCCAAGGTCCTTGAACTGAAAATGATGGGGTCAGATTTTATCCCCAAACGCCGGAGATTCCCTGTCTCCCAGGGCAACTCTGCTTTTGTGTCTGAGCTCAGAATGGGGCAGGCCAAGGCGTGACTCAGATCTGCCACTTGTAACCATCCCCGGGGTTCCCAGGGAGGTTTGTGCTGGATAAAAACGGGAACGCCCGCATTGAATCCCTGCTGGAACAGATGGATTGCCTGCAAACACGGGGACAGTTCTGGAATGTTGTCTGGTACTGGAATTGCCCAAAAAGGGAGTCTTCTGAGTCACAGTTTTGGCATCGTTTCCCCCCCTCTACCTGCAGGAGAAAGATGTTTCCACGTGATTAGTGATGATCCCGTATTCCTCGAAACGAGGCACCCTCAGATTCCCATGGAACACCTCATTGTCCTTTATTTGTCATCCGAACTTCGCTGCAACCCCTTCTGATGTAACCTTGTGTTTCTGAGCTGTCACATTTGCTCATGGAGGTGATTGTCCCCCTCTACCCGGCTCAGGGAGACCCCACCTGCAGAGCTGCCTCCAGCTCTGGGGCCTCCAAAATCAGGGGACGTGGAGCTGCTGGAGCAAGTCCAGAGGAGGCCCCGGAGCTGTTCCCAGGGCTGGAGCCCCTCTGCTCTGGACCCAGGCTGGGAGAGCTGGGGGGGTTCCACTGGAGAAGAGAAGGCTCCAGGGAGAGCTGAGAGCCCCTTGCAGGGCCTAAAGGGGCTCCAGGAGAGCTGGAGAGGGACTGGGGACAAGGGAGGGAGGGACAGGACACAGGGAATGGTTTCCCAGTACCAGAGGGCAGGGAGAGATGGGGTATTGGGGAGGAATTCTTGGCTGTGAGGGTGGGGAGGCCCTGGCACAGATTGCCCAGAGAAGCTGTGGCTGTCCCTGGATCCCTGGAAGTGTCCAAGGCCAGGTTGGAGCACTCTGGGCTAGTGGAAGGTGTCCCTACCAGTGGAACCGGATGATCTTTAAGGTCCCTTCCAACCCAAACCATTCTGGAATTCTGGGATTGTGATGTGAGGGGTTGTTCTTCCCTTTAGCCATTTGAGTAGGGCCTCCTACTAAATGTAGAGCTCTGATGGCACCAGCCTGTCACACACATTCCTGCTTTCATCGTAGTTGGGAAGACACTCAGGACAATCTCGTGGAAAAATTGAGAGGCCGACACACAAGTGGAATATCTCCTACAGGAACAGCTCCAGCTGATGTTGCTAACGAGGGTAAGTCTTACTTATACATCAAATTGTCTCAAAATTAAACATTTTCCCATTCTGAAAGACAATTTCTACCACCAAAACTTCTCCTTTCCCAGTTCTGAAAGACACTTGTTACCACCAAAACCTCTCATGCTGCAGGAGGTCTCTGGATTTTGGTATTGACTTATTTCAGCAAAAGAGGGCATTTTGAACTCTCAGAATTTCCTGCTGGATGTCCCTATTTCTTTTTGCTCAGCGACGTGGTCACCTTTGTTTTGGGTGTCTCTTTTGTGAAATTTTGGCCTTTGCTTTTTTTTTGGTGTGTTTTAAACAGAATTATCCAGGAAAGATCACAAGTTCCAGAGAACCACCGAGGTATAAGGCATTAAAAAAAAAAAAAAAAAAAGGACACCAAGCATTTTAAGACTTGCAATAAAATTTCCAGGTTTGGCAATCCAGACAAAGTCATAATTTCCTTATGGCTCATTTTTAACCTTTTCTTTGAGTCACAAGGAATGTTACTGCGTTTTTGTTTTGTCTTATTTTGGTTTTTTTTTTTTTTACGTCTGGTTTTATGTTGTAGGAATAAATCCGAGTGTTCCAGTCCTTGCGGACTCCATTGATGAATCTGGCTGGATTCTTCCACCTTGGGGATTGACTCATCCCATTTTTTTCCTCACTTTCATAATGCCTGATGCGTGACATTTAGAGCTCTTGTGTCACAGCAGCCTGGATTTGTATTTTGTGGGCCCTTTGCCCCTGGATTCATCTCAATCCCTGAGATGAATTAATTAATGCCCCTAAAACTTAGAAGAATGTTTTTGATTTGTAGTTCTTCCAAGTTAATGAGTTCTGGGTAAAGATGGATGCCTCTGAAATATAATTCCGTGTATTTCAGGATTATTTGAGGGAGCTGGGATGAGATTTTGGTCCCTAATTTTGATCCCTTCCAGGACCTGAAGGAAATACAAGGAAGATGGAGAGAGACTGTTGAGAAGGGCCTGGAGGGACAGGACAAGGGGGAATGGCTTCCCAGTGGGAAAATGGAGATTTAGATGGGATATTGGGAAGGAATTCCTGGCTGGGAGGGTGGGGAGGCCCTGGCACAAGTTTCCCAAAGAAGCTGTGGCTGCCCCTGGATCCCTGGAAGTGCCCAAGGGCAGGTTGGAGCAACCTGGGCTAGTGGAAGGTGTCCCTGCCCATGGCAGGGGGTGGAATGGGATGACCTTTAAGATCCCTTCTAATCAGGCCATTGTAGGATTCCATGAGAATATTCCGTAAATCAAAGCCTCACCCATGTATCCAACCCCAGCAAACTGTCTCTCCAATCCCGCTCTTGAGGCAAGAGAAGCAAAGAAGGCAATGGATTTTCCCAGCTTTCTGCTAAAAGCCGTTGACCCCTTGGAATAATCCAGAAGTCCCTGAGTTTCATCACTGCTCACTTCAATTTTCCTGTATGTGTGCACTGAGTTAAAGGGGTCACCGTGCTGCTCCTCCTTTCCAAAAGAAAGCTCAAATCTGGAATTTAATCAGGATTTATCTGATTTAAGATTAAATCCCTCTAGTAGAGGTACAGGCTGCTGGCGTGACCCGAGCTGCATTTATAAACAGCATAGAAATGTAAGGGCAATATAAATAATTTTAATTTAAAGGCGTGAATAATTTTAGGGTGTGATTTATCTGGTCCTTTGCAAAGGCTTATTTTAGGATCAGGTGAATTGTGCCCTTACCTCCACTGAGGAGAAACCCTCCAGCAGCTCCCTCAAGTGTAAATATTGTCATTGCGGAGGTTTAGATTAGTTAGAGATGTGAAGGATTAATTTTCTTCTCTGGGTCAATTTTTCCCACAATTACAACATTTTAAAGGTACTTTTTCCCCTGTGCCACGAGGTTCTAAAATATTCTTCTCCTTTGACTGTATCGGTGCCCAAATATATTTATATGTGTCAGAGCTCTCCAGCGGGATGTGTCCGTTCTGCTCTGCCCCCTTCCAGATCGCAAAGTCAGTGTATTCCCACGAGACAACAATTCTGGGTCCAAACACCTATTTACAAGAGAAAATGTCTAGAAATTTATCAGTTTTAGAAGTTATTTTGGTTTGGGGTTTTTTTTGTTTGTTTGTTTGGTTGGTTTTATTTGGCCCTGCTTCCCTTGGCTTCGCATTCTAAGCTGATCAAATGCCCCCCAAAATGGTGGTTTGACTTACCTGGCCGACTTTTTGTGCCCGGGTTGTTTCAGGAATGAATTTGCCCGTGTAAGGCCCAACAGATTCCCGCTCTGCCCGCCGCCAGACGATGGATCACCGAAGTGATTTAAAACTCTGGAAACAAAAATAAAAACATGGCCAAGTAGGAAGTGCCAGGAGAATGAAGGAGCTGAAAGGGGAAAGACTAAAACCTGCCTTTTCTTCTCCTGAGTTATTTTCCAATGCTTCCTTCTCTCCTTTCCCGTTCTGACTTGCCTCGTAGGGGCCTGTCTTTAGTGATTAGAGGTGAATTATAGGCCAATATCCCCCAGAGTACAATAAATTTTTGATGAATTTAGGCAAGATAACCTCCCCTTTCTTGCGTTTAGACCTCCCTGTCTGAGTTTTCAACCTTAATGCCGGGCTGAAAAGGATTATCGGGGTCGGCCTTTCCCTGTGTGAATTATCAATCGAAACATTATCAATCAAAACATTATCCTTGTTACTAATTATTCTAAAATCCCCCTTTCATCTGGGGGTTATTCTTACTCAGTTCTTTCTGTGGATCCACCAGATGGGCTTGGCATCAAAAGTTCGATTTTTGGGGTTTTTTTAGAGCTGATTTATCCGACCAACTTCCCCAGAGGATTTCATCCCGACGTGTTGAGTGTGCACCAGGAGGAATTGGGGCGCCCGGTCACCAGTGCCGGGCCTTCTCCAGTGTGGTTTAATCCTTGTGATTATCTTTCCCTGGGAGACAATTCCTTCCCCTCCTTCCATATAACCCAGTGTCAGGAACCCAAACTGGAACTCTGACGATAAAGTTGGAAAATTACGATCCACTTGAGCGACTCTCAGCACTGATCAGTCCACGTTTATGAGTGAGGTTTGTGTGAATTATTGCTCAACAAAAGCTCCAGTGGGGAGCCCACTTTCCTGGATGGAAAAAGCCTGGGAATATCACGGGCAGATGGAGCATTTTTATCACTTTTTTTTTTGGGGGGGGAAATCTTTTCGCAGAGCTTTGCAGTAATTTAGGCCTTTTATTGTAAATCTTGTTGCAGATCAAGCTTGGGAGTGTGGAAGTGGCCACACACAGCAAAATCTGGGAGCCAAGAAAGAGTTGAAATTCAGCAGATCATCTAAAGATANNATAATATAGATCCCCTTCATATTTCAAAGGTAAAAAATGAAGGGGATCTGTTGCCTGTTTTTTGCTGTGATTTCCTGGGAATTTATAACCTGCCAAAATACTCAAGAATCGAGGCACCACGGAAGAAAAAAATCCAAACTGGAGGTGCTTGAAGTTGTTCATAAATTTATATTATAATTGTGGCACGAAGAAGGGTCAGATGTAAGACAAAAACCCCACAGCGTTTGCCATGAAATGTTGTGAAAATATCTGAAGTTTTCAAAGAGAAAAGACAGTTTTGCAGCCAAGTTAAAAAAATAATCCTTTGGGGCGTAACAACAGGAACTTTTTAATTTCAATTTTGAAATTATTGGTAAGTGGAGTAGACAAGTGAGTTGTTTGCTTAGTGACCTCTAATTGGAAGTAATTAATTAGCACGGCATCTGTTTTGTTAAGGAAAGGGTCTTTCACATGTCCACAGGGATTAGGGATCAAGGAAAACGTGATTTCACCGTTATTTTGGCACTAATCTGGGAAAGAAACCTGAGTGGAGGCTGAGCTTCAGTGGGATGGTACCTGGGTACATCAGTGATGGCCTCGGAATGTAAGGATCTTAATGGCCTGAAGCTGAAGGAAGGGAATTTAGATGGGATATTGGGAAGGAATTCTGCCCCAGGAGGGTGGGGAGGGGTTGGAATGGATTTCCCAGAGAAGCTGCGGCTGCCCCAGCCCTGGAAGTGTCCAAGACCAGGTTGGAGCAACCTGGGCTAGTGAAAGGTGTCCCTGCCCATGACAAGGGTTGGAAACAGATGATCTTTAAGGTCCCTTCCAACCCAAACCATTCCAGGATTCCAGCCTGGGATAGTGGGAGGTGTCCCTGCTCATGGCAGGGGCTTGGAACTCGACGGTCTTTAAGATCCCTTCCAACCCAACCCATTCCATGATTCCATGACCTTGGATTCTTTATCTTTGCCAAGATCTGCTCCTTTTTGTTGATCCCAGGCATATTCACCTCAAAATTGGGTCGTGTCCTTGGTTATATCAAAATTAAAGATGGAGTTTAAAATAAAGCCACTGAGCTGGTCTTATAAAAAATACTTATTATAGGTAAGAGTGTCTAAGCTGGAGCTCTGAAATAACTCCCAAAAATGGGGTTATGTTGATTATACATTGACAGGATTGAGTCCTGGATGATCAGTTTATACTTTATTTATTATTTATAATTTGATTTTCAGCTCCTTACGTGAATCTGACTTCCCTACTCAAACCCACAGTGTTATTTAGTGCCTCCCCCTGAATGGGAATTAAAAAGGTGTTTAAAGGTCTTAAAATGTTTACCCCTTGACTTCTTTTTTCCTAAAAGGACGTGACATTATCCACTCACCGTTCACTCTCACCATGGAAATTGCAGAGGGGTGGGATCGTTTTTAATGCAATTCCCGTTTTCTTCCATTTGTGGCTTTCTCAGGGAGTTTGCCATCGAATTCTTCAGTCTCACAAAGCCGAGATGTGAACAGGGGGTAGAAAGGAAGAGAGGAAGAAAAGTGACTCTCAAAAAGAAAGTCCTTCAGAATTTCCAAAATGGAAGTTATCAATTAGATTCATTATATTTATTGTTTGAGTTTGTTTGTTTTTTTTTTTCCAGGTGTTTTAATTCTATTTTTACCTTTTTTAGTTCAAACCCATGTTCTCATCACTAATTATAAGTTGCCATAAATGGGACCATGGAATAAAAATCCTCTTGAGCTTCTCCTCCTTTAATTTCTTGTGCTAATCCATGAGATTGTCGCTGTCTTTTGGTGACATGAACCCAAGTCCTCCTGATTTTCAGTAGGAACAGGGGACTAAAGGCCGGTTTTTGGCCACATATCAGATGCCAACTTGGACCCAGTGCCCTTTGTGGCTTCTGAATTCAGGGAAACATCAAAGAACTGAAAGCTGCACACCTTGATTACTCTTAATTTCCAATATATTCCCTTAATTTCACCTGTGTAATGAAGGGCTTTTGCCTGGTTGAGTAGGAATCAGCTTTTCCAAATTCAGGTGGAGAGGTGTAGAGCCTGGATTAGCCAAGCCTTAAAACCGATGGAGAAAAATACTTCTAAATACTTCAAAAAACTTCTAAAAATACTTCTAAAACCACTTCTAAATATTCTAAAAGACTTCTAAACACACTTTAGAAATACTTCGAAGAGAAATCCTTCCTAAAAGGGACAAAAACCCCAAAACAAAACGTGGAAGGGAGTCTCGACATGAGAGCTGCCGGGACAGAGAGGGAACGTGCCGAAGCATTCCTGTCTGTTTTCTGAGGAAAAGCTGGGAATGTTGCCAGCCATCGGCTTTAAGAAATAAAAGTGGGCAAAGTGCTTTTTAACGTGCTCTGCCTTGTCTGATCCCAGTTCCCGTCGCTGCGATAATTTCCCTCACAAGAAGCCGCGGAGAAAGTCATAAAATCGACCTGGAGTGGGGGGACAGTTCCTTGAAAAGAAACCAGTCACGACCCGTCACAAAATGTCACACATTCGGTGGCGTTTTCAGGCGACTTCCCCTCTGTTTGGGTCTGATTTCACGCCACCATTTCCACTGGAGGCAGCTGGGAAAGGTGGGAGCAGGCGAAAGGCAGCGGGAAAAGCCCCTCAAGGTGGTTGGCCCCCGGTTGTGGTTGTGTTTCCAAGGGTGGAACGCTGAAAACAGCGAAAATGCCATTTCTGAAGGGAACTTCGCTCTGCTTGTCATTTGAATTACACCTCTAATCACAGTTCATCGATTTGTTGATAGGTGAGGGGGACCTTTTGCCTTGCCACGAATTTAGGGCTGAGGAGCTCTTTGATGGCTTTTTTTTGTTTTTTTTTTTTTTTTTCCTGTTTCTCACCGAAGCTCTGGGCTGGATAAAGGCTGTGAAATGTCCCAAAAACACACCACAAACTGCCTCTGGCAACGAGGTCACAGCAAGGTGGGACTTTTTCTCCTGAGAAACGTCATTAATTTCTAAGCCAAGCCCTCATCAGCATTTCTTTTGCGTAGGTATCAAAGCACCCAAGGCTTTTACGTTCTTGGAGTTTCCCAATTCAGGGCCAGAGGGCATTTTCAGGGCAGGGATGACAGGTCTGGCACCTCTCTGAAGTGAGGAATGTGCCTGAGAACTCATGGACCTCTTTCCTCGGGACATGGCAGATTCAGGCACATTTCTGCTGTAACGTGAGGTTCCAATCTCACAACCTTGGGCTTCTTTTTCTCACTCTCGAGGGCTGGAGACTCATGGGTTTAAATACTGTCTTCAACAGTAAGACGGGTTGTCCTGAGGACAGCTGGATTCTGGAGCCTGTAGACAGGGATAAGAAGCCAAACAGTCCCCCCGTCATCAAGGAAGAAACAGTCAGAGACCTGCTGAGCCACTTGGATCCTCACAAGTCCATGGGACCAGATGGGATCCACCCTAGGGTGATGAGGGAGCTGGCAGAAGAGCTTGCCAAGCC
>VXAY01006107.1:860-31790 GCA_013399855.1 Oxyruncus cristatus
GGGGAGTGACCGAGGGGCGGGGCGGGGGCGGCCGCTCACGGCCAAAGCCATGGCGGAAAAGTTTTCACGCCTTCCTGGCACTCGCCCCTGTGTCTGGGTTACTACGGAAAAGTCGTTTAATTGGCGCTGGAAGCGGAGGGCGGCCAAGGAACGGCCCTGGACACACCGACACGGAGGGGTCGGAAGGAGCCGGGGAGCGACAGCAACGGGGAAAACGAGGGGTCCGGGTGTGGGAGCCCGGCCCGGCTCGGTGCGGGCACGGGAAACACCAAAGCTATTGATCTGCAGCTGTTGATTCACTGCTCCCTCGCTGGGAATGCGGTCAAAGCCGGGGGCACTTCGGCCGGGAGCTCCTCCTGCCCGCCCTCCTCGGGAACGGGAGCGATTTCATGGCTGTCCCGTGTTTGACAGCAGGTTTACTCCCGTTTTACCAACTACGGCAGAGGGAGAAATGTCTAGAAAGGGATTTAAAGGGCCACCGACAAAGCCGGTCAGGGTTAACTTTGGTGTTCCTGCAGCGTGCAGGGAGCAGATCCCGTCCACAGGAAACTCACCGAATCCCCGAATAGGGAATGAGGAGGCATGAATCCCCACTGCTGGGAGATTGGCTTGAAATAGTTAAGAATTACAATGGGTAACACATTCCTGGAACTTGTTGCCACAGGAGAAGAGAGGGACAAACTATTCTAACAGGAGATACAGGGTCGTCTTTGGATCATTTCTCATATTTGGATCGTTTCTCGTGGTGCCGACTGTTCCCTCAGCTCCCCCAGGGCTGTCCCGTGCCCTGAGCTTTCCCCCACACAGAGACGTGGTTGGTGTGTGAAGTTTGTCCTTTTGTGGGCAGTCGCTGCCCCTCCTCTCATGTGCTGTGAAACCAGAGTGCTCCTGTGTCAGAAGGCCCAATGGAAGGTGTAATGATGATCTGCAGATAAAGTTGTCCCACTTTAGGGGGTTAGAAGTGGATGATCTTTAAGGTCCCTTCCAACCCACGCCATTCTGGGATTGTGTGGGATGGTTCTATAATGCCCTTTGCAATTACAGAGATAGGAGTTACTTGTTACTCTTACAAAGAAAACCACATTTTCAGACAAAATGCTTGAAATTTCCAGTACCTCAGTTGCAATCTTATGCAATACAATGTCCAAAGACAGCATTTTCTTCACCTTTCCTAAGAAACAAAGCTGCTGAAAGCATTAAGACTAACATTGTATTTATTTTCTTTGGAAATTAGCCGTGTGGTCTATACATAGAAACTTCAGTTTGTTAGAGATAAAAACACATCTCTTTCTGGGCCACAGCAGGTTTATATTAGGGCTGTGCTTATACTGGGAATTTTACTCAGTGGGAAGCTGTTCTGGAGGAGAAGTACAGGGATAAATAAACCTCTCATAAAGGTAACTAAAGTTTGCACCCAGAAAAACTGCAACTTTGTATTTTATTAATGAATATAGATCTGTACTAACATGTTAAGTTAATGGTTTGAACGCATGTTTTCTTTCTTTTTCCCCTGACTTGTGATTGGAACAGGTATGACACTAACACTTACTTGGAACTCGGCCTTTGTAGTGCTGGTAACTTTGCATCATAATACGGATCTGCTGGAATATAAGCAAAGAAAAACTGGAGTGTAAATTAATAGAAGAGCATAGGGACATAATTACAGGTCACACAGACCTCTGCCTGACAGAATTACAGAGCCCTTCCATCTGGGAAGTGTGTTCTCACCACCAGACAGAGTGACTTGGCATGAACAATCCATTTGTGTTGAAGCCCTGGATGTACAGCATGGTTCCCAGCCTTGTGCCCCTCCCAGAGGGAATTCTCTTACACACCTTTCCTTGGTGTGCTACTTGTTTTACTTAGATCTGGCTTAACTGTATTTTTTTTCCCATTTCCTTCCTTCATCACGTGAATTGGGAATTTCCTAAGTGTCTGGCCAGTCTCTGCCTTGTAAGGGATGCAACCACAAATAACGCTGGTAAGTTTGAAAGCACTTCACAAAGCTGAAATTCGAAATGTAACCAAGTTACTAACATCAAAGCTGGGAAAAGAAACCAAAAGCTGCTGCTTGCAGAAGATCACTGGTCAAGCCACTGGCCAGCAAACTTCCTCGTCCCTCAAACTCTACGATGGCAAGTTTTCTGTGTGCATCATCTGCTCCTACGTCTTTCCTGTGTTGCTGTCCCAAATGTGCTCCATACACAGAGGTGTAGAAACAGACCACAAAACTCCAGGAACAGTTCTCGGGCTGATCAAGGCTCTCTTTGGACCCGATATAATTCATGTTTTGTAACCCTCAGAGCCTACATTTCGCTTGCATAAATTAGTGGTGTGATTGCCATTGTAGTCATTACAACGACAAACTGAACACCAGCACTTGTGGAAGGAGAGGGAGGTGAGGAATCTTACCAGTCAGGAAACATGTGCCTGTGCCCCAAGTCACCCCATACCTGTTGTATGGACATGATAAAATACTGAGTGTAAGCCTGTAAAAACTGCAGCATTTGTAGTTATTTTTATTTTGAAGTAGCTTCACCAGAAGAGGATTTTTCTTTCACAGCCACACAGGTCAATTTTATAAACTTATAAATTTAAACAAATTTGCTGACCAGAACTTATAGATCAAGTCTTTACATCCTTGTATTTTTTGTAGAAGGAACATTGGAAGACAGTTTTAAATATGTGCAAACTACTTGGAAGTCCAAGGCAAATGGGAGGAAGGGCTAAGGCCCAAGCTGACACAACACAAAGGGTTCTGTTGTAACCTGCATAAGTTGTTTTTATGCCAGTTTGGGCACAGGATGACTTAGGATTTGGTAAACTTACCTGGAAGAAAAGGTTTGGTAATATTATGAAGGAGGCAGAAGCACTTATTAGGCATTATTAATATTTCAGCACACAGTTGAGCAGGTGGATAAGCAGTTTGTGTGGCTGCATAATTGTTTGAAATCTCCAGCGCAGCAGAAGCGCTGCTTTTTGTTGAGGAACAGGTGACACTGCACAATTCCTGGAAGGCTTTCAACCACATTCCTAGAAGAAAATTAACCATGATTGGAAGAAAACTGTCAGCCAGTCACCTCTCATCCAGCAGTGCGTTTGTCACAGCTCTGAAGATGTTCAATTCAAATGTGGAGTGATAAAAAGAAACTTATTTTTAACTGTCTGCTGTGATATGAGTGGCCATTTTGCTGCCATGTGTTCCAATTACATTCAGATGGCTCTGGTTAATTTTTCTTACCTCTTGTATTCTTTTCCAGACAAAAAAACTGATGGCTACTAAAATTCACATTTGGCCTATTTTATTTTTGCTGGATCAGGAGACCCCTTTTCACTGTGCAGACAAAAAACTTCAATCAAACTGGGTGCAACTCACCACCACTCGTGGCCATAGTGCTTCTTCGTCATACCCAGGCCGCTTTTAGCTGTGAGACAAGAAAAGGAAAGCATCCTGCAAAGAGAAGCTCAACAAATACTTTTGCATTTCATATTATCATTAATGTTAATGACCCTTCTGTCCTGAAATTTTATAGGAAAAAAAGATCAAATGTTTTATGCAATTCAGGACAAGGCAATTAGTTCAGAATAAAATTTTGATTTGTGTACCCCTTCCTCCCTGGAAGAGAAACCCAAAGCCTAGCAGCAACAGATTGAAACTGAAATAAATAAATATACTGTCTAGCAGGATTATTCCCAGCCAGTTAAAGGTCTTTCCAGATGATGGACACTTTATTTCATAGCAACAATTTAACCAAAAGGTGGTTAAAAATAATTAAAATTCGAGCTCCAGAACAGTTCTTTTAAATATAAGCCAGCAACTTAGGCCAAGAAAAATAAGGAGCTTCCGTCTGGCATTCCTGAGCACTTCAGCCAGCTAAAGGAGTTTCAAACAGGAAAGTGCTACAGAAGCTCTGTCCTACCAGAATGCCTTCAGAGCCTCGTCCAGCTGGGAGCTGAGTCAATGATCTTTGCTTCAGTAAGAGTAGAAGGCCCCAAAATATCATGGCAATGTGCTAATTTTGCTATTTCAAGGGTTCTTGCAGGAGTGAAGTCAGGGGTAAAAAATGTAAGAGTCATCGCTCCTTAGGGAGTGAGTCAGGGCAGCAGAGCTGTTCTGTACCAAGTGAAGGGCAAAGCAGAGTTTCCTCTTTGTTACTACCACAGAGACTTGCCCAGGCCAGCATTTCCTAATTATCTTGCTCAACCCCTTCTCCCTCCACAAATGAACTCAGATATTTGGTTCCTGTCCCTACCAGCCCCAAAAGCAGGAACCAGGCAGGCCAAGTGTGCTGCTTCCAACCCTAGAGCTGCTCCCATGCCCTTTCCAAGTACCTCTTGTGCCATTTCCAGGGAGGTGTGCCTGCTTCCCGCTTTGGGGAACATTGGAGAGAACACTCTTTGCCTCCTGAGTTTATACAAGTCGCTCCCACAGGATTCTTAGTGCAAGTTTGGATGGAGCAGCGTGAAGTGACCCAAGTCCCATTGCCAGATCAGTCAAAGATTCTGCCATGCTCCTGCCAGGCTCAGTGAAGTCATCCTCCTCACCTGCCTGTCCACAGTGCCCAACAATTGGCCATGGACTCTGTCAGTAGAAGCAGGAAGATGGATGGTTACAGCCCAGGGATGTGACACCTACTTTAACTCTGACTGTGTTTACTGTGGTTCAAATATCCATCGGTCTTTCTGCACGGCAAAACCAACAAAACCAGACTCAGAATCTGCTCCAAGGTCACATCCTTTCTTATTTACCAAAGCAGGCTGTCAAGTACAAAACTGAGATCAGTCAAGTCAGACCAAACGCTGGGCTACGCACTGCACCACTGCAGAGAGACTGCAGGAAAGAGGAGAGGACAAGGCACAGATTACAAATATACAACGCTTTGTCTAAATGTGCTTCCAAACTGAGACTTGTTTTCATCTCAGGGAAACCTGCTGGGTCAGATGTGGCTCCCTACACATAGCAGTGCTCAGCATATCTCTGTTCCATATAACACTTCACTCGCTCAAAGCAAGGAGACTTTAATATCCTTATGGAAATAAGCTTCCCAAGTTTGCCATGGATTTCATCATGTACAAGTCCTGACCCTGTTAGGCTTGTGCAAGGTCTCCAAAGTTCTTGTATTAGAAGAGGTACTGAACAGCCAGTCTTTATGTAATCTCACTGATGGTTTTGTAACCTCTGTTGCTTTCCATGTTGTCTCTTTTCTGAACTGAAGGCTTCTGGCCTAATCATCTCCTCCTCACACTGATCAGCCCTGTGGTGCACACAGAATTATTGCAAGGGTTGCATCTCCTCTCACAGACTTTCTCTGGATGAGTCAGCGATGCTATCTAACTACAAATACACTGTTTATGTTCTGCCTTGTAAAATTACAGGTGACTTGTACCTGAAAACGTCCTGCTCCTGGAAAGGTCATCTTATATAACCAAGATCACTTCATTGCAACCAAAAGTTATTTGGTTTGTAAATCAGTTTAAACCAAGATCAACTGCAATGAACTCAATGTTTCCCTTTTTTAATGTAAGAGTTCCCAAGAAGATGTCTCTAAAGAAAATGCAGCTAAATGCAATTTTAAATAGAATTTTGGTTCAGTATCAGGGAGGAAGGAGTATTTTATATGTTGCAGTGTTTGCCAGGTGAAAAATGTCTTGTGCCTAACTGGCACAAGAGTTAGATGTCGAGTTAGATTTACCATGTTTTATGTAACAACATAAAACTGAATCCAGCAGTTTGTAACCAAACACAAAGTACTTACTTCCAAGAAAAAAGCAGGAAGGAAAATAAGATCATAACTACTCTCTGGTATTCCTTATCAATACACACTACAGAGAGAAAATCATGTTTATAATGATTTGACAAGCCAGGGAGGGGGAGTGGGGAGGAGGGAGAGTGACACTGCCCTGACGAACTTTTGTGGGTTCTTTGATGCACAGGTTGAGCTCAGGTTGCATTCTGTAACACAGCATCTGTCTGTGTATTATTCCCTCTTCAGAACAGAAGTCACTGGTGTATCCTACCTTTGAGATCTCTACATCAGCTCTACCAGTTATTGTAAGGGACAGACAATAGAACACATGGAACAACGTGATCCTTAAGACACGAAGCTAGAAAAGAAAAAAATAATCGATAATACGCATTTTAAAATGCCTGAACGGGTGTTATTGTTCTGGAGCTTGCATTAAAGTGCTTCCAGTGTTCAGCTTTACAAGCACACACAAGAAGGTGCCATCCTCACTGAAAACTGTGTTAATACAACGTTGGTGGTTACGTGGTTCTGTAAATAGATTGTGGAAGACTTCAGCTTGTTCACTCTTCTCAGAAAAGTTGGGAGATAGATGCATCTATGATGGATATTAAAATATATTTGAAGAATTTAATATTTAATATTAAATATTAATATTAATATTTAATATTAAATATTTAATAATAATTAATTTTTTAAAAACTGAAAACGTTACCAATTATGTGTACAACTAAGAAGATTATGACTATTATGATGATTATGAACATTGAGTTTGGGATTCTACTTGAGTTCCTGTTGCTTCCACAGTTTTCCAAAGGGGAAAAAAACCCAAAACACACACATACTAAGCTGTTTATAACCACTGACATTAACCTGGACCACTACCAGCTACTAAATTTCAGAGATAGGAACGGCCTCACTTTCCTCTTAGTAAAAATACATCCTGACATTGCCTCAAAGTGAGTTATCCAGCTGCTCACCTGCTTATTACCTGGATTATATCTCTGTTTAGTCCTGATCCATTTATATCAAGCACTCTGTACCAGACAAGCTGCACGTGCACAGGGACACACACACGTGAGTGAAGAAAAATTTTGAGTGGTTCTCACAAACACCAAGGAAATATTGGATTAAAAAACATCATTTTTTTTCCAACTGCTCCTCACTTCAGTTTTTCTGGATCCCTATTTCACTGACCCATGTAAAGAGAAAAGGCAAACCAGATGTTTCCAGACTTTCTTCAATCCACCTTACAGATAAGAAAAGCCACATTACACATTTCAGACCATCAAGGAACTCTCTCTGTGCACAAGAGAACACATTTTTTCCCCTCCTGTAACCAATTACTGCAAAATTTGGGAAGTATCAGATACCTACCTAAGGATGCCTACGTAAGAGGAGTAGGGTAAAGCCCTGAGCCTTCCAGAACATCAGAAAGCCTCACACAGAGGTTTGATGTTTCCCCTTTTTGTTCAGAGAGGAGAAATTAGTCAGGCACATCAGAATCTGGGTTGCCTTTGGATCTCAGACATGTACTATTTAATTATCATTAAAATCATACAAGTATGAGAGAAGCAATGAGCATGCATGGATTATTTACTAAAACTTACATGAGGAAAGCTGCTCCTAAAGGGCTCAGAAAAGTGCAGGCAGAGATTTACTCTACCTTTGCCACTCAAACAGTGCAAGTGTTGCTACCTGTGCTGATCCTTTCATAGGACAGTATCCACTGTATCAAGGCAAAATTCTGTTAATTACAAAATAAATGAGCTGGACAGTCCCCAAATCAGAATATTTGCTTTTGTTACTGACTTAATACTTGTTGATTATTTTGGGTTTCATTTGAGGAGGAAGCTTAGGACGAGAATCGTCCCCTGCAGGGTTCTATAGCTTTTGAGGGAAAACTGCCAGGCTCCCAGATGTGTGCCACTGTAGGGGCACAAATCAGCCTTTAAAAATTCAAGCAAGCCTTCTCACTAGTCATCAGAAGGTATTCCTCACATCTCCATTTTCTCAAAATCATTTCTTGTGTTACTCCATTTGCTTTAGCATCCTCCTGCTCCGGCTTTCTCCTTCCCTTTCTGCTCCTAGAGATTCCCCTGTTTCTTCCCTTTCCTCCACACCTCTCAGTGTCTTGTTCTCTTTACAGTTCCTACACACCAAAACTTACTCCGAGTCAGACTGTAAGAGAAGGTGTTTAGCAAAACAAGGAACTGCTTCCCTTTCCCACCATCTGGATATGATGATAATAATCACAAGATTAAGAACACCAGGAATATGTTACTGGTCAGAGCAGTGGTCCTTCCAGCTCAGGGTTTGACTCCAAGAGGATAGCACACATCTGTCTGCTTCCTACTACTTGTCCCCCTCATTGTCCCCCAACATCTACATTGTTATGCCAACTGCTCCCATTAGTTTATGGATCTGTCATCACAAATTTGTCTAATCCCCGATTAGACCAACTGAAGCAATCTGTCCCCACACTCTCTTACTGGGGCAAGAAAGAGTCTGTGTGTGAAGTGCTTTCTTTAAACTAGTTTAAATTTAAGCCCCCTCTTTGTTTTGCCGTTCTGTGGTTTAACACAGGCCAGATATTTCATACAGGAAGCACTGGAAACATTTAACAATTGTCAAAAATATGGAGCTATTCTAATTTTCCTGCAGCCCCTTAAGACAAAAAAGCTTTAGCACTGTCTTGCAGCGCAAGGCAGGTCTACACTGGTGCTACAACAGCCTTACACCAACACTTTGGAGCTCGTTCAGCTCTGACTGAACGAGGCAAAGGCAGCAGGAGCTGTGTCTGTGCCTGTCAGGACTGAGGCTGTCCCTGTATTCCTACAGCTCTCCATCCTCTGCTTTTCGTCCTCCAGAATTCACTGGGTTTTTGGCAGGGACCAGGAGGTGAAACCTTGTCACTGGGTCTATCAGCCACGGCTTTGCAGACAAACACCAGTGCAGAGCATTAATTTCTCAAAGAATATACAACTAACTTCTGCCAGATATTTTTCCCCCTCTTTTTAAAAATAAATCCATACTTACACTACATTCCCAACCCCTCAGGTTCTACTTCAACATGTTTTACATTGCTCCCATATTCAGGAAATATAAAAACTGACAAAATTAAGAGCTTAATTGTGAAGTTGTATAACAGGAGAGGAAAGAAGAGTTAGAGATCTACATTTAACCACTTTCACTGGCTCAGAAAAACTGCTGAGCCAACAGTACGCTCCTCTGAAAATCTTCTTTAAACCAAAATCCTTGCACAAACGAGTTTCTTCATTTATACTAGATTAGCAAATCTGTGTTTATAATAGTTGATGATGGCGTATCTGTTAAAACTTGTTAGAATTACAGAAGAGATCAACTCAAATCACTCTTTGGAGTAATCTCTAATTCTGTTTATCTCCAAACCACTGCTCTGCCTTGCCTTCATAAATAAAGTGGCCAACCCCAAGCTAAAGGTTTCACCCATCAAAATACAACCTCTCCAAAACATACCTGAAATGCACAACAATCTACATTATCTGGGGAAGAGAAGGAGAGAGCAGAGCAGGAGCTGTTACAAGCACTCCCTCAGTTCCAGGTCTGCACAATGCCCAGTGCTGAATGCAGACAAGTAGAGCTGTGGGACACTGACGGCAGCATTTGCCTGGTGCAGGATTTGTCCCTCTGCAAACACACCAGCCACGCACAGCACATTCTTGCCTCCTCACAGCAGTGACTGCCTGTGTTATAACTCACTGTCAGGCCCTTACATAGGGAAACAACACCTCTGTAACACAAACAAAAGACCAACACAGCCTCTAATTTTGGACAGTGGCTTGCGTGGGATCTGCACGCGCCTCTGAGAGGTGACCTGCTTTTTGTTCGCTGGATCGGATCGGTGTTTCCCCATCTGCTGGATGTTATTTTGAAGGTTTGAAGAGACACTAAACTGAGATGGGAGAACACAGGCGGCAGTGAGGCACTAGGACCCAGCAGAGCTGAGGAGTTGGGAAGGGGGGCAATTTTCTCACCCAAAAGCCTGCAGTTCTGTCCCCACCCCCCGCTGACCCACATCCTTCAGCCTTCACTGCTGGAAAAAAGGAAAAGGGGGAGAAATAGCAACAGTACTTCAGCTTATGTTAATATATTACTTTAACTTCATCTGGTTAAACACGAGCAAGAAACAGTTAAGTTTGGATGGGAAAAAAACCTGGCTTCTGATCAGGAGGAGGAGGAGGAGTTTGGCTTTCAGCGATTTTTGAATCAGAAGTAAATACAGACTATAGTGAAGCTTCCTGCCCGAGCCTGGGTGCCTCAGAGGATCCCTCAGCACCCTTTTTCAGCAGCCAGCACCCTTTATTTCCACGTCCAGGGTGGGAACACAGCCACAGCGAGCCAGCAGTCCCCCCCAGGGGTCCTCCCGCTGCCACAGGCAGAGTCACATTTTTAAGTCATCCCGGGTTTGATCCCCAATGTCACTGGTGTAAATTGTGAGTGGATTGTCTGTGCTGTAAGAGGTGGCCGGGGGAACCCACACAGAGGGTCCCCGAGTTTGCTAAAGTCATGTTCCCGGGATGTCATTTTGTGAGATACGTAATGATGACACTTTTTGAGTCCCTTCAGTACACGAGGTCCCCAAGGGCCTCAGCATTGCAGATTCATAGACTCACTGAGGGAGGAAAAGACCTCTGAGGTCATCGAGTGCAACCATTTAACCCCTGCAGACATGAAGCCGAGGAAGTTCAGTTGCAGAAGTCAGGTCATGAGCCTTGACACTGGGAGGAGCAGCACCAGGGGTGAGAAACGGCTACTCTTGCTGAATTCAAATCCTACCGTAGGGATTCCTGCCAACATGCCCATTTGTCTCACACACAAAATGCCAGAAGAGCTCAGTGCTATACACCAGTTAACCTCCTGACTCACAGCCTCTGCCCTCACACTGGTATGACCAGACTTGTTAATGTTTGGAGGGTGTTTTTTCTATAACTCCCATTACCGCTGACCAGTGTTACCCTTTGGACACTTTCCTTCACAGTCTGTAACCTCCATGTTTTCCACTTTGACATCTTCATTCCTTTTCCCTTTTTGATTTTTCAGCCATTAGCCTCTCCGCTGGGTTGTTCCTTTGGTTTTGGTTTCTCTTCTTTTTTTCTCCTGTGATTTTATGAGGAAATGACAGCCAACACGAGAGGTTTACAGTAGAAGTGGCTTAACAACCTGGACCTGATTTTTTTTTTTCCTCTCCTCTTTTAGTGGAAAAAAAGGCAAGGAAGGACATAGACCCAGGAGGGCCAGAGGGAGGAGGATGGTCCTCAGCTGAGACACAAGAGAGGAGGCTTATACTTACTCAGACCTGAGCTTGAACTTCCTTGAAGTATTGGGAAGTGCTCTCCAGCACTAACTTTCTATTGCCTGTTTATTGCTGAATCAGACTCCCATTGTGTCCTAGACTACTTCAATTTCCCCATTATTCAATAATCCACAGTTCCTCTCTTTGCATTAGCCTGGATTCTACTTTGAAAAAAATCCCTGTGGATATCAGAAAAATATTTAGGTTGGGCAAATGGTTTGAATGCCTCAGGAAACATCTTCTTTCTGGTGAAAGCAAAAACAAAAAGCACACAAAGAAAAAGGCTTTCTGCTTTCTTCTCTGGCTTAAGGTTTATTTTCTCTTTCTCCCAGATTTCCGGGATTCCAATAGCCCTGAAGGGCTCAGCAGTACAGCTCTGTCCAGCTCTGTCTTACCTGCACAGAAAGGCCATTGTGGCCTTCCAGTAACTGAAGGGAGCCAGCAATAAAGATGAAGGGAGACTATTTAGAAGGGCCTGGAGTGACAAGACAAGGGGCAATGGCTTCAAACTGAAAGAGAGTAGGGTTAGATTAGATATTAGGAAGAAATCCTTCCCTGTGAGGGTGGAGAGGCCCTGGCACAGATTGCCCAGAGAAAGTGTGGCTGCCCCATCCCTGGAAGTGTTCCAGGCCAGGTTGGACGGGACTTGGAGCAACCTGGGCTAGTGGAAGGTGTCCCTGCCCATGGCAGGGGGTGGAACTGGATGATCTTTCAGGTCCCTTCCAACCCAGGCCGTTCTAGGATTCTGTGATTCTAAGCTGGCTGTGAAGAGATCCTTCGTGCCAGTGAATCTCTCCACACTCACACAGCACAACACACAGCCGGGCTGTGTTCAAGAACACCACAGAGAGCAGCAGCCCTTCTTTAGCTGCACAGTGTTTGCACAGCAAGGGGTATTTTTATAGGCCTCAGAGCTGCTGCACATCTGTCACCCCTGTGGTGTCCCTGACGTGGAGCCCGGTGCTCCCGGATGGAATTGCTGCACATGTGACGCTCCTGCTCCGGGATGGGCAGCACAGGCAGCTCCTTCCAGGGGCACCACCCTGCTGCTCACTCACACAGCTCTTCTGTTCACTCTCCTACAAATTCCAGGCTGCAGTAGAAAAGGGCTGTGTTTAGAAAGCATCAAAAGAAAGATTTTGCCACTAACAGTGCAAATGACTCGGAAACAAATGGCATCAAATTCAGTGTCTTGTAAGAAATCAGAATCCCATATTCTCAGGTGTTCTGGACTATACAGCAAAGCACGGGTACTGCCTCTCATCTAGGCCACATTCAAAGACTGACAGACAGCTACTTCCATCTCTGCACCTTGCTTTCATACATTCTGTCCACAAAAATCTCACTTGGACGTTTGTCTCTCTTCACTAAGGAGATGTGTCTGAAACATGGCCCCAGGAAACTAGAAGTAATGAATATTTTACAGTCACATTTTAAGGACATGCACATAAATAAGAGGCATGCCTAACTGATATTTACCCACAGCTGCTGCCATAATAGGGAAACAAGTTAATTTAAAACATCAGCAACTACAGCTGACAGGGGGAGCGGAACAGATAAATGCAAAATGCACCCAAGTGTTACTTTCACTGTGACACAGAAGCACGAGTTTTCCAGAGCTGGCAGCTCCACATTTTCCTGTGGATTAACTTACCCATCACTAAAAATAAAATTAATTTACTACATCGTGCACTACTCGGCTGTTGGGTCGCATTGATCAAAACCCAAACCAAAACCCTGTCATAGTTCAAATCAGGATGGCCCTGGAGCTCAGTGGTAGATGAATCAAGGCCATTATTCCAATATGGTTAGAAACTGGAGTTATGTGAGACAATTTATATTACTAGTGTTGCTTCAGACTAGTATTTGTGACCCTTAAACAGCTCACCATGGAGGAGGTTATTTCTGAGGAAGCAATCTCTGCATGGTTATCTGTGAAATGCTTTTGTTCTACTGATAGATTTTGATTAAAGCTATGTTCACAGTGCAATATTTTCTACTCATATACACCATTCCAATGCACATTTTAAACAAGCTTGGAAAATGCCCTCAGAATCGTAGAAAGAATTGCAATACACTAATTTGTAACAGAGCAAAAAAAGATTATCGGATGGCAAAAGAAGGGGAAGATAGGGAAAACTCAACTTCTCTGCCTTAGCCCCCACCCTCAGTTCCGCTGGAGAACCATGTCTAAGGTGTTTTTCCTCACTGACCACATGACAGACCTTGTTACTACAGACCAGGAACCTGCTTCCTAGAACAGCCACTATAAATATGACATCACATTTAGCCTTTCTTTTATCCCCTGCAGGAGTGATATTGCAGTGGAAAGTCCAGATAACATGCTCATTAACTTTTCCGTTCTTTGAACCAGTAAGCTGACAAATTCAAGCAAAGGTATTTGAAATAAGCTTAATTTGTCTCATTTTTTACTCGGTTATCTGCTCTGCATAAGAGATAACTTGTTTCTGATGCATGAAGCAGCAATTCTGTACCAAGTACTAATCTGAACTTTTCTCTTCTGTACCTATTTCACCCTAAAGTGGCTCATTCAATCAAGGGAGGCCTTTGAGCAGATATTGGAGCTGCAGCCATGACTAAGTGAAAATAATGAGACCAGACAAGTTAAAACCTTGATATTGTTTCTGCTTCATACCCAAGATGACACCCCACTGAGATTCTTTCACATTTGCCTCCCTTTTTGGTACTGCAAAAGGCACAGCTCATCACAAACAACAACATTAATGAGACTTCTATTGGGATTGCAATACATTTGTCTATTGGGACCATTTGGACACTATGATTTGCCTAATTATTCCTCTCCTAATTAATTCTACTGGCAGTTGCATATCTTCAGTTGCATAAATACTCTCCTGTGTTTGCTCAATTAAGTGGAAAGATTCCTGTAACCTAACATGTTAACATTAGGATAAAAACAGCTGTATAACCTCCACCCAACACAGAAAATCCTGGAGCTCTCTAAAGGAAAAGCCTTTCAAAGCTCCTTATACCTCTATTTTTTTCCCCAGCAGTTAATTTTAATTTTCAAGAGTCTATTACAAATATGTTTTTCCATCTTTCAGAGCTGGTGAATGTGCCAGATTACCAGTGAGTACAAAATAGCATTTCTTTGGATAATTACATGACAAGGAGCTTTACTACAACTTTACTACACCGAATGATACCACTGAAGCCTTCAAAGGTTTAGGGAACAAAAGAGTTCAGGACTCTGCTGCATCATCCAGCACCCACACACACAGCTATGGATGACAACAAAAGTCCTGGTGTGTCAGCGAATGGCTTTTGTCTTCCTGGTTCCATTCCTGTGGAGAGAGAACGCATTTCCCCAACTGTTTGGAGGAGCCTTCAGCACTGCCAGTGCCAACCTCGGCTCAGGAAGTCTGGCCAGAATCCACTTCTAGGAGACCCAAAGAAAAATGGATTTCTCCCAGCAGGAAAAAGGATTTCATTGTGCAAAAGGACAGAAGTCTCTCCAAGTGCCCTCACAGCCCAGAGCAGTGTTACCTCACTGTTCCAGCTTCTGTGCTGAGAGGCCATTTCCTATCCCAAGCATTCCTCCCTGGATCACCCCTTCCACCCAAGGGATGAGTTTCAAGGTGCTTCAGACTTGCACCTTTGTTTAATAAACAACACGGATGAACACCTTCAGTCACTCCACGTCACCAGCTCCATACTTCCCAATGTGTGCCCAGCAGCCTGTTTGCTTTGGTTTATGACTAGGAATTTCCCTAGAAAGTTCCCCTTTGAGGCATCAGTGATATGCCAGCTTTCATGAGATGACAATCCCAAATTTGGGACATATTCAGGACTAGTAGCTCCTTGACATGCCATCCTGGGTTACACAGACTCTTTCAGGAGGCCAGGCGGTAGCTGTAATTCAGTTGTATCATGGATTTGATATCTAAATGTTCTTATCAAGAAAGTCTGCCACTTCAGCAAGGTAAAAGTAGAAAAAGTGCTTTAACTCCACTGCATTTTGACAGTTTCCATGATTACTGCACTTCTTAAACCAACACCTTATGGCCCATGCCCAGGCTGCTCACAGTGTCCCTACTGGCTCTCCCTTATCACAGATTATTTAAGTTTCCAGTTGGAAATCATCAGCTTGGAAAGAGCTGGGTAAGTATTTTAACGAGGTGCTGGCTTACAGCCCCAATTTTAATACTCAAAAGGAATAACAGTTGATAACTCCCAGCCTCCAAGGCTGCATGACACACATTACTTTTTAAGACTATAAACGGGATTATTTTGTGTTGCAAAACAGAATTAAACTTTTCACTGTCTAGGACTGTAAAATTATTTCAATATGGATTAGCTCTAGGTTTTCCAAACATTATCAACTTTATCAACGCTACTCAATGCAAGAACTTCCAGCTGTGTCAGTTAAGACTGCAATTAAGAAAAAATCATGCCAATTAACCAAGAGCCTCACAACATAAATATAACACTAACTTTTTTCTGAAGGACACATCCCACTTAATACAAAACTCCTGTTTAATTGTTCAGCAATGAAGTGCTTCCTATTACTTGGCATTCCTGCTTATTTGGAGTCATACAAACAGAACTACCCTGCAGGTTAGTTTTACCCTGCATGGATTTGACATTAGTAAAAATGTATATATTAAACCTCAACTATGGATGTAGCTAATTATACACAAAACCAAAAAAAAAAAAAAAAAAAAAACGTTTGAATTTTTATCTCAACAGTTATGAAGAAGGAGAAAATCTTGACGGGAGAAGTATCCATAATGATCAGATCCTTACAACCAGATGGCTTCCTCTTCCAGTGAAAATAAATGGTTCAGAATGTCCTTTGGCCTGTCTTCGCCACAAAGACGTAATCTTGGTTCCTAACTCCAGATGTAGACACTTCTTTCCCTCAAGCCTAATTTAATCCCTGGTATTTAGGACACCAAAAGAATTCTCTGCAGAGCTTTTCCACACCTATTAACTTCTACAACTGTGTATTTTTCCTTTCCTCATGTTTAGAATACAGCAGTTTTCAAGCACAATGCAGAGCACAGTCCTGCTGCCCTGCTACAGGCCAACTCTGGCCTCTCTCCCAGAATTCACCCTCTTGAACCTCTCCCCTGCACCCAGATCAGCACACAATCCTCCAAACACATTTCAGCAGGAATGACAAACCTCAACCTCAGCTATAAATTTTAAAATAGAGGGCTTCTTGCAAATACAACCATCTTGCCCGTATTCCACAGGCTGTGCTCTCCTCTGGAGATGGTGAGTTTACTCCCTTTTTTTACCAGCCTGATCTATGTTCCCGAGACAGTCTGACTGGTATAAATCTAATTAAACTCTAATTAAACTTGGATTTGGTCTCAACTATTACTTAACTTTTAAGTATCACAGAATCATGGGTTGGAAGGGACCTTAAAGATCATCTTGTTCCACCCCCTGCCATGGGCAGGGACACCTTCCATTAGCCCAGGTTGCTCCAAGCCCCGTCCGACCTGGCCTTGGACACTTGCAGGGATGGGGCAGCCACAGCTTCTCTGGGCAACCTGTGCCAGGGCCTCCCCACCCTCACAGCCAAGAATTTCTTCCTAATATCTAACCCTACTCGCTTTCAGTTTGAAACCATTCCCTTGTCCTGTCACCCCAGGCTCTTGTAAATAGTCTCTCTCCATCTCTCAGGTAGCTCCCTTCAGGTACTGGAAGGCCACAATTAGGTCACCCCAAAGCTTCCCTTCTCCAGGCTGAAGTACGCTGAATTTGTTTAAGACTTAAAGGGTTTCAGGGAGTCAGAGGTGGGGAGACACTAGCATGTTTTTCTAATGATATCAGCTGGGTTTTTTTAAAAAAAGACATAACTCTGTTTTTAGAAAATGGTGTGTCTCTCCAATACATGCATTGCACGTGCATTCAGTGAGTAAAGAAGTACCTAAACTTGCTTCATTCATTTCCGAGGCAGAAGAGGCAAGAATCTTCTGTTGTGCTGTAAAACCTGAACCTGAAAACTGCAATTTTGGTGGAGTTCTCCTTCCTTAAAGAGGAAAGAAAAAAGAAGACAAATCCTTCACCTGGCGATGAGCAGCAGAGAGAGCAGCAATTCGTGCTGGGCCAAAGCCACTACAAAACATTCAGATATTGATCATCCGCCTGAACTGTAGCTCCTGCTGTCCCAATGGTCAAAATGAAAATCTGCATGTTCCCAGAAGTGCGATTCCTCCCAAAACCCAAAATATGTCCTGTCCTAGTCCCTCACCTCCAATGAAGAGAGGCTAATCAGTAGTTAAAACAACCACGGGTAGTGTAGCAGCACTGCTATAAAACAAGCTTTAGCGAGGTATAAAGGCCTGGTAATAAATTTGCTGTAAAACAAGATGTAAGAATAGCCCTTGTCCTAAAAACACGGGAGCAGGTAGATCTGTATCTTTTACAAAGTTAAGCTGAATTAAAAGCTGAATTAACCACCTGCACTTGCCATCTCGGCTGCAGGGGCAGCAGACAAGCACCATCTGACCATTCAAAGGTTCACACAAGTTAGCTCAGATCACCAATTTAAATCACAAAGCTTATCTAATTTTGCCCGAAGGGGTACGGGACACTTACTTCATCCCTCTGGATGCCTTGCAAAAGGCAGCAGTTACCAGTGGGGACAGGATTAGGAGAAGTGGCAAATCAGGGGGAAACAAACATCCAATTACTGCTTAATGTATCAAATGAACATTTCCATAGCAACCACTGACTCAGTCAGCCCGATTTTCAGGGTAAAGTTTTACTTAATTAAGAAAGGAAGCATAAAATCTTAGTTTGAGCCTGTTACAAAAGGTAAGCACTCTGCCTGTTTCAACAAACTGACAGGCCATAAATTAAATAAACAATGCTAAGCAGATTAAAGTGTTGGGTTTTGTGCATTTCTGTTGATATTCTGGGGCTATTCATTCACTCCTTTCTGCAGGTAAGAAATGAAGATGAATTCTACCCTGATCAGTTCAAATACCTCTGCACTCCGAAATAAAATAAAAAAAAGCCGAATTTTAACTAAAAATAGTAATAATAATGCAAAAGTAACAATGAATTATCTTTAAAAAAACCCCAGACCCGATGAATCTTGCAAGCATCTGTTCTTTCTAATGTTTCAAATTTGTTATTATTATGCATCAGGAATGACTGTGCTCCATAAAGTTACAAGATACTGGGTGTTATAAATGAAGTTCATAATCAAGAATACTTAGCAGCAATGTTATTTTTTTAATAAAGAATGAGCAAACAGCGCTGGGTGCAGTGGGAGCCTAAGCCCACCAAACTCGCACACCTGTTGCCTTTGTTCAGCTCCTTTTATGCAGGTTAACATTACATATGCATTAATTGTATTACAAAGACATTAGTTGTGTTACATGTGCATTAATTGTATTACATAGACATTAGTTGTGTTACATATGCATTAATTGTATTACATAGACATTAGTTGTGTTACATATGCATTAGCTAGATCAGAACTAAGTCCAGAACGTAGGAGGGGAAATCATTAACATACACCATTCCTATAGCTCTGCCTCGGAACACGCCTTTGGGGTCTTCTTTTGGGGGTCTTTGGGGGTCTTTGGATGAAGTAAGGAGTCTTCCTCGGGCTTGAACTTTTCAACTTTGGGACTCACTGCTGAGCTGGCATAGTCCAATTAGCTCAAAACTGGTATTGTCTCTGTGAGCTTCTCCTTATCAACTTCCAAGGTCCCTTCAGAGCTCCTTATCAAAACTCCAGGTTTCCTGTTCTTGCTAAGGACTTACCCAAATCTTGTCTGTGTGTTAGTAAAAGCAAGCAAGGCTAGTCTATCCAAAAGTTAGTTTTAACAAACAACTAAGGCTGCAATTTTATACATTGTTTTCATAAATGCCAACTTTATAAGACTGTTACAAGTTTTGCCGGCCTCGTTCCCCAGTTGCGATGCAGGCTCTTGCTGAGGGTGTGTTTTAGATCATTAACACGAATCATCACACAATTCCTCACATGGGGGTTGGACAAGATGATTTCCAGAGGACCCTTCCAACCACTTTCTCAACAGCTAAAGGACAGATTCACTGTTTTCTATTTTGTCCAACTGTTTGTTAATTAAAATACATACTAATAATAACATATAACCCAAAGTTCTACTGTCATATACTTCAGTAATCACCATTAAAACAAGTCATTTACACATTTAACTTTTCAAACGCTGCAGGGTTATAGAATTAACGGCGACCCAAGTACTACAAAATGTACATTCAAAGAACTTTAAATGATGTGAGCAAAGCAAACTGTACAGGTCAGAAACCACCACTAGCAACAGTTAGGGATTTAATTTTTCATATCTTACCTTTTATCAGCAGCACAAAAGCCAGCATTTCGACAAATACTGTATTTTACTGTCTGAAATACGGCTCTAGAAACTATCTCAGGGAAATGATGGCTGTTTGCTGTGTTCAGAGAGTCAGATCTAGAAGAACGGTACTCCAGAGAATCCTTGAAAGCATCTGGAATAAGTGGTTAATGAACACTTCAGCTGAAGGCTTTATAGGAGATTTTAAAGCTTTCCCATCCCTCAGAAGAGAACTTGAACTCTGAAATGTACCATGACAGTATTTACATCTATCTGTGTAGGCTGGATTGCCCTCTCTAAATATTTTCAGTGAGTTCTACATGTCAGTGCCTCTTAACTTGCCAGCAGTCATCGGGTTCAATGGATCAAAACTGAGTCCATTTATTTGTGAAATAAGCAGTTAGAATAACCCTTCTTGTTTCAGATCACTACTTCAACAATAACGTGCTCATAAAAAAAAAAAAATTAACCTGCTCATTTTCAGTATTTGCTTATTTTCTGGGCAGTCACTGGGGCTGTTACCCGTGGCTTCTCACCCGGGGGGGATGGCAGGACGAGCAGTGAACTGACTCAGCGTCCTGTGTTTAAAATAAGCTCTTACCAAACCAAACTTAAATGGGGGGAGGCCTCGCATGAACAGGGAATGAACAAAAGGGCAAACTTCGCACTGTCTTTTAAGAGGCACCTTCGCTGCCTGTACAGTACAATTTCCACTTTCTGATCTAATAATAATAATAAAGCAGAGGAATAAGATAGAAATCAGGAGCTTCAGAATGCCCAGGGCAGATCAGATAATCGTAATAATTATTTTCTAGAACTAAACGATATGAAAATGTTACTGATAGAAACGGGTCTTTTTTTTTTCTTTTCCTTAACGGTACATATTAGAAAAAAGTAAAAAAAAAAAAAAAAGAAAAGGAAAGGAAAGAAGACAAACCAAGAAGGGCAGTTGAGTACCAAAGTCTGTAAGAGACAGACATCTCATTTTTATTTGTATCCTTAAAAGCTACTCCTGGTGCCAAGGCTACCGTGTTGATCTGCCCTATTTACAGCCCCGAGAAGCCAGAGCTGAGCACAATCGCGGCACTGCCAGACCTGGAGGTGAAGGCACCGCCCTGTTCGTGGCATTCCCTTGCCTGAATCCTCCGTCAACAAAGAAAATCACCAATGGCAAGTAACTCTGAATAAACACAAAGCACATTTAAATGTCCATCTGAGGTGCCCCATTAAGCGCCCTCACGCTCATCCTCAGGATACATCCGAGACAGTTTTGTGTCCACTTTTGACAGTTCTTCCCTTGGATGTTGTTTGGCTTATTAAAGCTCAGCCGCTTAAAATAACAGAGGCCAGTGAAGTTATTAAAGCCCAAAATAGCCCCATAACAATTGTTTATTTCCCACTGTCATGTATCAAGACTTTTAATCTTATTTCAGAACAAAAGAATTCCAGGCTCCTGCCTGTGTTAGATAAAAAGAGATTTTGAGATGGCGTAAGGACAACAACAATTATATGTTGGGAGGTTATTTATGAAGAGCAGGAAGTTTGGAGGAGGAGGGAGGGTGAAAGAAGTCAAATTGTTTTCCAAGAATAAGAAGAAAAACGTTTTTGAAGTCACTAAACTTCGCCGTTTTCTCTTTGCTTCTCTCCCAAGACCAGAGGCAAAGATCTTGCATTTTGACTGTATCACAGAAAGGTTGTTTTTATGTCTAGAAATTTAAAATGTCATTATGCTTAAAATTATGAAACTACAAAATCTAAAATAAAATTAAACAGACAAACAAACCACACAAACCCAGAACAACCCAAAGTATCTGTCAATTCAACTGCAAGATACATATAAAGCTACCTGCCAGCATCAGTTGGTTGTTATCCCAGGATACCAAGGCTCACAAACAAGCATGAGATGCTTGAAAGGTTCCTTTAGAAGATTCACCACAGCGAAGCTGAGCAGGACGTGAGCAAGTGGGAGAAATAAAATAATCTGGGTTTATTATAAGTAGGTAGACTAGGTGGTGGGAAGCATAAAAAATATTATAAGTAAAATTACCTGGTGGTGGAAAGTATGAAGAGTATTAAAAATAAATAAACTTGGTGATGGGACAAAGGGGGGGAAAGGATTTTAGGCGCTCTGCGAAGACTGTAAGGCAAAAGGTACTACCCAAAAACCTAATGCCAGGGAAATCTTACCGGGAATAGGGAAAATAAAAAAAAATATTCCTCTGGCCTCATGGCAAACCCTTTGTACCGGGGAGGGGGGCGATGCAATGTCCAAAGGGAATGTCGCAATTGCTGCAGCTCTGTCCGTGTCCGAACGCGTTCAAGAAAAGCTGGAGCACGGGGGAAGGGGTGTGTGTCGCCATCAATGAATATGTAACAGCTCAAAAAGTAGAAAAGCGCAATTCTCCAACAAGCCGCGTGCTTCCGATCCTCCGTGACCGCGGAGCACCGCAGCGCGCTGCAAATAAACCTCTCTCCAGTGCGCTTCCCTTGTCCCACAGGTAATCTTGCCGTCTTTTAAATTAAAAGGGGGAAATTTTTCCCACACAAGTACAGCGATCACCGTTTCAGAAATCAGATAAAGAAACCAACTCCTTCAAAGCCCTGTGCTACAGCTGCAGTTAATTATCTACTAGAGGAAGAAAATAAAATAGACCTTTAAGGCAGCCTATCAAACCAACACTGGAGTTTCCAAGAATGCGTCATTTTACCTGCTATCTGGGACTGGGCTTGAGCAGAAGATCCCACCCAGCACAAATACAGAAGGGGCATTTCACCCTGTCAGGGAGAGGAGCTGCTCTTTCCACTGCTGCTGTACGTAGCAGGTCATACAGTTCATCTTTTCCAGGCTGGGAGGTTGGAAATGATCATGTGTAAATTGTTGTTGTTAAATTACAGTTCTAGTTCATTTGGGAGCTTTAGATGTTGTTTCAGTACAAGCTATTTTTATTACATCTCCTCTGCAATATAAAAACTACTGTCTTTAAAATCAAGATGAAAGAACTACTCTAATATAGAAGAAACTTTTTTTTTAAGACTATCCCCCAGAGCCCAAATATCACTATGTAAACAGACCTGCACTTGTTAGCATACAGAAACTAGGAAGTCTTTTGTCTCAGTTATTTTCTGATTTCATTTTGCAAAGTGCTGACACATTTGGTAGGTGCCAACAGGTTGAGTAATCCAAAAGTCAGCTCTCATTTCACTAGCCACAATTACCTTCATAGCCTGAAAACTGTCTTTTGTAAAGGATAAATGAGGCTATTCCATGTGACAACACATTTTTTTCTCACTAAATCCAACAGTTGTAATGTGATAACAAAAAAAAAAAAAAGTGAATTGACAAGTCAACCCCACAAATTTTTATTCATTCAGAATTTAAAGCAGTGACTGCACCACATAATCTTGTTTCCTATGCTTTGCTCTCCCTCATCTTCTTGACAGTACAAAACACATATCATGCATGCTTAGAACCTGGTATATTCCCAGTTAAACTGTAGAACATGGCAGCATCCACAATTACCTGCATTGAGACATAAATGGATCATAATTTATCAGTCGGTTTGCTTATGCAAACTAAGTTTTACAAATCACACAAATGATAAGAGGAGCGTCTGCAGAAGGTATCTAGGAGATAAAAATCTACGTGGATGTAAGGCAGAAAACATGCTTTTAACCTAGAAAAAAAAATCAAACCCCTCAGCTGTCTTCAAGGAACTACAGCACGTCAAACTCAGCTTTGCTTTCGCTTACATCATCTCTCTTGGAAGGGCTGTAGCTATTTTTTTTTCCTTCCTATTTAAGCTTCTTCTAAAGCTGGGCTAGAAAAGACTGCACATGTACATCTTTGACTCGAATTTTGCAGAGAAAACAACTTCATCTGAGAAGCTCGTGAGGAAGATGTTCAAATCAGTGGCTTGTGACAGCACTTCCTTACTTGTCTTAACAGCACATATGAGAGCCAAGATAAGAAATTTAAAAAGCTCTGACGTTTTGTATCCCATTACTCGAAGTGCCACGTGGAAATCCAAGCTAATAGCCCTCTGCTAGACGCAGGGGAACTAAAATAAGATCTTGCACACTGGATGTCCGGTATGAGTGAGCATATTTGTGAAAACTGCTGTAAAACAGGTACTGCATTAGGAGGGGTAAAAATTGCCCCCTGGGGAGAATCCAGCAGGGCGAAGATTGCAGACATTTGTATAAGGTTTTCAGGTACTGTGTGATTTGTGGGCATCAGCCTGAGGGCACAGCCCACACAAATATACACTTTGGAACATCTAAGCACATAAATCGGGGCTCTGGTTTGCTAAAGAACTCAGTGTTCCGCAGTTTGCAGTGGGTAGTGAGTGTTCTCAGCAAACACTCAGAAATAACCCACCATTAGGCCTCTTATGGTTTGGGAGTGTAGTTTTTTGGTTTTGTTTTGGTTACCGTGAAATTCTATCAGCAAGCACTTTGCATGATTAGACCCTGCTAATTGTCTTCTCACTGAATACAATCAAAATTTTATTTTACTTGGAGTAGGAAAAAATATTGGTGATTCAAGATGTGACGTTCTCTCTAAAGAGCCAGGTTTTGAGCTCATGGTTACAGAAAGATCTCCAGCTGAAGTAAGAATACTAAAATGTTCTTTCCATTTCAAGGAAAATAAACAATGAAAAAAACCCAACACCAAAATAAGCCAGACCTGAAAGCCAGAAAGTCTCCTTCGAGCTTTGAAAGCCTATAAGCCCATTGCATTAAGGTCTGATTAGTAGTTTCCTGTTACTTAGGTTTGTCAGTATTGAAGGGAAAGGTAAGACATCCTCATGGAAGGCAAAATAATTCTTAATTAGGATAATTAAAATGTAGCTTCATGAACGTCCTACAGGATACACTTATGGAACTATACAAAGACATAAAATCTTGACAATAGGTGAGGTTATATGATCTTTTGATTTTTATCTGACAACAAAATGGCATCCAGCAGGAACGCATATTGCATCTAAGGTTGATGCTGAAACACAGTTAGGACATTTTGAGATGGTTAACAAACCTCTGCTGACCCAATTGCTGCAACTTTTCAACATTTATCTTGGCTCCGCAGTGGTAGAATTCACATCCTTTAATTGAAGTAAACAGCTGAACTGTGAGAATTCATTCCAGTGATTCAAATACATATTAGAGGAAGAAATTAAATAATTAAAAATTAAACAGATTCTGCTGAACTATAAAGTATGGACAAGAAAGAAAGAGGTTTACAGGAACAAATGGGTTAAAAGCTTCATCTACCAAAGCTTGTATCAAAGACGTTGCACAATGGTTTGATTTACCAGTCCCCATCTCTTCTACTGTTGTCTTGTACCACTAATTATTGATCTGTACCCCCCAGGATGCCTGTAAGACCTCCTCAGTCCATGTCAGTTTTCCAACACATCTGAGACACTGCTGTTACCACTGGAACCGTCTCACACTGACAGCCCAGAGTAGGATGTAAGGGAGATATCTGACCTTCCTGATCTCTTCTGTTGGAAAGAACTGGCACAGGTTGAGGCCCCAGACTTACCCCACCAGCTTCCAGAGCTTTTGCATAGGCAAAGGACAGGATTAGTCACAACAGCAAGCGGGTCTGGATTGAATAGCATTTTTCTTTTACTGTGGAGCTGTATGGTATCTCCCCACAAGAGCTGAAAGTAGAAATTAGACAGGGAAGGCACCAACTCCACCCTCTCATGGACTTTGGCCTGTCTACAAAATGACACCTTAATTTGCAGAATTTTGGTTTGGTTGTGGAAATGTACCGCAGCAATTCTGTGTAAGCCCCTCATGCACAGCTGTCATCACGTGGCACGCAAGAGTGGTGACTATTTCATATCAATGTCACTTCTAATAAACAGGCTGCTGACAGGTTTATAGCACCTGCATCTGTAGCAGCCTCCTTTCCAGCCCTGTTCTGTGGCCTTGTACCCTATGCAGCTTGCACAGGTCACATGGGGCTGCAGCTCCCCACTTGATGCCTTCCTTTAAAATGGACTGTACTGTGCCCTTCCACTAGAGGCGAACCAGAGCACTCTTTTAAAAAGTGCCATTGAATGAGTGCTCAGCATTCAGCCCGTTTCCTCATTTGCCTTACTAAAACTGCAACACAAATACCACAGCCTTACAAAAAAAAAAAAGATGTGCACGGACATTCAGGTGAATAAAACCCCCACGAATACTCTACTCGTGAAAATGAAAGATAAGTTCCACATCTGCATATTTGTTTTCACAAAATCAAAAGAGCTAAGGACTAACTTTCAACTGATACTCCACTTTCTTAAGCAAAAAAAAGTTACTGAGGGACAAATCTATTACTGACCATTAAAATGTGATTTAATCTGTGATTCTGTGTAAACAAAGTAAAGGTTTCACTTTTCTTCAGATAAGCACTAGAAACACCACACATGATCTCTCAGTGAGGTTATTCTTTGGAAAGGGAACTGCACGTTCCCCAAAGGTACCATGTTGTCTTGTGTGACCACAATTCAGTGTCCTCACCTGCCTCCAAGCCTGGCAGATGAGCAGCTGGGCTCTGGGTAAGACAGCATTTGAAACACAAATGCAAACAAGACTGTAGGATATGAAATGCCATACAGCTAAATACAGGCACTTGTTAGAAACAGCAGGTCAAGTTACCCAGCAGCACAAAGGGCCTCTGTGTTTGCGAACCTGTCTGGAAAGAGATACCACGTGTGTCTTCCCTGCAGCTCAACTGCTGGTACTGTTTGTGGGGCTCTGTTGGCAAAGCAGACACTGCCTGCCACCAGACTGTCATACAAGCCTGATAACTGGGCTGGAGATGGGAGGAGCGAGCAATTAACAACTTGCCTAGCAAATGAGAACTGAATTTAAACAAAAGACTGCTTTTCCTCTGTTCCAAAACAGAGGAAATAGACAGGAGATTAAGAGGTCCCTTTCTTCTGTAATGCTGTTACCCAGTGCTTCCAGCTGTTTCAGATACCTGGAGGATGGGACCAGAGTTGAGTTTCTCAGCTTTTCTGACTTAAATTAATTCTTAACCTCTCCCTGTTCCTTACAATGCCAGGCTACTTGGCAGCATGATCTGTCCAACCCCAGAATCCTCACGAATACCAGCACTTCTGATTCCACACCCATAGCACAAGTGACTCCATGCTCCCCACAGCAGCTCCCCAGTCTCCCTCCAGCCCTGTGCATCAAAATGGATGTTGACACACTGCAGTAAATGCTGGTAAAATTTCTTCAGTGTCTCCTAAGTCCTCTTGAAAACGGTGTACACAGAAATCCAGACATTTTACTCCACTGCACTGTAGAGCTGGCGCTGCAGAGTCGTTTACAGAAAGGCGAACAAAACGCAGAACCTTTTCTTGGCAGATACAGGTCACAACTAAAACCACTGAACAGAGAATGTCTGATTTAACCAAGTTCTGCTGCACAAACGAAAGCTTCAGGACATCACCTTATGCCTGCAGGGGAGGACGGGGGTGAGGAAAGAGCATATTAAAAATAAAAGCAGAGGAAGTGCCACAAATGCTTCCACTGCGCCGAACCCCGCTGCGATTGGCCGGGGAGCTGTTGCTACACAAACTCTGCCTGCTCCTACCACACACAGTAAGCCCTGTTACAACAGGCCAACTCACAGCATGGAAAACGATCCCAAAATAGGATCCCCAATGGCCATCCCTGCCTCAAGCTTAGAAGAACAGTAACGAGCTTGCTTGAGAACTATAAACTCCCTGTGTGCAGGCAGAAAATTGTAGTCTACAAACATTTCATGCTAAGCCTAGTAAACGTCTGTTATAATAGTTCTAGTTTCCAAAGCAATAGAACATGGTTCAAATTCCTGCTGGGGTATTGTCCAATAAAAATCCTTTAAAACTGCGTGGTCATTGTAAGAAGGAAAGCTGGGAGACAAAGGTGAGGCAATTTCAAAAGGTACTAAAGTGGCAGCAGAAAGTAAATTAAACCCCCTCCTAAAAAAAACCAGACCTTAGCCTTGGGTTTACGACTAAAACACCATTACAGATGTTTGTTTTGTTTTTTTAAATAAGGAAAAAAATGTTTTCCCTTTGTGACCTGCATATTAAAATCAGCACTGACAAAACTGTACCTGAGGGTCTAAAAGTCTCACCTGTCCCAGCGGCAACTCTTTTCATTGGAAATCCAGGGTGTGCCCTAGCCCAGGGAGAAGTAATGCAAAAATATGAGCTGCTTTAAGATATGAAATGGAAAAGCTAACATCCTACCTCTTCAGCCCCTATTCTAATGCAAAGCAATGTTGAATTTGGAGCAAACCCCAGAATAAAATAATGAAACTAACAACTTTAATGTCCTGAGAACTGATATGCTGGAGCAAGCCCTGAGAGGCCCATGGGATTCAGTAATACCCTTTGATCATAAAATGTGATATTAAAGTGAATGATCCCAAGTAACAGACCAAGCTACTGAGAAAATCCCCTATGTATAATTAAAAAGACTAAGTTAATAAGGATGTCTCATTAGTTCAGGTCCATCAGTAAAACAATTGTTACAACTTTAGGTGTCATCTTCAAAACCAGTATTAATGCAAAAGTGTTCAGCAGAAAGTGGGACTTAAACAGCCACCACTAAAACCTGGTTCATTTGTGGTGAATGGGAAATTTCTTCTGCAATTGCGAAAAGTAATTGGCCAAGAAGTCACAAGCCCTTCATCACAGGAGTCAGTTAGACATGGAAATTTGAAGACATGCATTTTTGGGGGTTTGCAACAATACACATCGGATGTATAAAATAAATAATTGCATGTACAAACATGTTACCAGTAAACTGAATTCTGTAGCTCCACCTAATGCAACTGATCCAACAGAATTTTGTTTCCTTGGAAGTTGTGTTTGTACATGAAGCAGGGTTTGAAGCCCACCAATGAAAAATAAAAAAGAAACCCAAATGAGAGCATGGTGACAAACACGAAGAGCAAATGACTGAGGCAGCTACTGCTAACCCTTGCTCTTCCTTACCACACCCATGGGACAGTGGGAGGCAGGAATGCTGGCACACGACTCAATTGCTTCCCTGCAAACTTCAGTGGCTTTGGCAGCACAGACAGGCCATTGCAGCAAACTGTCTGATGACCTAAGAAATTCGTGCACTTCTGAAGACAGAATCCAGTTTTAAACATGGAACTGGAGAGGCCAGTGATACCTTATTTCAAATACAAATATATTAATGCACTGGCAAATTAAACAATAACGATGCTTCATTTTTGCTCAGCAATAACTTAAGTAAAATGTGGAAACACAATGTCTGTAAGACAACTGCAGCCTTCTTTCCTAGTGCAATCTGTAGCACTGAGAGTTTTTGCAGAGAGCAGGCTCTTCACCACCATCACAAGAAGTATGTGTGTGATTTATTTTTTTTTTTAAGGCACTGCTCCACTCAAGTGTTTCAACACTTACCTGCTTTGGATGAAAACAAGTTTGCAAGTTGTATGGAATAACCACTTCCCAGCTGAATCATGGAAACTGTTGGTGCCACATAGAATGAATTACCTTAAACCACTTTTGTGGTTAAGATTTACCACATTACCTTGCACTGGACACAGGGTAACAACATGCATGTGCTCACTACCATCTCTTCTGACTAGCATCTGTTGTTACAAATGTAATAACATTATCAGAAGCAGCAGGATATCTTTATCTTTTCAAAGGTAACATACATATCGAGAGCTTGGACACAGGACATCACTACCATTAAAGCACGGCTATTTAAGAGCTGCTCGGTATTAACCCACAGCTAAAGCATTTTACCTTTCTGTTTCCAAGGAAATACAACTATGTGCTGTTCATTCAGTAACTACATTCAGCTACTGTGCTGAATACACAATATTTAAGTAACCCAGTAGCATGGCCAAACCCTCAAGAATTAGTATCTTAATGATTTGAATGGTGTTCTCACTAATCAGTCACATTAAAAAGTTACATTCCTGTGCTAAGGCACAGTAAAATGACTGTGGCAGCCAGGCTAGGGTCAGATTTTACTGTTTCAAGTTTTAGAAGCCTCTTGTTAAGCCTGGACACTTATTCAGTTGGTGAACCCACAACAAACTCTGAGTTTCTATTTGGGTACTGCTGTACTCAGTCCAGCTGGATTAAAGCTAGCTGGAGATATGCCTTCTGAACATAGCAAAGACATAGCCTCAGGCTCCCCAGACCTTTAGGGAGGATGTCCTCACTCCCAGGCTGAACAAGCTATTTTGTGATTATACAAAATAGATGTCAACAGATCTGCTGTAATGAAATGCTGGTTAAAAACAGCACCTGTCTTCAAGCAAAGAGATGGCTGGTGATGGCTTCCACAGATGTTCCTAAGATGCTGAGCTGCTCTAATCCTTTTTTTTCAAAGGTTCTTCATGCATCCAGCTGTCTGGGGAAGAGAAGGAGAGTGTGCACATGGCAGAGTGACATTGGTTGGGGGTGGAGAAGAAAACAGCCTTACATAACAGAGAGCTGAGTTTTGCATCTGGAAGCAATTAGTCTTTCTTATTTAATCCTTCTTTTTTCACGGTATTTCACACCTGCCTTCCCCCCCACACACACTCTTCCGCCGCTTACACTCCAAGATCTGGAAGCACACACTGCACAGTGCCAGTGTAACACCCAGCGCAGTGCCAGTGTGAAACACAGCACAATGACAGTGTGACACACAGAACAGTGACAGTGTTAACATACAACTTCGTGCCAGTGTGACACACAACACAATGCCAGTGTGGCAGAGCTGGGACACATAGCAGAGCTGTCAGCGGTGGGATTCTCAGGGTCTGTGTGTGCCGTGTCAGGGAGCTTATATATGCTAACTGAGCTGCAGAAAAATACAGCTGTCATCATAAACAACTTAGTTCTTTATCCTGTGCGCATGCAGACCTCATAACACATAGTTTGTTTGAAAGGCAGCCGTGTTGCCTTACCCACGAAATGCAGTGAGCAGGGTGAAGCTGTGTAGGACTGGCTGCCATGAATGCAGAGAATGGAGACAAAAAATCAAAGCACAAACAAGACAGCCCCGTCGAAAGAGAAAAATACTCCACAAGGGAAGAACGAATTAGAATCATAGAATCATAGAATCAGACGGGTTGGAAAGGACCTCGGAGATCATCAAGTCCAACCCTTGATCCAACCCCACTGTGGTTACTAGACTATGGCATTAAGTGCCACGTCCAGCCTAGTCTTGAAAACCTCCAGGGATGGAGAATCCACCACCTCCCTGGGCAGCCCATTCCAACGGCTGATTACTCCCTCTGTAAAGAATTTCCTTCTGATATCCAACCTAAACCTCCCCTGGCACAGCTTAAGGCCGAGCCCTCTTGTCTTACTGCTGGTTCCTGGGAGAAGAGACCAACCTCCACCTGGCTACAACCTCCTCTCAGGTAGTTGTAGAGAGCGATGAGGTCTCCCCTGAGCCTTCTCTTCTCCAGGCTAAACAACCCCAGCTCCTTCAGCCTCTCCTCATAGGACTTGTGTTCAAGTCCCTTCACCAGCCT